>VZRJ01008186.1:2393207-2492648 GCA_013397565.1 Ptilonorhynchus violaceus | reverse complement strand
GGCACCTGGTGGGCGCCCCGGGCAGGGGTGAGTGGCGGGGCGGGGAGGGGGAGGGGGAGGGAGAGGGAGAGGGAAGGAGAGTTCTCCCCACGAGGGTCAGGGTGCCAGTGGAGAACCGGCTGGGAGATAAAGTTGGAACAAGGGAAATAATTATTTATTTACATAGTGTACTTTATTTTGGGCGTGATCAGAATTTTATTTTGACTACCTGCCCAAAGTTGCTGGTAGCTATTTCAGAAACTTAATGATGGCATCTCTGCTAGTGGGTAATTCCCTCAGAAGACTAGCTTTTGCGATGTAACAACCTGTATATACTGACAAGATAAACTAATGGTGATTAGGATGCAGAATGTAGCAGTATAGTCAACCATGCTACATAATCTGTGATTCAAGTGTTTTTCTTAACAAAAAAGAAAAATCAAAACCAACAAACAAAAAACCACCTAAACAGAAACACCCACGAGAACCAAAACAACCATGACCCCAGGTATTAGTTGAATAGCATCTTATTTCTATGGGTGCAAATAATGCGGAGCTTGAATAAATTAGTTGCCTGCGTGCTAGTTTCTATTTCAAAAATAGTTGTATTAAGGGCGTTTTGGTTTTTTAATGTATTTAGCATGTTTCAGAAAACCATGTTTCAGTGTTATGTTAAATGCTGCTGGTAAATTTAGATGGTTATATCACCAATTTCCCTCCAGCCAGTTGAGAACATGTAGCTGGGATGAATGCCTTCCAGAAATTGCTAACATAGGATATTAATGCTTGTGTTTTGTGAACCTAGGAAGATGCAGATAAAATCTAGGGACTCGAAAGCAGAGGGGTGAAGGTGGAGTCAGGCACTGGTCTGTGGTTCCCAGTGACAGGATAACAGGCAGTAAGCACAGGTCAAAATATGAAGAATGCCGTTTAAATGCAAGAACACGTTTTTAATGTGACAGTGGTCAAACACTGGAATACGTTCTCTGGGGAATTTGTGGAGAGTCTATATTTGGAATTATTAAAAAGATTGCTGGGAAAGACCCTGTGTAACTTAACCTGTTTAATTTGACTCTGCTACCAGGGACTAGATGAACTCCAGAAATCCTTTTGAGCTTTACCTATTCAATGTGCTACCCTCAATAGCAATACTAAAACTGCAAAAAGAATATTTGTTTGAGGAGGTGCAGGAAGACCAATAAAATAAGAACAACAACACTTTTTACTTTATTCTTTCAGCCCACCAACTGCTGTGTTATTACATGAATGTTAAGTTTTTGTTAGCAAGTATCCTTCTGTTGGCAGAACAGATCTTTGTATTAATGGTTTGATAATTCAGGCTAAGCATTTCTTGATACAAATATCATAGCAAATTGTGATCTGCAAGTTAAATGGGGCAAAACTTAATGGAAAGATGGAAAATACATCTTAAAATTTTTGTGTATTTAGATACAAATTCTTAAATGTTTAAGAGTAACAGCTGTTTAAATTTGCTGCCTTTCACTTTGGAGTTTCAATGGCAACATAAACGTCATCACTGTGTATGTGTCTTAGATTGTATATCAATTAGGGGGGTGAGTCTCTCAAAAAAACGCCCAGGAATTGTGTTAATCAAGAAACTGCTTTTCTTTTTCCAACACAGGAAATGGTGAACAGCTATATGAATGTCCTATGTGTAGTCTTACTTGTACAAGCATTCAGATTCTTGAAGAACATGTGGATTTACACTTCGAGGAACATAGCTTTTCAGAAGGTGCGTGAAAGGATATAGGCTAGATAATACTTGAAAGCATTTACAAGTATTTGTATGTTGTAGTGTAGAATCTCGCATAAAATTTAAAAGAAATGTTTCTGTATTTAAAAAGGAAACTGGACACCTGTATAATGAAGTTAACATAGTTAATAGCAGGTCCTCTCACTTGCCCAAGTGCTCTTCTTAATTACCATGCCTATGCATGGTTGTTAAGTAGATGAACTGCATGTTAGCCAAAAGAAAAACTTAGAGCAAAAAATATTTAAAAGACAGCAGTATTATGTATTTGTTTTTCTAGCTCACATAAATGTTTTTCAAGGCTTACATAAATGGAATTTACAGTGGCACATTCCAGTGTGGTGATCTGAAAATTTATAGCTTATGAAAACTTCATTTTTTTTCCTTAATTCTTTTCTGCAAATACTTGTGCTGATTCTTTAGTCATAGCGTTAAAGTAAAAGAATCAGAATTAATTTTATTTTATAGCATGGCTAACAGAATGCTAGAGATTCTCTATCTGGTTCTCTGATCCTAAATTTTTGTCACTTCCTTATGAGACTGCTGGCAATGGTCCTAGGAGCTGGCAAGTGTGTGGTATTGAAGGAGCTGTGACTTCTTGCTAACAGTGAAGTGAAAAACAGTAAACAAAAGTTGTTTTCTTTGTGGTAGAGGTACATGCATTATTTCCCAAGTAATTGCTCCAGTAACTGCATAAACTCAAGAGTCTGAGTTTTGGTAGACTGAATGCAGTCAGTCCTGTTTAGCATTTGTTGCTAATAGCTCAAAATAATGTGGGATGCAGCTCCTAAAATTAATGCCCAGTTGTGTTCACGTATGTCTGCTTAGAAAGGAATCTTTAAAAGTTAGGCAAATGATCCCTCAAAGCATTACTAACCTCCTGATCAAGTCCCCTCACTTTGGAATGTTATTCTGGAGTAGGTGGAAACATAAGAGATCTAGAACTGGCTCAGCAGCTCCAGACTGAAGAAGATGAACGTCAGAGATCAGAAGAAGAGCAGCGAGAGAGGGAAGAATTTAAAAAGCTGCAGGTACGCTAATATTTCTAAATGGTGAACTTATGAACAGTTGTGCCTTTAGAAGTAGCGTATCTTGGAGTTGGAGTTGTAATGTCCTGGAATGGCCTTACCAGGTCAGACCTGTGCAAGTCACACACAGCCTGTATTGAGGTAATGGTGCAGGGGTGGGTTGGAAGCAAATTCAGTCTCTTGGCAACCCTGATCCTGGCAGAGGTGCTGGACATGACAGCTTTGAATTACTTGGCTTTACTGCTTTGAGTAGTGCTAGCTCAGGAGGGGGCTGGCTGCTCCCTGTGCTTGCTGTACTGCTCTCTCAGCACACCTGCTGCCTGTGCTCCACCCAGCTCTAGTGCTCTGCCTTGCAGTGCAGCCTGGAGCATATTCCGTGCCAGAGCGCCAAAGGCCTTGAGTGTCCTGGCTGTCCTCTACTGGAATACCATCACCTGCTCCAGGTCCTGCTTCCCTCTGCCTCCCATCTCACAGCCCTGGTAACTCACTTCCAACTCTCACTACCTCCTTGCCAGACTGCCTCTGTGCCAATGGCTCTGCCAAGAGGGGGCAGAAGGATGTGCCTGCTCTTTCAGGTGTGGCTTTCCTAGTCCCACATTGATATTCAGGAGTGAAGCTTGGCCTTCATCTCTGAAAACCAGTGGGACATAAGAGCTCCAGAATTACAATTATTTTAAACTTATTGATAGTGATATTGAGAAGCTGCATGCACAAAAGGTGAATTTTAAAAATGTAACTTAAATTATGCACATTCTATCCCTAACAGAGACAGTATGGCTTGGATAATTCTGGTGGCTTCAAGCAGCAATTTCTAAAGAATATGGAAAGAGAAGTGGACAGAGGAAGGATGCAGCCCTTTGAATATCATAAGAGAAAAGCTGACATGATGGAAAGTTTGGCTTCTGGTATAGATGATGGGAAAACAAAAACCTCAGGTAAAGATACTGAAATTATGCAACTAAGACTGTACTTTCTAGACCTGGATTGTAGTGACCAAACTGGTCTTTAACAAAACATAATTAAGTGTTTAGTATTGGGTGAGTCCTAGTTCTAAACCTTATTTTCTAGATCAATCTATATTGTTATAGTCCTAAACTAATAAGGAAATTAAAGTTTAGTGTATTTTTAATCTGTATTCTAACCTGAAGGCTTTTTATCTTTTTTTTTTATTCTATGGAACCTTGGAACCAAGTTGTCTGGTTAAGGGCACAATTCCAGTATGTATCAGAAGATGCAAATGTCTTATTACAAGTTGGTTGCTCTTGACTGTGCTTGTTTACTCCTTAGTACTCATTGGTACCTTATCCAGTGTAGCTGTTCAGATTTACAGTGGCTTTTTGTCTTGTGTTTCATTAATTGTTGTATCATGTAAGCTGGTTGCAGGTGAGCCCAGTGTTCATCTGATTACAAAGTCCAAGAGAGGACTGGGAGGAGTAGACATCTACTTGATACAGCTTCTTTTAAATGTTGTATAGTTGGTGCAAAAATACAGTGCAAATGAATTTCTGTGTCCCTTTCAAAAGGCTCCCGTGTCTTTACTTTCCAAGACCACAGTTCTTGGTCTTTAGCCTAGTGCTAGTGGTTCTGGCTTACAAAATATCCACTTGGCTCTTGACAGGTGAAACAAAATTTCTTCTATGAAATGTATTGTGTGTAAAAAACACATTTAAAGTTTTCATTCTTGGTAATGATTTAGATTTCAGAGAGATACTTAAAAAGTAACCTATGGTGACTATGGAACAGTTGTCTTCACAATAACATGGCAATAAAGCGCCTTTAGGATTTACATATATTAATTGGAGAGAGCATTCCCAAGCATATTCTTTCATTTAACAAAGGAGAGCTTGGAATATCCTGCAAGTGGATTATTTTAAAATATTTACAGTAACTCTCAAATTATGTGCCATTCGTTTTGGGGTGTTTTTTCCCCTCTCAGTATCTCCAGAAAAAATAAGTTGGGGGAAATAAAAGGCTTACATAGTGTGCATAAGTATTGCCATGTTTTTAAGGGGATGTTGTACTCGAGGTGGCAGGGGCATAGGAATGCTTTATCGGTGACATACTTTTTCTATGTCATTGGAATAGTCCCTGTGACTATCACAGTTTATAATTTAGTCCAAGCTGTTTAATTTAAAATACTCATTGTGTAGCAGCAGTGAAAAAAATAAATTCATCAAAGTAAAGACCATTGAAATTAAACGGGTGCAGTGTCCACTGGTTTTGTGATTTGGGCTCTAAATGTAACATAGAACTTAGAAGTTTTAAAATAAATAGTATTAATCTGTATCTGTTCCAAGTTGGGGAAGGAATCTTATTGCAAATTTTGTAGTTCATTTTACTGAACTTTTGTCCTGAAGGACAGGTGTCTGTTAAGGAAGGTGGGAAAACCTCCCTCGAGTACAAGATGACCTCCCTTCCTTCTCCGAATTACTGTACCTTTGAAATTACAGGGCTCTCAGGCAAAGATGTGGTTAAAAGAATAACAGTTCTTTATTAGAGTTATATATCTATACACACAAAACAAGACAATTAAACGGCAACCATAAGAGAACAGACACACCCCTTGTCAGTCCCTTGTTTGATGTTGAGATTCTCCGTTGCAGCAGAGAGGCTGCGGTGACTCCCCCGCGGCTGCAGGGGGCGCTGTGGCGCGAGCGCAACGACCCTCACGTGGCAAATGGCGGCTCCGGCGAAGGGGACGGGGGGTCACCGCCGGTGCGGACCCGCGGGGCAGCAGCCCGACCCCACCAACCTCGGCAGCGGGCAGCGCAGGCAGGCAGGGTTGACTGGGGAGCGATGGACCTCGGTAACACCCACCGGTAGACCAGCAAAGGGCAGGCACAGCAGAGACGCGCAGCTCTGGGCGGCGATTGGTTACAGCGTAACCCTGTACCCTGTGCCGCTGCGGGACCCTCGGGGATGTCACAGTGTATCCGTGCTCGGGAGCCAGCCGGCAGAGACGTCGCAGTGTAGCAGTGTTCCCGGAGTGAAACCGGCACTCGCTGCAGACACCACCGTCCTCCCCGGCCGCCAAACCAAGAGTGCCAAGCCAGTCCGGTCTCCACCCACCTCTCGCCCAAGTCTCGGGCAGTTTCCTCGCGATGCTCCAGCCTCTTTGTTTTCCTTCAATTGGGGGAATTGTCCTGGCTTCTGGGCTGGGCAAGTGATTCCTTTTGTCCTTAAGTATCGTCGTTCTCTGTCGTTACCGTGGAATGCAGCTCTATAGACAACTTCCTTTTGTTCTTAAGTATCGCCCATCAAATTTTCCCGGCCAGCCCCTCCCATCTACACAGCCTGCCTAGTACCTGAGGGAAAGGAAACAAATTTCATTTTCGTTGATCCATAACAACTTTATATAAGTAAAGATAAGCTTTATATTTTGTCTTCTTTTAGGAGTCATTGAAGCATTGTGCAAGTACTATCAGAATGAGAACAAAGATGTGAGGCGTGTGTGGCTTTCAGCAGGAGTAGATCACTTCCACTCATCTTTGGGCGACAGAGGCTGGGGTTGTGGTTACAGGAATTTCCAAATGCTCCTTTCCTCGCTGTTGCAAAACAGCTTCTACAACGACTGCCTGAGAGGTATTAAACAAAATGCTGTTTGTTTCACGTACCTGGGATGACAACCTGCTGACTGATGTTTTGCCTTTTCATTTACACAGTGAGTCTTACAAGGTCAATGATGCCTATTAAGTGGTTGTTATACCACTGGGACTTATTGTGGAAAGAGTCAGAGAGGTGGATACTGGCAAGACATGATGTTGAAGTTTTACCTTTAGTTTTTTTGGTGCATCTTTGTAACGTCAACTGCCTCTTATAAAAGAAGCTGAATATTTTTAATTAATAGACTATTTCAATCCCTGTAACAACAATTCAAAAGCTTTTCTGTTCCAGATACTACACTAATTCCTAGTATACCAAAGATTCAGTCCATGATTGAAGATGCCTGGAGAGAAGGTTTTGATCCTCATGGGGCATCTCACTTCAACAACAGATTACATGGTTCCAAAGCTTGGATAGGAGCATGTGAAATTTATTCACTGTTAACCAGTCTCAGGATAAAGTAAATATTGCTTTTTGTTGTTGTTATTTTTAACTGCTGATTTAAGTGCCGTACCTTTAAAGGTTAGAATTCCCAACTGTGTTTGACAAAGCCACCTTAGTGACTTTAAATTTCACCTATCTATAAACAGATCTGATATAATGCAGCATGAAGCTGTATAACTACTTACAGATATTTATAGCTGCTTATAGGAGGTTCATAAACTGAATAACTGATTAGAACATTTAGACTTGGTACAGAATTATGCCACATAGGCATAAATTCAAACATTGGTTAAAAACTTCATTTCTCTAAAAGTTTCTTTTAAGAAGAATCTGAAATTCAGCAATTTTCAATGGCTTTGAATGAGATTCTCTAGTGTACATGTATCACATACAAAAAAATGTAACATTAATTTTTGCAAGCTTCACGACTTCTTTTTAGACTGAAAAGAGTAGAGAACTTCTTTGTTATGTAGTAAGTTTTCTAGTTTGGGACATTATATGTTGGATTGCACTACTGTTGTATTTAAGAAAAAAAAAAGAGGAGGTGGTAAGGACCACTTAGTGCAGGAGGAAGGGACCCAGAGGTGAAAAAATGGTTTTAACAAACAGCTTGCTTGAAATTTTATTGTTGTTTTCATTCTCAATGTTTTGTAGGTGCCAAATCATTGACTTTCACAAACCAACTGGCCCTATGGGTACACACCCTTCTTTGTTTGAGTGGATTTTGCATTACTATTCTATAGATAACGAAGGTGGTGCAAAGGTAGTGTGTACTTCCAAACCACCCATCTACTTGCAACATCAAGGTCAGTATCACAGTATGCTGGTTTCTTACTATTCTCTATCTTCCTTTATATGAGCTGCAATTCAGAGCAGCATTTTTTAGTCCTTCATTGAAGACATGGCTTTATTTCCTGTGATTTTCTTATATAATAAGAGTTAAATATTAAATTTTGTATTTTTATTGAATGGAAGAGCTGAATGTGATTGGGATCTCAATTTTTGACATGTACTTTTTACTTACAACTATCTTCTTAAATTTCAAGTAATGCCTTCCTTGATCTGAAAGTCAGTAGTATGTTACAAGGAAGTAAATGGGAATTTGTGTTTTTAAAATACTGAAGCTCTGTCTTGATATTAGGTCACAGTCGTACTGTTGTTGGAATAGAAGAGAAGAAGAACAAAAGCTTATGTTTGCTACTATTTGACCCGGGATGTTCTTCCCAAGAAATGCAGAAACTCCTGAAACCAAACAGTGATGGAACTGGTCTCAAACCTCTTCGGAAATTTGTGGGTAGCCTAAAAGAAAAGCAATACCAGATAGTGGCTGTAGATGGGGTGCTGTCTTTGGAAGAGAAAGCTGTAAGTATTTCAGAAAATAGTTTCTGTTTGTGAGAATTTAAGACAATCTGCATCTCTTCTTTAAACGCATATGCATATATGGTTTGCAGGGTGGATTTTTTGCATCGCTTCACTTTCCTTGTTTTTTTTCTCTCCTGCTTTCTGCTTATATAATCCCTGGATATCGAAACCAAAAGTGTTTTGCATATAAACGGATGCCACCTTGATGCAGCTGAAACCTTCTAAGTCTTGTATGAAGCTTTGAGCTGTTTGCAGATGTAAATTAGGCTTTTTAAAAACTTTTCATTTTCTTACAATGTTTTCTCCTAAATAATTTACTGTGAGCATGTAAGTTACTTACAAACATTCATGGCGCAAAATTACATTCAGAGGTTTGAGCTGTTGAAATTTTTATAAATTCTATCCATGTGTTTGAGTTTGGGCATTTTAACTTTAAGACCTTAGAAGTTTTCAGCTGATTGTCAGATGGGGTTTTTGTTTCTTAAACTTTTTATTTCCTACACTAACAAATTGATTCTGAGGACCCATGTTTCAGTTCTGTGGTGTCTTATCAGCACTGTTCAGCATGTTCAAGTTCAGGACAGACTTTTATTTAAACTATGAAATAACTAGCAACTGAATCACTTGCTCACCTGTATTGAATGTGTATGTTGAAGTGAGGTACTGTCCTGAGTATTTTCTGGCCCTGAACATGTCAGAAATACCAGTGAAACATGACTGTCCTCTTCTCCTGGCAAAAGCATTAAAATTCAGGAAGAAAAGTGAAAAAAAGTGGAGAAAAGTGTTGTTTGGGATTTGGTTGGGGGGAGGGAGGGTTGTTTGGGTTTGGTTTAACACTTTTTTCTTCCTTCTTTTTAAAGATTTGATTTATGTTTAAAAATATCAGTTGTCTAGAGTGTTGTCTTGGAAGCTCCCATTTAATTAAGATGAAAAGTAACCCCTTATACTCATTAAGATTACTAAACTAATGTGGAAAAAGCTCTTTAAAGTGGTGGTTTTGTCCATTAAAGTATATTCTTTTCCTCTCTCCCCACTGATTTTTTTAGGCTCGCTGCCATGCTTCTCAGGTCTTAACATCAGAGAAGATTCCTTAAAGGATGCCTTTACTACCTGTTGCTGGAATTTGCTGAGTGCAAAACATTAAACTTCTGGACTGTGACCCTAACTCAACAATTTTTAGACTTAAACTATGTCTCTGTAAATACTTGGGGGCTGTGAGGAAGCACAACACTGGAGTAAACCTGTAGTTTTGTGTTCAGTTAAAACTCTGCCATCCTGATACAGTTGTAACTCTGAAGTATTGCTGTCTTTATCTTACTAGAAAATGTGTCATTTTCTGAGTTGCTTGAATTAGCAACACCTAATGTCTTCTGGCAAACTCTGCACTGTTGTTACTGAGCAGTGGATAAAGATACTATGGAACTACTTTGTTGGAGTTCCTGGTCATGGTTTACCTCTGTAAATGTATTTATGCTGCCACTGTGACCAGTCCTCTGTTTCTTCACAATACAGTCTGTTACCCCAGGGATTAGCTTACTAATGAACTTCTTTTCAGTTAGCTGGCTTCTCTAGATGTATCACTTTTAAACATGAACAGATGTGCTTAGGAGGTGGATCCATGTTGGCATTGGCTAAGAGGTCTAAGAAAGCAATGTCCAGAGTAGAGTGTGTGTGCTTTAGATGCTGTGCATGACAATCCTTTGGGGTACAGGAAGAAAATACTCCTTTTGTACCATGAATAAATAAAACAATTATATATTTTTTAAAAGTGTTTATTCCATCTTCACTTCATCCTTTTTTTTTAAATTTCTATTTTTGTGTATGTTTTATAATGTATATCCCAAAAGGCCACTTGAACTGCCTTTGACTAGGGCCTCTGTTGTGCAGGGTTAATGCCATGTAAGAGACTGGAGCTGTCTGCTGAAACAAGTACCTCGGGTGTTTGAGGCACTTTACCTAGGATGTGCTGCTCTGGTTGAATTACAGTCCATGCTTTGGACTGAGGCAGTTAAAAGCAATACACCAAAAAGGTCAGCAGCAGGGTTTTGAATAACTATAATTCTGTCCATGTTTATGAATGGGATTTTACTCAATTAATAAGAATTAGACTTTAATCCAAAGTGCATAAGCAAATTGAAATATCTCACCTAAACTTCTTCCACAAAAAAACCCTTCTTCGTTCACTTCAGCAAACTAAGACACACAAGCTTACTCTCAGTCAAATTCCCTTTTATTTCACAGATGTTAATTGCTAACAAAGCTAAACAAATATGCAGTTCAGATTGAGTCACTAAAACTTCTTCCAAAGACCTGGAGGAACAGACTTCATGTAATTTTGTTGTCACTCCAACCCTTATTATTTCCTCTGCTTTGAAATACAACACCAAAACCACATTTTCACATTTTAACGTGTTTTACATAATTTTAACATTTTTTAAGCTATACATTCTCAGCATGAAAACCAATAAATATGTTAGTGTGAAAACAGACTAGAAAATTTAATTATTCTAGGAATACAATTCATGCGAAACTTTCATTCGTAGATGACTCTTGTCAGTGCTTGACTTGGAAAATTTTCTAATTACCACATTTGCACAGACTACACACCATTCCTGGATTCAGTCCAAATTTAAAGAGAACTAATTCACTCCTTTTATAAAAAAATGCCAGTTTTAAACATAGTTGAAAATGGAAAGCAGCCTTAGGAATTAAATGGGGGTTTATGCAGCTGAATAGAGACATACCAGAAGTAAATTAGGTTCAATGCTGAAGAGCATTTTAAAGCATCCTAGCAATTACACAGGAAGCTGGATGTAGTAACTATGAAGCTTTCAATCCAACTGTATCTTTGGAAAAGTCAAGATTTAATATCGCATTAGCTCACAACTTCTTAATGTATTTGGTAACTGCTGGAGCACAGATCCTGCTTATTGCTTTGAAACATACAACATTATCATTGGAACCTAGATGCTTATCTAGAGTTCTTAGTAGCCAAAATTAAAAATATCAAAGGAAGGACAGTAGGAACAAAGGCACATGGTTAATTTATAAAAGTATTTACAGGGTACTTGAATATTTATTTCTGTCTACTGGAAATTCATTCATCTTGAATAAAAAAAAAGTTTAAAAAAAACAGGTTAAAGGAGATCATCCTTAACAGATGTTCTCCAGCAACATGAGCAGAGAATCTTATATGCCATTAAATTACTTCAAGAATTAAATTTCTCATTTTGAATGAATTTTCAAATACTACAATTCATAAATTTATTATTCCTCTAAGTAATGTGATACTTTAGTGCAACCCTCTTCAAAGACTGAAGCTGGCACAGTTAAGGCAGTCTACTAACAGTGTTTAAAATTCAGCACACAGTGTTTAATCTTTGCAATGCCTGTCGCTCTGTTTGGAAAGCTGTCTTTTGACACCATCATCCTTCTGGCGCTGCAGTTTCAAACACAGCAGTTTGAACGTGTCTAAACACCGCAGTTCTTGCAGTGTTTGGGGTTTTCTGGAGGTGGTAAGGGAGGAGTCTAACATATGTTAGCTCCGGAAGCAACGCTGCAGGATGGATAACATCCCCAAACTGATGTGTAGCTTTACTGCATTCTGTGCTAACCTTCACAGGCTGCCAACAAGATGCTTCTAAAACTACACCAGTTACATTCAAACCTATAAGCACTATATAAACCCTGGTGCTGTAATCTGCACTCTACTCAGTGTTTTGACACAGTCTGCTGCCAAAAGCAAACTAATTTCCTTGGGTGGGTTTTGATTTTTCACAGTTCATTGATGCACACATTCAAAAAAACCCAAACCCTCTTTGAACAAATCAAACAAACTCTAAGAGGACTTCACCCCATTCTGTTTTTTTTTCCCCTACTGACTTGAACTAGTAATTTCGAAAATATTATTCATGACTATCGCAAAAAACTTTAATTGTATGGAAATGGTTTCCATTAAACTTTAGTAAGGCTATACAACAAAGGTGACTAGTGCTGTCTATCTACAGCTGATACATTGGGGCACCAGAACTGACTTAAAAGTGTTAAAAAATTCCACAGGAAGAAGAAACAAAAAATAAATAACTGCATAGTACGTGATCCCTTTTATTCACCAAAGCTGCCCATGTATATCCCAGGTGGAAGACAGCAGAACAGCTGCTCAGCATTCATATGCAGGTGTGTTTAGTGCTTGCTGCAACATCTTTCCATCTGGCTTGTTGCCGCATCTCTTCAAAGGACAATTACAGAAGTGGGAAGGAAAAAAATTAGAGAAAATAGAAAAGCGTTTTCAGACAGATCAATATTTTTCATTTGAAATACTAAAGTAAATTTATTTATAGTGAAAGTCAGCAGAAGACCATTCTCCTGGATTTAAAATATTTTGGTTTTTTTCTTTGGAAAAAAAAATTTTAAAAAAGAAAAAGAACCCCAATACACATTACTAAAACCACAGATGCTGTGGTTTTACTGCCTGCCCCTCTCTCCTCACATATGTCCATATTGATGACAGAATCAGTTCAAACAAGTCTAATCACTATCTAAATTAACAGGGTTGTAGTCAGGGTCATCCTCTTCGTCCTCCAATTCTAAATCATCCATTTCTTGGAATAAAGATTCATCAACCTCCACATTGTTTCCAGCTGTAAAGAACAGAAAAATAATTAATTTTCATGCAACAAGGAAAACAGTAACATCAACAAAACACACAAGACTTTTTCATATTAATTCTTCAGTGTAGGTAGCTGCTTTTTATACATCAAATAGCTATGGAAAAGTAAATGCCACATTTTATCTTTTTACAGCTAAAGTGAACCTTTTTTCCCTTGTATCAAAACTCAGTCAACACAAATGTCATGCAGGACCTCAAAATTCATTGGCAGAATGAAATTAACATTTATATTTGCCAGAAGCAGAAATCCTTTCTCCCTAGCACAGCCAAAAGTAGGAGCTCAGGACCTCAGAGCTGGAGTAATTACTACTATCCTCGTGAGACAAACACACAGGGTTCATAAAAAAATTCCTTACACACCATATGCCAACATTTGCTTTCAGATTAAAATTTTACAAGCAAGATGAAGCTTTGCCTAGTTTCACATGTTCTTCTGAAAGACATGCTGCTGACCTAAGGATAAAACCTGAGGACTCCTGCTATTTTATTTTTATGTACCAACAGTGACATCTTCTGGACACCAAATAAAGGTTCTATTATTTCACTGGATTTGAAAGAACCTTTACAAGATAATGCCATTATTTTCTGAAAATTAGTATTACATGCTATTGTAATATTAAAATACACTTAATAACCTGTTGCATCTATGCTAGAATGCAAATAGCAATAGGCATGGGAGTTTTCAATCACCGGTAGCAACAGATTACAAGTTAATACATTAATCCCAAATCATTTGGGCACAGAGCCCAGGTAGAGGTCTGTTCCTCTGTCAAGGCAGCCGAATGTGCCATCAACAAACCATCTTCGCTTTACGTATTTTGGAGGAAGACAAGGTTAAATTATTCCCTGTAAAGAAACTAAACTTCTCCACTACTACCATTTCAAGTTTATACTCACTGACATACACAAACATTTAATTGTTACTCGCAGAGAATACTGACTCTCTCCTGCCTGTGTTTTGTGATTCCAGTAGATAATGCAGCTACATCAAAGAACTGTCTTACCTCAAAAGTCAAGTATTTTGAACTAGGATATTAAAAAGCTGTACAGCAAATTAAATAGGTATGTGACTGTAAGTAGTTTTATTTGCTTTATCTCCAACAGATTTCCCACGTTTAACATTTTTCTAGCACAGGCTTACACAATTTTCAGCTGGCACCAGGTCAATATTATAGGTAAGGTAAGAGGCACATCTGCATAAACCATGAGGAAGAACTGAGTTGCACAGAAGCAAATAGCATTTATTTTGACCTGCAAGATGTTTACTATTGGTGTTGAGGTTCAGAGAGAAGGAGACAGAACTTCAAGACCTGTGCTTGAAAACAAGGGTTAGAAGGCTGGCTATTAGGGGAAAAAAAAATCAGGGTTGGGTTGGGGGTTTTTGTTTTGGTTTCGCTTTCCTTTTTTTTTTTGGTTTCGCTTTCCTTTTTTTTTTTGGTTTCGTTTTTTTTTTTGGTTTCGCTTTCCTTTTTTTTTTGGTTTCGCTTTCCGTTTTTTTTTGGTTTCACTTTCCGTTTTTTTTTGGTTTCACTTCCAGTCCAATCATTTGAATAGAAGCAACAGAAATAAGATCAACTCAAGCTAAAAGTTGCAAATAAATAAAATAAACACACTTTATAATCTTGAAAAGGTTTTCTTTGTTTTTTGAAAGAAGTTAAAATCACTTCTTTCACTTTGCGAAACAGTACTTCTCAGAAAGTTCTTCCAATGTAAAAGTGATACTGATGTAAGATGTTAAATCAGAAATATAACACAGATTTTCCTTAGGAATTTTGACCTATTTTAAGCCACTGCCTTTCAGTTGTGGAACCAAATAGAAATTTACCTTCCTCCAAGAACTGGATGTCAGAGGTGTCAAGGTTGTGATCCATTTCAAACAGCTGTTTACCTAGAAATAAAATAAAAAATAACATATGAGCAAGTACAGTTCTGAAACAATTACCAACTTAAGGCAACAATAATCAGCACATGTATTTTAGCCTTTTCAAATCAACCAGTGCTAGCAGTCTTTTTTTTTTAACTGCTCATTTCTGTAAGGTCCCCATTCTGTTTTTTTTTTTTAATATTCATCCAGGATTCATCCACACCAAGCAGCTTCCTCCTTACATGTGAAATGGGTCACTGTTTCTTACATGCACTTTAATATTATTAAGACTTCGATAATGGGGGGCAGAAAAATTTACACCGTGCTGCCCCACAGCCTGTGTTCAGTCCTTATTGCTTCAGACAGCAATAAGGTCTTCACCTTGCATTCCGTAAGAAATCCTCTGCAGGATCTGGAAAGGAAATTAGCTGACTCCTCCATCGTTTTCCATACATCCTCCCATTCAAAAAGCAACTTGTATCTACATCTACACACAAATCACCAGCTTCTACACACACACACATCTGTGAAGGAAACATCACAGAAGACAAAGTGAAGCCTTTCTGAGTGGGAGGGAAAGGAAGAAAAGCTCAGGACTCTTTCCACATAAATCACCTGTCTTCCATCTACATTTGCATTGCTTATGCAAGCTTCCAAAAACAAGACTGGTTGGTGTCCATGGTAATATCAGGATTACATTAATGACATCAAAGAACAAGCCTAGTTTTGCTTTTGTAAAGGGAAGCTTCTATAAACTACATTTGTATAGAGGAAAACAGACAGCACATACTAACAATACTTTTAAGAACAGAAAAACTGGAAGCCTGATTTCTGTTATCTCATCTTTGCAGATTCCCAAATGCACACCCTTCAGAGAGGAATCAAGCGTGTCCCCTGCCCTGGACAGCTTTTTATGAAACTTAATACCATTCACATTTCCGTCTCTCTCAAATGTCATCAACACTAGCCAAAAGTTTGAAAAGCCTTCAGAAGTGAGGACACAACAGAACAGTGATACAGCATGACAACAAGAGTCATGTTTTTTCAGGTAATTAGGTTAAAAAGTAGATCCAGCATCGCAGGAGAACCAGTCCAAAGCTAAGCCACGCAGACTGTGGAGTAGGATGCCAAGATCTTTCATCTTTCAGTCTAAAAATTACTTTAGACTTGTCACTATAGTCTGGTAATATTGCAGAAACTTTACAACCAGTATTAAAAAACATACCACTTAGCTTATTTTTGCCTGCTTGTTCTTCTTCTTTCATCTTTTTCCTTTTTATTTCTAGGAGTTCTGCATCAAACTTGGCTTTCCAATTTAGGAAATTCTCAATGGTAACAGGAGTGCCATGAAAACGTTGCTGAAAGAACAGAAAGCAGAGCTGCAAACACAGCTTGCAAAGCTACAGGTGAAGATGAGCATTTGTCATGCAGGACTACAAGCATTCTCTTAATTATTTACATTACAACACTCCAGAAGCACTGCTTGCTGCAAAGAACCCTGAGAAATTAATCCTAATCCTGAGAATATACAAAGAACACATTCTTATGGGTTTTGTCATGGAGCTCTCCTTTCAGAGAACTATACTGAGGTGGAAACTCTTATGGAAAAACCCTGCTTACTGCTTTTGGACCTAGAGCACAATAGTTCACAACTCACCACTAACACAGGTTATCTGTAAGTAGGCAGCACTTCTTATCAACCCTTAAGTGCAATCCCCATGGAAATATTTTCCATAAAAATACATCAACCCTTTTATGTTGTTGAAACAGAAAAAAAAAAAAAATATTTTTTCTGAGCTATTTCTTTGCCATTTTCAGAAAAACAGAACCTTCCATCACCCTCTAGCTATTTCTCAGGAAGTTAAGCGAAGGCTCATTAGTTGGACTTACCACAGCACAATCCATGAACGGAAAAACTATTCTACAGTGGTTGGTAGAAAGGACATGTACAAGGAGGGCAAACCAGTCCTGAAGACTGGTCCCACTGCTTCCACTCCATCCACTCAGTCAACCAAGGAAGACAGCCTTCCTCAAACCACGGAGTCTGTGTGCAGTGTGACATATTCTAGCCTTTTTCGCTCCCCATTCCCTCTTGCTCCTCTTCTTCAAGCAAAAAACTGTCTGCAGCAACTTTGATTTCATTTGGGAAAAATCCCTGCCTTAGGAAGTAATGCTAGAAGGGACTGTGAACACACAGTTAGTCTCTAAAATGACTGCTTTAGAAAAAAGGGAAAAAAATTACTTAAGTGCACTAAACAATCTTCTTAAGTTTCAATTACATCATCTTTGGGATAGCTGTTCCTTTCCCTCTGCAACTGAGAACTGCTCCTGCATCAAACCAACACATTTTAAAGAGGTGGAAAGTCTTTTTAGTTGAAAATATTATTTTACATACCTTCTCCTCTTCTTCTGCTTCTCTTTCTTTCTGTTTCTTCTCCTCTTCTCTTCGTGTTTTTATTTGATCCACTATTTCATTTAATTTCTCCTGTACTGCTGAGACTAGCGTGAAGATCATTACCATTCCTAAATTTTCTTCTGCCTACAACACAAAGAATGCAACTTCAAACAGAAGAACCTCAAACCTTCAGCAACTGAACGCATGTTCAGAAAGCAGGATGTTGTGCAAATGCAGAGAGCGCAGCTGACACATTCTGCACCAGTCTCAAAAGCTCACTGTAAAATTCAAATTCAACTGGCCAGTTAATCCAGTGAGTTATCCCCACATTGGTGTGTAGCAAAACACAAAGACGAACATCTCTGTTCACGTTATCAACACATTATAGACATCTGAAAGGCTTTTTCATGAATAAAACAAAACCTACAGTAGAAATACAACTCTAGAATTCGAGTATCATAAATCATAAGAGACAAGAGTCACTCAGAACCTTTCCTCTCCTGAAAGAGTTTATTCTTTAATCCTATTACATGCTCCTTTGAACTGAGACAGTTTCCCAGGAAAACTAAAAAACATCAGTTGATGGAAGGAAGGTTATGTAAGTAAACTGAAATGAAAAAATGCCTACTGAGCATATTATGGCAATTTTAAGGCAGTGAGGACTTGTGAGGAATTCCTGAAACCAAAGAAGTGTTTCCTTCTTTCCTTCACAATGCACTCCCATTGATCCCAAAGGATGGGATGAGATGGATCTTGACGAGATCCACCCCACCCCCCAAAAAGCTACGTTATTAAAAAGAATCAAGAATTAATGTAGCGTTTTTTAATATTTCCAAATAAAACTGAAGTGGCTTATTTTCACAAATACTATATACACTGTCAAACCAATTCACCTTAAGCTAGAACTGCAAAAGAGGGGAAGCCCTAGTGCACTTCCATTTCATTATTCTACGTTGTTGCACACACTGAATTAGCCCTATATTTTACCTCTTTAACATAGTTTACCTCAATAATGTCATTCACCAAACTCAAACCTCAAAGTCAGTGCCTACGGTATGGAACAGGTTTCAGACCAGTAGCTGATACCTCAAAACAACTGATGTGAGACAGAAATTCCAGCCAAAGTGTGAAGTGGTATCAAGCTGTATCAAGATATTCCATTTTCCTTACCTGCTGCTCTAGCAGTTTTATTATGTTCATGACATCATTATCATCAAGATTCTCCTGCGAGACAATTTCATAAAGTGGAGTTTCATCAGGGTATTTTTCTCTATAGGTAAATTTAAGGGTTGTTTGGACAGCTGCAAGACAAAAACCCACATATTCTTATGGTGATAACTCTGCGTAACTTTTATTGTATATTTTTTTACTGCATCAACAGCCTAAAGATTTTAGAACATAAAATATTCTTGCCTTGAAGGAACAGTCTTCTTACACAGATGTTAAAACAATATGAACAGATTTAAACATAACCCAAGAGTTCTACAAAGTTAAGACGATAAAGTTTACACTTGCACAAACTATAACAATCTATTTGTGTCTGAGAGGTCTTTAGGAAGACTGGAAAACCTTCTGTGTATGATGGGTACTAGAGCAGTAATCTCTTCTCCCTCATATTCTGCTTAAACTGGAAAACGGCAGAGTCCTAACAACAGAACTGGAGAGAATCTCAGCATATTAACACTTCAAATTCTGTGTGCCTGGTTGGAGTATCAACCTCCGTGTTGGGTTCCAGGGCTCCACATAAATCTTATGACAAAGACACTACGTCCAGCAGAAGTTATTAACCAGAGAACTGCCTAAGAAAAATGCACTCAATCTGAAGCTGCCCAGAGCCAGGATAATATGGGAACAAGGCAGAAGAGAATCAAGTTCCTTTTACACGTCCTCCCAGAATACCAGGGAGAAGCTTATCTTTAATTCCAGACTCACAGTTCTTGGCAGCACAGCAGTCTCCTCAACACAGACACCTGCTCCAAGCAGGACTTGCTCCTTCAAAACTGAACAAGACAGCACCAGTTTATTCTTTCTGTTACAGCAACACAGAATAGCAGCTTTCAAACTTGCTTGGAGAAAGGCTTGCTTACAACATACCCATGCAATTATTGACACCCAACAAATACACAGGGACTTGGGACCCACAGCCTTCTGCTCTGGAACAGTTCCTTAAGGGCTGCACATTCCCTGCACACAGAGTCAACTCTCCCACGTGGAGATACTGTGGCATACACACAGTTGCTAGAAAAAAGATCCCCTCACAACATGTCTGTAAGCCACTACAAGGATGATGACCACCCATACTTTTTGAAGCTACACTATAAAGCCTTTGAGATTGAGCAGAAAGCAGTCCTACAGTGAGAGTATAACATTTCTGCCAACTAAACAAGGATCACCAAAATCCTAGAACTACATTTGCTGAGGAACATTTGCTGTATCAGGCCCCTAAGAGGACCTAAGTGGAGGCATACATAGTTGTGGGTGATAGAACTAGGCTTAAATGTATATAGGAAGAGACATGGCCAACTCACTTTCATCATTTTCTCCAGCTTCAGATGTCACAGTGATTGTGAAGGTCGTTGGCTTTTCTGACAATACTGTTTAAAGGAAAAAAGTAACAGTCAGGGAGAGATTCCTTAAATCAGTCAACTACTTCTTCACATCACTAAAACTGAACTTCTCACAGACTAATGAAGAAAGCAAGCTCTTGATACAGTGCTAAGGGCCTTTTTAACTTATTAATACAATACCTTTCAATGAACAGCTATTTTCCATATGATGTGACACCTGGAATGTTCTTTGAATGAGACCATATATCATCAAACAATACCAAAAAGTTTCTCCTTTGGAAAACCTTCCCTCCTGGAAGTTTCGCTGTTCCAGAAGGTGCAAATCAGATCAAATCAAATGACTTTGGTTAGTGCACTGAATATGTGCAGAAAGCTACCAAAGCTAATTTGCTTTACTGTGCTAGATATGTCTGATGAGCATCCAGTGCACTCTTGAACCTGGACTATTTTTACAGAATATCTGCATCTATATTTAGGACAGCTCAATGTAAGAAATGCTACTACCCAAGTAATGTACTAGAATGAAAGTGTGTGAATTAGACAGCTAGAAGACAGAAAACACACAGCCCCCACAGACACACAAAACATAGCAAGTGCTATGATCTGTCTTTCACAGCCTAAAAACCTCACTGCACAACTGTGGGTTGCAGACCATATCCTCATATAAGGACTCTGCACCACTGTTATAACCCATGCCCAAATTAGTGTACATGCTCTTGAAGGATTAACTGAATTTTGCCTAATTGCTAATGTACTACTCCTATCTTTATTCCTCCCTCTCCTCTTGGGCACCTAAGCATTACATGAGTGAACAATAACTCTGAGTAAGCATCAGAGTAGAGGCTGTATGAAAGAATATTACTTCCGTATCAGGATCAGAGATTCAGCATGCCCAGCTACCAGAGATCAATTCACATATCTTTAAGTAATCTTTAACATAAAACTGAAGACCTGAGAAGATTTTCAGATTGAAGACGTGAGCAATTGTACTGGGCAAATGTCTGTGGTGGTTACTGCCAGGTAGGATGCTGTGGAACTCTAGGCAGAGTAGATACTGTGCAGGAGAGAAACAGAAAATGCCCTGGATTTTCCACTGTTAATATTCTTTGGATACTGAGCGTCAAAAATCATGTTGGATTAACCAGCATGGTAGATACTCTTGATTGTCTGACGGTAACTTTAAAGTCCTGAAAAACTGATGAACCAACGTATCCACGATACGAAAGTTTCAGCAATATAACATGCTGCACCAGGGAATTAACACTTGCCATTTTTCCACCATGGACCTGCAATGGAATAAGGCAGGTAGCGGCAATACATTTACGGGGGAAACAGCATCTTTAAGTACCCCAAAACATCCCATGCCTCACGACAGCGACAAGCTTGTTACCGGAAAGGAAAACTGGTCGGCGCACAAGCCAATTCCTCAATTCCCCCTTAGGGCCGCATCTTTTGAAAGGTTTCTCCAAAGAGCATCCTTCCACCCGCCGGAGCCCGGGCTGGGATACGGGACCGGGTGCCCACGCCGGGCTGGCTGCTGTGCCACGGCGCTAACGCGGCAGCGCCCTCGCCGCCCGCCCGCCCCGGCACGGACCCGGCCACAAGCGCCATCACGCGCGTTGCTTCTCCCGGCTACGGAAAGCGAACAAAAACCCCGAAACCCACCCAGGCCGCGCGGCTCGGAACCCCCGCGGGACCCGCGGCAGCCCCGGCGCGGCCTCCCGCTCCTGCCCCGCCNCCCTCGCCCGTCCCTTCCCTTCCTAGCATGCCTAGCGCTCGCGAGGGGCGGGGGATGCCTTGGGGCTGCACGGACGGAGGGAGGGACCGAGGCGGAGCGGCTGCCGCGGCTTGGCTGGCGGGAGCTCAGGGGCGGTGCTGAGGGCACAGCGGGCAGGGCCGGGGCGTCTCCGGCCGGCGGCACGAGTGCGGTGCCCGCTGGTCAGTCAGTTCCGGCACTCGCTGCTCGGCGCTCAGCTCCAGGCAGGACGGGCCGTGCCTGGCGTGCGGGAGGGATCCCGCCGCCATCGCCTGCACTGCTTCCCCGCCCCGCCCGGGAGCGGCGGCGCTGGCAGAGCTGAGTTCGGCAGTCCCTGTTACTCACACTGGTGATGGCACGGTTCACTCTGCGACATTCTTCCACTGAAGACTTAGAGGGATCAGCAACCTGAAGGGGGTTCAAACACGCTGCTCTAGGTATTGCATAAGGGTACCATGAAGGCAGCTGAATGCCGTTTCTGCCAGAACTTGGAAATTTATTTGATGCAGCTCGACGAACCAGTTGGTGATTTAAACAGCACTTGCAAACTTCGCAGGAAATGTGCACAGTAATTTCGGAAGTCCCATCACATCGGCAGCATCACCCTTATGTACGTGCAGAACAGGAGTCTCAAGGCTAACGATATTGGGAGCTGCCGTGATTTGGGGTTACCTGCAAGGATGAATTAACGAGTGTCGAGGGTTAAACGATAGCAGACCCTGATGGGTACTTGCTACTCGGAGTGGGTTTAAGGTGCATCAAGTTCCTGGCCCCATGACTAGCACTTTTCCCGCAGATACCTTTTATAAGCCCAGAGTTTCCAGGAAACTTTTACCATGGACATAAAGAGAATAATTTTCACTTGAAGTGAGCAAACTGGAATTCTAAGTTGATTCTTGGCTAAGATGACTCAGGTTTTAGCAGGCACAGTTAGACTGTTCAGTACCAACTGCCAGATTTGTCTGTAATCATTTGAAAGCTGTGCCTTCACTATCAATCCCTGACACGTTTCAAGGAGCAGAGGAGTAAAGGGAAATATGCCAAATCACTTGCAATACTACAGCTGTAGTACTATGGATTAATATATGCTATCAGGGTGATAGTCTGTTAGTATATTGTCAGACTGACTTCACAGTGACAGATACAGTTGGTACTTCCACTTAGTATTTTAAATTATATCCTATTAAGAAAAATACAGGCCAAATAGTGATTGGGACAAAATCGGAAACCATGAAGTTTAATTTAAAAATTAGGTGAGCAAGAAATTAAAATAATTTCACAGCTCATTCTTAACTACAAACATAAAATATTATTTTGTAGTAGTATTGTAAAACAATAGAAGAAGTGGAAAGAATTCACATAGACTAAGGACAGCAGATTTTTGGCATTTGGATCCAGACATCGGTATAGGGGTTTTTTATCAAAACTTCCAGGTACACAAATCAGTTGGATGTGTTCCAGATTAGAGTGCTCAATCTTAAATAAAAAAACACTAATATTTTTTAAATCAAATTAGAAGTTGTGTTTGCTACCAGAGGTACTTTGTTTCCCAATGAGTTCACATAAACAGTGCAGTTCCATTACCTTTTCTTGGGTTTGCATGGCCAGATTTTGGTAGCAGGGGCATTACAGGGGTGCTTTCTGGGAGGAGCTGCCAGAAGTTTACCCTGTGTCCCACAGAGCCAAATGCCAGCCAGCTCCAAGATGGATGCACCAGTGGTCAAGGCTGAGCACCATCGGCCATGGTGGGAGCACCTCTGGGGTAACAGATTTAAGATGGGAAAAAAAGAACCTGAGCTATAGAAACTGCAGTCAGAGAGAGGACTGGAGGAACAGC
This sequence comes from Ptilonorhynchus violaceus, assembly GCA_013397565.1. Lineage (NCBI taxonomy): Eukaryota > Metazoa > Chordata > Aves > Passeriformes > Ptilonorhynchidae > Ptilonorhynchus > Ptilonorhynchus violaceus. Next base: position 2,469,373 of record VZRJ01008186.1, on the reverse strand, counting down.
TCTGCAGACACCAGGCTTGGTAAAGAAAGAAGGGAAAGAGGTGTTACACACTCTGGAGCAGAGGTTCCCCTGCAGCCCATGGTGCGGACCATGGTGAGTCAGGCTGTCCCCCTGCAGCCTATGGAGGTCCACGTACAGATCTGTGGAGAGAGGAGCCCACAGTGAAACAGGTTTTTCTGACAGGACTTGTGACCCTGCAGGGGACCTACACTGGAACAGGCTTGGAAGGAGTGAGGTGAATGTGTCTTTACAAACAGCCCGTGTGAATCTGCTTGTAACTAACGTAGGAGCTTACAGATAGGGAAGTAACAGAAGAAACTATTACTTTTAGAAAATGTTACTAATCAACATGAACTGTTGCTCAGCCAAGGCCGTGTTAAATTCCTGAACCTAGAGAAAAGAACAAAGACTTAATAGAATTATGAATTTTTTTTTTTTTGCTTTCATATAACAAAAAGAGGTTGCATATTAGAGGGGGGCATAGAGTAGATGAGTTGGGAAGTCTATACCTTCTGAGTACCTCAGCCAATGGGGAAAAGCAAGGGGGTGATGCAACTGGGAACTTAGGCTAAAAAGGGGGGTGCATCCCCCAACAATTTGAGAGACCCCATGAGAAGTGCCCCTAGCCTCTCCCTTTGTTCAAATAAGGTTACAAGACTCCTCTGTCTCCTTTTTTGGACATAAACCTCTGGCATTGTGAATTTTTCTTTACAGGCTGGTCCTGAAGGGCTGCACCCCATGGAAGGGACCCACTCTGGAGAAGTTCATGAAAAACTGCAGCTTCTGGAAAGGACCCACACTGGAGAAGTTGGGTCCCCCAGGACTGTCTCCTGGGGAAAGGGACCCTGGACTGGAGCAGGAGGAGAGTGTGAAGAGCTCTCCTCCCAAGGAGGAAGAAGCTGCTGAGACAGCATGTGATGACCTCAGTGCAACCCCCATTCACTCACACACACCCACACCATCTGCACCACTGGAGGGGAGGAGGTAGAAAATTTGTGGGTGAATTTGAGCCCAGGAAGAAGGAGGGTGGTGGGGAAAGATACTTTAAGATTTGGTTTTGGTTCTCATTATCCTTCTCTGATTTGATTAACTAATAATAAACTAATTTCTCTGTGTGGAGTCTGTCTGCCCATGACACTAATTGCTGAGTGATCTCTCCCTGTCCTTATCTCAACTCATGAGCCTTTCTTTATAGTCTTTCTCCCCTATCCAGTTGAGGAGGGGAGTGATAGAACAGTTTTGGCTACTACATTTTCTAGTAAAATATACGAAATAATTAGCTTTTTCCACTTCAACCCCCTGGGGTCATTTATTAGTAGCAGGTAGCATCCTGTAATTTAGCATACAGCTTTGGAGCACAGAACATATGCATGTGTACATGGCAGAAAGCATTAGAAAAAATTATGGTGAGCATCCCTCCTCCACCCCCTCTAGAAACATCTGCACAGGGAGCTAGAGAAGAGATCAGTAACATCACATCATACCAAACTGAATTAGCACAAAAACATCATTAAGCCTTCTTTCACAAAATTCAGTAGTTTTTAATCACACTAATATTCACGGGTCCAGTACTATGTATAAATTACAAGTTACAGGCAAAGCAAACTGTACTGCACAGAGTGAGATTTTTCCCATCCTGGTTTGCTATTTGTACAGTAGGCAAGCACACAAACACCTTAGAGATTTTGAAATGTTTCTAAAACTGTGCTATTGCTTTCAGCCAGAATACATTTCAACTCACTTTGCCATATGTCAAGTGTTTGTTCATACAGCTGCTATGTGTTACACACCTCCACCCTGTGCCTCAGTGGGAATTTTATCTCCTTACCAGAATTGAAAGTTCTCTCATCACTGTACCTAAACTCAGCCTTTGATAATAAAGTTTTCCCATATGTTTCTTCTGTGCTACTGTAGCCACAGACTTAACTAATAGTTAGCTCGCTGTACTTTACCTATGTAATACAAGAAAAAAAGTGGAAGAGGGAAAAAAAGTAATTTCTGCTAGGTGTCACTAAGAAAAACTGGATATCTGCCTTTGGTCTATATGGAATGGATCAACTCATAGGATCTAATCAAGGTCTACCTATTAAAGACCCTTTTAATGGAAAGAAAAGAAAATTTAAAAAAGCATTTTCAAATAAGTTTCCCAGTACATACTTATCCTTTCAGCACAATTATTAGAAAGCAGAGAGCTGCAGCTTGAAACAGCCCACCCTAATCTAGACATAGATCATCACATCCCACAAGAGTCAGGTGCCATCAGTAAAGGCATCTCCAAGCATGTGCTAAAGGACCACATTAACAAGATGTACTTGCTCACATGTTTTATATATCAATGTAATAATGCAGTGGAAAGTTCCAGAGCAGCTCAGGTCAGATCCAGAGCTAGACAGGTTCCTGCTTTTCTGCAAGGTACTGTGGGGGCTTGGGTCCTCAGAGCTGTGTTATGATCCCAGGGTCTTCATCAGTCCTCAGGTATTTTCCATTTGCACGCTCCTTCAGTGCCCAGTCATGGAGGAGGCTGTAATCATAGTGCTCCTCATCCACTCGTTTTAGAAAGGCCAGTCCAGAAATGGCTTGCCACTCTCTGAGAGATGGGATACGAATTTCCTTTACATTTTCACTTCCTGGGACAAAGCCAAAGAACTTCCTTACATGCTGCATGGCATAGAGCCTGGAGTGCTGCTCTGTCGCCTCATCAAAGAGCTCCTGTTCGTTGTGGACATAGCTGCTCCAGTATCTGAAATGTAGAAAGCTGAGTGGTGAGAAACAGCTTGCCAGGCAGTAAGATAGGAAGACGGTGATGACTACCACAGCAATCAGAAGCCAGCCAGCCACCTAACAGAAAGAAAAAAATAAAATAACTGTTACAGCTGAAAATACTCACAGTGGTAACTTCTGAGCACCAAAAAACCCATAAAATTATCTTTAATTGCTTTTCCTAAATAATAGCGTTAATAAGGTATAAGCCTGGAAAGGGTCTGTTGCCACCAAACCCAGCCCATGCCTACTGGAGACAGCCATGTAGTAAAGTCAGTTGTTCCTGTCGAGGTTAAGAAAGTTCTATTGTATATTTTTAAGTATACTGCCTTCATAGATACTATTGTTAGAAGATAAACAATATATTTCCTTCACTGTATTAGCTTATAGCCTGTTTAAAAACAATTTTCTCTGAAGTGACAACTTAATGCTCCCCCTGTTATTCACCCAGTCTGTAAACTTTTAGAATTGAGTCTCACCTAAACCCCAAGATTTTACATCGGTTCATGTGAAGCTCTCCCAGCCTGGCCCTCTTGGTCACATGTTTCTTCTGCTTTAATGAAGAAACTTCATACCCTCCCTGGCTTTTGAACTTCCATTTGTCTTACCTGATAGTACTTTTCAGGATATTACACAAGGAAGAATATATCCTCCGGTAGCAGGTAATGAATGGGACAACCAGACATAGCAATTTATATACCTAAGTTTCAGTTCCACTTTTTATTAAAAGCAAGCTTCAGAAGGACACTGATCTTGTTTTATCTTAACACTTTGCCCGCTGAATTAACTCTACTTCTCATCATTAGGTTCACAGGCAACAGAAGCAACACAAGTTACTCACTTGTGACTGGTACCGGAGTAGGAGAATCACTTCATCTCTTGCCCGGGTCAGCTCTGGAGGAACCAGCTGACTGCAGGGAAATGTAGCCAATATCCTGCTGCGTTCACTAGCAGTAACATTAGGATCAGCTCCATAATAATACACGGGGACATACTCACTCACAGCACAGACATAATATGAGCCATTTATCAGGGTGACTGCTAGCCACGTTACTGGAGCAACCAGTGCTCTCCCAGTGATGCTGCACAGGACAAAGCAGACCAGTTTGCATTTCAGCAACCGGTTTGATGAAGTCGCCTTCTCAAAATGAGACCTTTTGCCTGTGACCAGCCTCCAAGTCTGGTTGTTCAGGGCATAGCCAACAATCAGAAGGATCAGTGCAGGAACTCCTAGAAAAGCCAGCCCATAGATAAGATTCTGCCCAACATGGCAGGGACAGCTGAATGTAAAGAAAGAGAAAAGTTGCTGCCCGCCAATAGTCAATATTGCAATTATAGCATTAGCAATAACAACCTCTTTGCCTTTTAGAAAAGTTAACCACTTTGGAAGGAAAGTCATTTTAGGTCTTTTTCTTAGCCAGATTCTTTTGCTCTAAGTCAACACTAGCTTTTAACTATATTTAAATAGTGTTAATAGCAGAACAGAATCTACTCCAACAGCTGAAAAAAAAATAGCACCAAAGACGACACCAAAAACCCACTGCTAGTCTTTCTCCTCCCACTAATCTTCAGTAGCTTGTTTGGTAGCTTTAAGTATGCTTGCAGACATCCACTGATGTGTTTTAATTGATTCAGTAATTTATCTCAGCTGTTCTGGAACATTGAGCATTTAGGCTGTTGTGAGCTCTGCCAGCCCCTTGCTAATTGTCTGAAACTAACAATAAATTCCCCCTACCTTTTGGATGACATGCAGTGCTATCAAACTGATAACTAACCTGTCAGGGTTAATTGCCAAGCTGTTTGTTAATCAAGCATAATTAGCAGAAACATGGTGTGAGACTAGGAAAAAAAAATAAGAAAAAAGGAGATGTTTCCGCTATTCTTCATAAAAGAGCAACCAAACAGTCTTGGCAAATGGGCTGATTGAGAAAAAATAAAGTATTTAAAATGCTTCAAATTTAAAATAAACCTTTAAGACATTCCATAAGTTGCATAATGTTTGGAATTCCAGTGCTTTTTGTACTTAATGTTGGTTCTGGAGCAATTCACTCTCCAAACACTGGAGTCTGAGATGTAGTTAGCTGCTGGATTATGAGGATTTTAGTGATTCACCTGTAGGTGGCAAGAAGGCAGCATGTCTCTTTTCCTGACAATGCTGAGTGTTTCCTTTGGAAAACTGGGGGTTTGGAGTTTTTTGGAGTTTAATATTTTTTGATAGTGTATAATCTGCTATTTGCTTCACACACTGTCAAACCAGCTGACATTTATATAGCATGCTTGTCATTACAAGTTTTGAGATTTTCTGTAAGTACAGTCAATCCCATTCCGCGGACAGAGATAGATGGAATTTTTTTAATTCAGAGTTTCCAAAGCTGGCTTCTGGATATTGGGGTATATGACTGGGCTCTGAGCATCTCGCACAAATCGAGCGTTAAGCAGGGGCCTGAAAAATTTAAAACATTTCACTCATGATGATGTTCTCTGGATCACACTTTTTCTATGGTAATGCTACTATCCAGTAGTTCTATGCATTGCATAAGCCAGGCTGATCTGAATATGCATATACTTGTATTTAACTACTGAGAAGTCTGACTGTCTGTAATAGAAACATTCTTACCAAGAACGGGAGGAAAAAAAAGGGTAGCCAGAAAGTCCACAGGGAAAATTGTCTTCTCATTACAGATGTCTGCCTCCAGCATGTGTACACTTGGTTGTGTGGTATAATAGTGTCCATCTGCATAGCCTCTTCTCACCCCTTGCACAGAGGGTTGCTAATAATAAGTTTCATCTCAAACAGTAATCTTAGCACCCATGATATCTGCTTGGATGGCAAAGACACTTTCTTAGCTGTTGAACTTATGGATGGCATGTTACACATGTCTTGCCTGTTCACTAGGCAGACCCTTGTTCCTCCAGTGCGCTGTTAGGGTGGACACCTGCTTGTCTCATTCCCAGCCGCCATCTGAGAAAGAAGTCCTTGCTGGTAGCTGGCTCTCCGACTATGTGACACTGTTGCATAAAATTAAAAGCAATAGAGAAACATGCTGAAACATCCAGCAGCACTTTGTCACAGATTTTCTAGAACTTGTTAAATTCTTAGTTGTTTAGACAGAGTGATAGCACAATGAAATCCCAGTGCTGTCTGAACATTGCCATTTTAAACTTCCTTTTTCTTTCAGTATCACAGGATTTTCAATATCTTTTTTTTGTACTAGTGACACTATATTTTGAAAAAAAGTCAGTGGAATAAACCCATCAGGCTATTGCAAAATTGTTTTGAAGATAGGTTTCATAAGAGTCACCTATTATGCCTTAGTTCATTTTAAAATCTGTGATTGATTCCTTTTGAGTTTTCTTTGGGAACCTGTGTCTTATTTTGTTTATAAGGGAGAAAGGCTTCCCCAAGCATCACTTGCTTACTCAAGAAACACATTAGATGTGAAACTGAAGTGGTGTCCAACACTGAAATATTAATAGTCAGCCTAGGGCTCTTGAATGAGGCAATTTATACGATCAATATAACAGCTTTGTACTTCTGCATTTCCACTTCTTTGGCATTTGCTTTCATGCTCTGCCGTAAATGATCCTGCTGGGTCATCCTATTATGGAACAAATTACAGGGTTGGATCCAATTAAGAGCTTGGGCGGCACATCAAATCTGTAAGTACTTGCCTTTGCAGAGGAACCCAGAATCCTGAGATAGACATTTAGGCTCTTTATCTAATTCCCAGGAAGAGTTAAGACTGAGTGCAATCCAAAATACCACTACCTAAGGTGACAGCCGGCTGTCCTCTGAGGCAGAGATGCTTATAGTTGACATCTGAGGCAAATAGGATACGTGAACAAACTTTAGTCATGGTTTTGCTTTTCATATTGCAGGGCTCTGTCAGCTTCAACTCACTGCCAGTAACCTCACTTACGAGAAAAAGTGATTTTTTTTTTAAGAAGTGAGGATGGTTTGTCATTTGTTTTAAAACACGATTATTGGAAGACATATTACACCTTCCCATACACAGCAAACAGTTTTTGTTCTCCTGTTTGCTTTTTATTGAAAAAAAGCAAGCATGGCAGAAGGGAGAGATTGGTTTCAGCTCCCTTCTCCACCTGATCTGGTGAAAACTCACTCACTCATCTCTTACTTCCAAAAGCTCAATTATTACTAGTGATGTGATGTGACTGTGCTGCAAAGAAGCTGTGTTCTCCAGGTTTCCTGCCATAATTCTACTGGTTGCACTTAGTTTCCTCACAGAGAGGATTTTGATATATATTGGATCAAAAAAAGACCACCATTTTGTTGTCTAATGGTAGGGAGAAAGAGGGAAGTGTTCTTCTATTTTCCATCCGAATGTTGCTTCCTGTGAAGGTTGGAGGAGAAGAATGAATCCTGGTCTCCCTGGTCTTGCACATCTGTTTTCATCACTGAGTTAGCAGTCAAAAGGCCGATGTTCTGTGCTTCCTCTAGCTACATTTTGAGTTCTGTTTTGCATGGATGTCAAGCCTGCCTGTGCATGTTAAAAATCATGCTGTGACAGCTTTCCTGTGGGAGCAGAAAGGAGCAGAGGTTGGATCCAGGCTCCCAAGTCGTTTTCATGGTCTCTTTCGCCTGATTAAGGGAGAAATTCTTCTCCCTGTTACTAGGACAAGCACTGATGAAAAAAATAATAAGCTTTATGTTGAGGGAAGAATAGAACCCTGCTAATGATTTTTCTAAAACTTCCATATTTTGCTTCAGAATTTAGCTGTACTTTATAGGCCAATTTATATGAGATTTTAGGTGCCTGTAGAGGGTTTCAGTAGAGAGGAGGCACTCAAATCCCAAAATACCCTCTTGAAAACAATTGCTGAGAAGCATAACCTAACCAAGGAAGTTTCAACAGCTTATCCTTAAAATACTTCCCAGGCAGAGCACTACAGGCAAGCACTGCCTTATTCAGAAACATGACCAAAGCAGCAGCCACATTGGACTTTGGATAAAAGCACTCGTGTAATATGAGAAACAAGTGTTCAAGTTCTTTTTTTTCACATAGCTTCAAACCCTCAGCACCTGCCTTCTTGTGATTTGAAGTAATTCTATTTTCTGTGAGTGAAAATTTAATACAAAATTTATCCAGCTGGAAAATGGAGAGCAAACAAAAGCCAGACTCTTGTTTTACCAATTTGGACACCCGTCTTTTGTGGCAAATGCATTCTTGTTTTGGCTCAAAGAATTTTTTCACTTTTTTTTTTTTTTAGGGCTTTCTAATTAGGCGATATTTAATTTATTATTGACTTCTACATTGCACTCTGCTCTGGGATATTGGTATTTGTGAGAATCCTTGGGCTACCAAAGAAACTACTGTGTGCTTAGCTCTACAGGTGTCAGCTTTCCCATAATAGCCTGTCCATTACAAGAGTCAGAGTGCTGGTGCACACTGTTATGTGTGCGTTTGAACTTCAGGATATATTTTGTGGGTTTGTTTGTTTTTAGTGTTGGGTTTTTTTCAGTTTTTTTAGATTTTTTTAGTTAAAGAGAACTGGTGTAGTCTAGTGCTCAAGCAGAGTGCCAGACCAACCTTCTTGGGGCTGAAGGCTAAAATTCTCTCCTGACAAACGTGACAGAAAGTGAGATGAAGGGTCATGCTAACTTTCTCACTATTCCAATTGCCTTGGATTACTTCTAAGAAGCACATATTAAGGTTTAAAAGAGGTGCCAGTTATGTGCCAACCTCTACTCTTTTCAGAGGACTGCCAGACGGTCCACCAAAGACTTGTTTCCCTCACTGGAGCCATTGAATCCACAGTTTATTTGGACACACCATTTCAGCTTCATTTTCTCAACCATGTGCAAACCTTTCAAAATGTAGTACATCCTACTCAATAAATAGTAATATATCTGTGAGTTTACAAGCCTACACATGTGCATGTATGTATTTTTCAAAGAATGGTGATGTGTCCTTACCATGCTTTGCACTCTCTGGTCCACAAGGTTCCTTCATGATTATGGTATTAATAATGCAGGCTCAAGTAATTCATCCATATATTCTGAACAGGATAAATAAAATGGTGCTCATTTATGAGTACCCTTAAGTGCTTTGTGATGGTTTCACTGCAGTTAAATTATGCCAAAGATAATCTTTTACAGCTTTTTTTTTTTTAAAAAAAAAGCAACGCAGTACACTTTCTTGTTGGATATGGGATTGCTCTTGCAATGTGAGACATATTTGGTGCTTGTTGCCAGTTGGAGACAATTGGAGAAACAAACCCATCTCAGACTCAATTTAGAAATGCAAGTAACTATCTAGAGAATTGTAATGCCTGGCTTTTAAAATTTGTTTAAATTTAGATATGGGAAGTACCTACAATATTTTCACTTATAAAATAGAGTAAGATTTTACAAGGCCAGAAATGCACCTGTAAAAAAAAAAAAAAAAAGGAAGAGGATATTACATTGTAAAATTGTCAATACAAGTTCATTCTGTGTAAAATAAAAGCAGTTAGGATGCCTAGGCTTTATGCAGAAAAAAGCTGAAAATCCTTTTGTCTGTCTTATTTTTAATTGTTAAATTTTGTCATAACTTTACCATTTTTTAAAGTAAACTAATCTTCTCATACAAATGAATCACATCTAAATGCTTTCTGTGTATCTGGAGTAGTAAATATCTGTAATTTTACTCTAGCACTGAATCTATTCGTTAATAGAAATTTACTAAAAGCATGACATTCAGATGGGGCCATATATTTTTACTTCTTTTCCTGAGAGGACTCGGTAGGAATATATGTGCAGGTAAGTCCTATAAGTAACGACAACTACGTGATGAATTTCTAAATTCACCAGTGACCATAGTCAAAATTCTTTGCAAATCTAAGCCAACCACACAGGCCAAATTTATCAGAGGGAAAAACAGAGAAACTAAGCCTGGCTGTTCATAGCATGGACATTTAGAAATAGGGGCTATAACAGGTTAAGAATGATAGAAGACCCCCTAGGAACACTGTTAATGAAAGTGCCATTTGCACAAGTTGGCAGCTGTAGCAGGCACACAGTTTATTCCTCCGGGAATCTGAGTTCTCTAGATCTGTCCTGCCAACTTTGACCAAGCAGGGTGGTAGCAGTGCCTTAAAACCCACACTGCCCCTACTTAGGCAGACATTAACTCACCAGACTACAGCAGTCAGAGCTGGCAGAAGACCATGGCTCCTTTAGATTGAAAACAATCAATTTTTAATTACCTTGAGCAGCAATGTCTTGCAATTGTGTTTTTATTTGTCAGAGAGGAAGCTTTTGCTAGCTCTCCAAACACCAAAGTCTGATACAAACAACAGAATGAATTTGCTGTCTTTAAAAAGTAAGACCTGTGAATCTCTTGGCGCTGTCCAGTTTGACTTCCCATGGCTGTTTGCCTTGTATTTGATTACAAACAGTTCCTATGGACAGAGTGGTTATTTGTGTTGTGGACGGGGGCTGATCTGCTGGCAGTCAAATTCCTCCCAAAGGGCTCTGTGCACGTAGAGAATAGGAGGAGCACCAGCAGCATTACTGACTGCAGCAAACACTTCTCATGCAAAAGACAGAAGAGCAGAGAGGGGAAAACTTTAGAGAAGAAAAAGAGGAAATACTGTGGTTGAGAGAAAACTATGCTGCTTGAGGAAGAAAAGATATAAACTGACAGTCAAGTACATCAAGAGTTACACAAGCAACATGTCTCGGTCACCAGGGAGGAAGACGGAGAACCACAAAATAGTAAGACATTTTTGTAATGTGTTATTAGAATTGTGCATGGAGTAAGAATAAGCTATTATTGTATTGATGCATTTTATACAGTCATGTTTCTGAACAGTCTGAAAGTACTGAGAGGATAGGGATAAGCCTGCTAGTACTAGAGCAGAGGTGCGGGCCATATTTATGGCTACTATTCCTAATGCTGAGATTCTGTACAGGCTTAGGAAAGGGGGGGCCACAAAGTTTCGGAGATTGCAATCTCTTCAGAAGCAGAGGTCTAAGTGCTTCAAGTGATTTATGGTCTAAGATAGAAATGACAGGTAATTTTATGTACCTCTGTGGTTAGATAGTCATTCGATGAAACAAAGAGAAGGAGATCTCTGTTCTATGCTTGAATGGTCAATTCCACACAAACGTTTTTTCAGGAACGTAGAGCCTTATGGCTCTCCGTGTGGTGAATGGTGATTTTTTTGACAGGAATCAGGCAGTGGAAAAATTCCAGAAGGCTTTAAGAGAATGTCGTATTAATTTCTGAAAAGATGATGGAGGTCTCCACTGTAAAAAAATAGAAATAGAATATAACATAAATACAGTTAATGTACATCAGTTTATGGACAAAAATATTCCAGTGGATTGCAAGAGTGGCTGATAAATACAATTATGTTGATATATTATGCTTAAGTTTCTCTAAGGTAGTTTTCTTATTAAAACACAGACCTTTTGCTGAACAATAATAATAAAACAATACAGAACATGTATGACATCCATTTACTCCATTAAAAACTTGGTAACAAGAATTTGGCCAAGTGTGCAGTATTATTTTAAACAGGAGTTATCATCAAGGTGAGTTTAGGAAATGGTTCCGTACTGCTTAGGATTTTGAACAGTGACTTATTAAAATGGCAACACCAATTAAACTCCAAGGTTTTGTTGCAAAGGAAGCAGGAAGAGGTCTTTCACAAAGCTGTTCTTCCTTTGCATGTGTGAGTTGTTCTATTTTTATTGGCATTCACTATTATTTTTCTACAGGCTATAAACAAAACCCACCTCTGGTCCGACCACATGCTACAGGGCTGTAGCACTTCCTTTAATTCATTCCTGTCCAAGAAGTTTAGTAAGAGTCAACCTAGTCACCTGCACAAAGGCCAGCGGCTACTCCTGCTAAATACAGACAGTTCTGCAGTGCCTGGCAGGGCAGGGAGAGAAGGAAACTTTCCACCAGATTGGTGCACAGCTGAAGATCCCACACTAGAGCCTGTGACGGGATCATTGCAGAGACATGTCTTTGACATCTTTTGTTGCTCTCTGTCCTCCTTGGGCAAGTGTGTGATCCTCACCCATTCCCTTCATCTTCTTGTTATTCTTTACACTTGTGATGAGTTATAGTATTTTTTCATAACTCTGAGCTAAGTTTTTAACCTACTTTTTACTTTGTTGGAGAAAGCTGCTAACGATTTCAATCAGATCAGAATCTACCTTTGTGAATTGTTTTTCCTACTGCAAAAGGACAAATAGTTCATTACCTCTATTATTCTTCCTGCAACTGTTTGTCATTATTCTTGGTTGGCACTTGACAGCATTTATCAATCCGGCATACATACATGCACAGGATGCAAGAATGCACCTGATGATAGTAACTCCAAGTATATCAAGAAGTGGTATTTCTGACAAGCAAAATCCCTTACAAACTCAAGTGACAATCCATACAGATTCTGTCACACTTGAATTGTAGATTTCAGTGATTATGCATACATGGACAAAAGTTTCTTTATTAATATAAATGTTATTTTTGCTTGCTTTTAATAGAGTAGCAGCTCAAAAACATGGAACAGTTTGATTCTAGTTTGCTTCGGTTTCAATTTTCAAATTTTCTGACAGAGCAGAGAACTCTTTATACTCACATATGGGGCTTTGGTAGCCCAGCTGTGCAAGGACTATGAAAAAGACGAAGATGTCAACGCCTGTTTAGATAGAATGTAAGTACTGCTTTAAATGTTCAACTTCATCCATAATGCTATTTGTCTAATTATGGGTTACCTTTCAGCTTTTTGTTGTTGTCTTACAAGTTCCAGCATTCTGTCTATGGTTACAGAGAAGACAGGAAAAAGGTTCAATATTCTATCAACAGAAATATTACTAATGTGTGAATTAAGATCAACAACTAGCTTTTTAATTCTCTGAGGAAAAGTGTCAGAATTGTTTTCATATCTTACACTTGTTTCTCACTGATTCTTTAGTTATGCTAATTATTAATATAATCTTCTAAATTTCATATCCTATATCCTTCGCAGGGTTAGGGACAAATGGGCATCTTATCTTTACAAGACCATATAGCAATGAGTGAGATAGCACAAAAGGTCAACAGGGATGAGTTTTTACATGGATAACCTCTTTGGGAAATGAAGATCCTATGTTTACAAACCCTGTCATCCTGACTGAGATTCATAGGCGTTACTACCATAAAGATAATTATATCATGGAAAATCAGCACAAAACCACTTTTGAGCTGGTTAACAAGAAGATATATTAAGGTCTTTGGCAGAACAGTAAGGCTTATGTTTCCAGGCAAAATGGACATGCAAAATGGACTTACAATAATCACAGTGGACAGAATACCTGACCACTTCACTATTAACCTGAAAGTTTGCAAACAAGCTGTAGCCCAATAACTGTCCATGAGAGTGAGTAAAAAAATCATTTCTTGGAAAAAAGAAAAGTAATTTATTCACAACCTTAGAAGGGACTACTTCCCTTATTTTTTTTTATATTCATCTCTCATTCATCTCTCATTCACCTCTTATGAAAATCATACATTTAAAAACTGCACAGACTTCTTTAATGATGCTATGGTAGAAATTACTAAAGAGCAGCTTTGGAAGATGTGGAGGCAGATTTTGCTCCTTATGTTTTCATAATTGTAGTTGTTTCTATAAAATCTTTTCATTTTGAGGAAGAGTTGATAATATAATGACAGGTTTCATTGAAATAATATTTTCTTTACCTCTGTGATTATGAAAACAGCCCAACTTCAGAAAGAAACCTCACAGCTTAGCAGACCTGTGACAGGTGGGGACAGTGTACTTACCTCTCTCTCCCTCTCTCTATATATATAGTCCATAGTGAGAAGGGTATTTTTCACTGTACAGTTGCCAAGTAGCTGCTTACCAGTCTGTTATTAAATTGACTTTGCAAATCTAAGGCATAAAAGTTGAAAAGTATCTAAGTAGTCTTGTATATCACTAATACATACCGTGCTAAATGCTGATGACGTATTTGCCAATGTTATTGATATTGATACTTAGGCAATAGATAAATATTTCATTGTTTATAGACACATGACATACTGCAATTTTAATCTTCACGCTGCCAAAACCAGTTTTTGGTCTTGTCATCACATTAGACATCAGATCAGTATTTGGCTTCTTGCCACAGATGTGGCACACAAACAAGTAGCAAACTCCATCGAGTTCAGGCTGCTTCACTGATGGTACAGGGCCTCTGACAAACAGGCAGAGACTGCCAACATCCACATAACTGGAAATGAAAAATTCTCTAAAAACATTTCTGAGTTGAGTACGCATTCTTTTATAACATTTGTGTCCATCTCTTTCCATTTTTCAGAGAATGTTTGTAGGTGCAGTTGTTTTGCACACTCTGAAGTTACCAACCTTTGTTAATGTGTAAGAGCTAGGAATGAATATGTTTTATAAAAATTCCATTATCTTCTATCCTTTTTTATTTCTTTGGGTTTTTTTAAATTGTAGTATCTTAAATACAAAATTAAGGTGGTGGTGTACTGAAATTCTGTGTTAACTAGCAGCATTTGGATTTTTTTTCTGCAACTAATTAGATGAAGGAAGAGAGCATGTTAGAAAAAAAGATAAAGAGGGAATTGTGGAGGAAGAGTGAGAAATGAGGTGAACAGATAAGCGGGGAAAGTGGAGAAAGTGAAAGAGAGGAGTGTGAGTCCACTTCCTATGGGTTCCCCTGGCACCAGAATGCTGCAGTGAGGGTGCCCAGGATTTGGTGTCTGTATGTATAGACAAGTTGTGTAGACAATTCATATCATCCTTTCCAGAAGTATCATGCTTAAAGAAGTATGATTCCTTAAATGACTACATGAACAGCAGCCCCATTGTGCTGCAAAACATTGTAGAAGGAAGAATGTAGACCAGCAAAATCTGTTGTCATCAAAGCCACTCAATTAGGAACATGCAGCTGTTTTGCTGAGAAAGAACAAGAGACATATTAGGGAGATGGTAGATGAAAAGAACCTCCCCATTTTGAATGTTAACTTTCCTTGTTTCCTCCCTAGGGGATACAGCATTGGTATAAGGCTGATTGATGACTTTTTAGCTCGTTCAGCTGTGAAAAGGTGCCGTAGTTATTCTGAAACTGCAGACATCATTGCACAGGTAAATGAGATTTACATTTTCTAAAGTGTCATCAGATTCAGTGATCTTAGCTTTTCCCTCCTCTATCAATTTGCTCCAGAACAGTTAATTTTCTGCTGTGTCATGATTGTCATATGAGAAAACACTCCTCATTCAAATCCATGCTTCCTGGTTGAAATACAAGCTTTTCCTCATAAATCTCCATTACTCCATAACACAACACAGAGCGGGATGCCACCTATGAGAGGCTGCCAGCCTCTGACCTAAACTGACCTTAAAGTCAGTTGCTAAGCTAAAATTAAAATTCTTCTATATCTAGCAGACAATGAGGCTTTTTGCTGTTGGAATAATTGAAAAGGTGTTCTTAGTTTTGTTGCAATTTAAGATAATTTCTTCTACTCTTGCTAGAGAATCCAACAAGCAACGAAATGTGATCCAGTGTTAACAAACTTCAAATAATATATTCCCTCCCTTTTTTCTCTTCCTAGGAGCATAAGCCTTAACCATCTGACACAGATCTTAGAGTTTGATATTCTTACTTGTGCCATTTGACTCTTCTCATCATCTCCATAATTATCTTAGATGGCTTTTAACTTTAAAATGGTAATATTAAGAATAAGATGCAGGATTTTCTGCCAAAAAAAAAAACAACTCAGTGGTAGCAAAGCAGAACTGTAAGAAGGGAAAATGAGAGGAACCTTTCCCTGACTACCCAAGAATCTAATAATAAAATCAAAAAGATAAAATCAGAGTGTGTACTTTCACCTTCTTTGATGGAAATTTCCCTTTTATTGGGTAGTTGTTCACTCTTCTGTCAGACAAGAAAGACACAGGTTTCTAAAGGTGGGCAAGTCAGAATTCCTGGGAATTTCAAAGAGAAATCCATAAGACATCCAGCCCCTTTAGACTGCTGAGTAAAGGAGGTGGTAGTTCATAGATACCGAGTTAGCTCAGACTAACACCCGTTCAGGTCATGGTGAATGATCTCTTTTATCCTCTGTGGTTTTCAGCTGTGAACTGTTGCCAGTGAAGATATGCCTGGCCTTTCCCAGCGGAAAAATTAACCGCACTCTACAACAAAAAAGTTTGCAAGGTAGTCGTTTATTGTAAGAGGAGAGATCAGAGCATCAGATAATTGAACCTCCGGAGATTCATTTTCCTTGGCTCACTTTAGGAGAAAAAAGTATGCCTGGCATAATTTTTGATTGTTTGGGAATCACCAGCAGCATCATCTAAGTGTGAGCATTGTGTTTGACTGCTGATCACAGAACTGGGAAGCAGCAGGTTTTTTATATAGTGAACTGAGGCACCAGTATGTGCTGATTGTACAGGAGTGTCTTAGTTCAAACAGTACATGGATATTGTCAGATGATGTGTGATCCTGCTCACATGAACCGTGTCAGAAATACCTATGATACATCTGACTCAAATGGAAGGAGTTACTTTATCATTCGAAAATGCTTATCATAGAGAAATGTCAAATATCTGGGTTTCTGGGTTTTATTCCTCATGGTTCCCTTCTTTTCAAATGCTTTATTACAGTTGAACCATCATTCTTAAGATTCAACAGCAAAGTACAGTGAGAAATTAAGAGTGGAAAAAGACACTATTTCTCTGCAGATTTTGTACTTCAAAACAAACTTACTAAGAGAAATAAAAAATTACTTGGAAAGATTGGAACAAACTTGAAAGCACACACAGTCCCTTTGAAAGACTATTTTTAGCAAACTAGGAGTTCTACAGTAGGAGTACAACATTTCTGAGGCAAAATGTGATATGGACAGCATTTTCACATTTCTTTGGCAAAACAATTTTTAAATAATCTCCAAGTACATTTGTCTGAGGCACATAACAGCAAAACATGTGTAAAGTGACCCAGTAAGTAACTGCAAATACACTGTTAAAGTTTTTAGTTCAGAATCACGCAGCTATTTACATGATCCCTTTAACTCTTCAGAAGTGTTCCCAGGCAGGAGAAAGTGCTTAAATACTTAACTGCACTAAGTCTTCAGATGTATAAATCTGTTTGTGGATAAGTAAAACCAGTTCAAAGTTAAAGTTATTAAGACAGTTAAGCAATTCAAGTAGTTGGAGCCAAACCTCCTGTAAACATAGCTGTTATCCTGCAGTCCTTTGGAAAACAAAGAAGTCTGTAAAATCAGGCTGTGGGTGTTCCCTGTGGAAATGGAAAGAGATGAAGCAAAAGAAAAAAAACATAAAATGAGGACTACAAAGCCAGTTTCCCAGATTAAGAAATAAATACTGGAGGAAAGGTGCACCTAAGGCAGTGACTGAGGGTTTAAAACTTTGACCACTTGTTCAGACTGCAAAGCCTGGGATTTACTGCTACCTTATTCTGGACTGGAGAAAGGCCAACAAGTTTTGATGATGAGCCAAAGTGAGCCCTTCTACACTGAGTTCCCATGGTGCTCCAAGACTTCTCATGTTGGTCCTGTGACTTGGTGTGATTATAGTTGGGATTGAATTAAAAAAGAGATGAAATGTAAAAGTAGGCTTTCTGCTGACTGGCAAGTTGGGGTAAGAAAATGGAAACCGATCGAGGAATGATATTAAGAACAAAGATCAGCTGATGAAGTAATGTCCAAGATGGGATTCACTGTTTGGATCTGAGTATAACTGGGGATCACTTTTGAAATGAGGGTGATAATTTTGCTCTACATTCCTGCAAAATCAAATTTTTAATTCCGTTCCTCCTCATAGGACCTTGATATCATTGATCTGATCAAATGAGATGCAAAAAATAAACAACTACTGGTTTTAGATCTAATCTTTATATTACCTTCTCTAGCACCGGGAGATGTTTGTGTGTGCCAGAGGTGGAAGCAGCCAGACCACACCCTCTGGTCCACAGCAAGCTAGTGCTGGCTCACAGACTCCACTGCTGGATTAAACAGTGCTGTGCCTAAGGATAGATCTGTTGCTGAAATGCAGTGGCTGCACAGATGGGCTTTATTGTGGACGCTCGGTACCCCATGAATGCAGGAAATGGACATCTCTGGAGCTTTTTGAAGAGAGGTCCCTGGGGACAACAAGGGATGGGGTTATCCAACCAAGTCACCCCCAAACCCGCAGCTGTAGGTCAAGAGATATGATTCCCCTTATCATGGAAAGTGCTGCCGAACAAGGTCCCTATATAGGGACATATGGCCAGTTTGAAGGTCTGAACAGAAACTGGCAGAATTTACGAAGCTGGTAAATGTTTTTCAGATCTCAACAGTGAGAGGGAAATGCATACAGCGGATTGCTGTGCTAAGTGGTAGACAGTAAACTGAAAAATGAAGTGCTGCACTGTAGAGAGTAAAGAAAAGTTCGTAAGAGAAGTTTGGAATCAGCAACAGATGGCAAGACTTTTAAAGCATCCTCCCCTTTTCAAACACTGACTGGAAAAATACTAAGAATGAAAAGTATGCTAGTAGAAATATTATTTTGGCTGCCTTTCCACTTTTAAGCAGATTAATTCTGGTCCTTCATTAATCTTGTTATTATGCCGTCTGAAATTACAGTTTTCATTTTTTAACAGTCTGTAGTTACTTACTTTGCATCATTACTTGTGCATAAAATGTTTTGTAGTGAAAAGTCCTCAGCAGTATGTAGAGGGACTAATAAGTTAGTGGCTTCCTAAATATTTCAGTAATTCTAGACTGTGTTTGAGCACCATCAAAATGTTAATGAATTTTATTCTTGCTGCTTGAGAGAGACAGAATGCTGGTTGAGACTTTGAAAAAGGGCAGTGATACATTTTTAATTCTGACTGCATAGATTTCATTTTGACATTAAGCAATACGTAGTTTCATAGAGAAGCAAGTAACATTTTCAAAAGAGAGATTTTGCTTTACATGGGTGTCATTTTGGTGGCAAGCCTATGTACATGTCTAAATAAATACTCTTTTTTCTTCCATTTCATAGATAAAAATGAGACAGGTTTATGGATGCAATTTTTAAACCACCTCATTCATTTTCCTTTCCAGTCTTTTGGAGACACAAAGACTAAAAAGACTTTTGTTCTACCCTCTGAGAAGCTGCAAATAGTAGTTTTAAAGTAGTTGCTGTCCAGACATAGCCTGGTTTAAAAAAAAAATCATTTCTATTCATTGAATTACTTATCTATGCATTTAAATTATTGTTCCTGCCAAGACATTTTCACAATTTTCACTTTATAGCTTTGCAATTTTGCCTTAATTTGGTGCTCCATTGCAAACCAGCTACTTCTTTTGCATAGTTTCCATGCAAGTTCTCTTTTACACAGGAAATTTTAACAATAGAATTTGGACAGATCATCATACCATAATGCAAAGTACAGCTGAAACTAAATTGAAAGCATATGAGGGCTTAGTATGATTAAAAAGTCTTTATTCTCATAACAAAGACTTCAAGTTTGATGGAGCAGCAGATGTGTAGTGGAAAAGAGTTAAGAGAATTTGAATGAGTAAACTGAGGGACAGAACACAGAGAATTGAGCAGAAGTTTCCTGTTTACTTGCGTACTCATATTTTGATGGGTATCAGAATTAATGCAAAATCTAAATTTTCCAGCAGAAAATGTTGATCTTGCTGTTTGGTTTTATTTAATTGTTTTGGTTTTTTTTCTCTCTCTCCAGTTTGCTTTGGACAGTGTTGACAATAGTCTGTCTCTTTCTGAGCTGCCATGGTAGCTGCTGAATTTAGAGACAATGTTGATAGTGAACAGCTTTTGCAATAGCCCCTTGAAGGACAAAGTTAAATTTGCCAAAACCACATTCCAGTTGAAAACATAAGGTCAAACTGGCTTTTATTTTTGTCCATTTTTATGGAAGTATTCCAGCATCCACATGGAAATTGCATTAAGTCACAGGCATTTTGGCAAGACAAAACAGTCACACAGCCCTGGGAATGAGGATCAGTGAGAGGTGGGCTCCTAGCAGGCACACATTGCAGCATGAAGTGTTCAGCAGCTGCTCTTGGAGGTGGAGACACTCTCAACATGAGTTACCTCCAAACGTGAAGCAGGGAAGGAGTAGGAGAGGAGAATGCACTTTGGTTTTGCCCCTCCACAATAAAGGAGAAGATTGGGCTTGGCTGTGCTGCTGTTTCAGATGCCCCTGGCTACCCAGGTGCAGAGCTCTGAGCTTTCTTCTGAGGGAAAAGAGGGTGCCAAAAGCTCTAAGTGGGATTACTCTGCCCTCCCACCCTCCCTTCTACCAGCTATGCTTTTGCCTCCCTGTACCAGCTATTATACCACACTGGAGGCCTTATCTTTACATCAACCCACTTGTTTCCCATATTTCCTTAATCAACTCATTAACCTACTTGGTGTCCTCCCCATTGCATCCCTACTTGCTTTGATTTTCTGAGGAAGGATGTGGAAAGACAGTTTTGGGAAGGGAAGTTTGGCCCAGGCACTGGGACTCTCCTGTTAGAGGGTGTCTCCGCTCCCCTTGCATGCAGGTAGGAGGGGAAATAGGGCTGGATGGAAGATGCCGGGGCAATTCTCATAAGGAAGGAAAAAAACAGACAAA
This sequence comes from Ptilonorhynchus violaceus, assembly GCA_013397565.1. Lineage (NCBI taxonomy): Eukaryota > Metazoa > Chordata > Aves > Passeriformes > Ptilonorhynchidae > Ptilonorhynchus > Ptilonorhynchus violaceus. Next base: position 2,449,005 of record VZRJ01008186.1, on the reverse strand, counting down.
TGGGAAGGGTCGTATACCCTGGATATACCCTGGAAGCAGGTCGATGCTAAACCAGAAGAGGAGCCTGGGGAGAAAATGGTTGGTGTCAGACACGTCTGCTGTTGTGACTTTCATTTTGGCAGTGTTGCACATGCATTTAAGCATATAACATGTTCTATGTCTGCTGCTAAGTGGGTCATCTGGGATAAAAGAACTTTAAAACATTGTCTCAAAGGTCACAAGTTCTTCAAAACATATAGAGAAAATTCTAAGCAGAGAGTTGAATTAGCTCTTGGATTTTATTTCATAAAGAGTAATGGTCTGCATATACATACATAATGGATGCTTTTACCTGCTGAAGAAGCACAGGGAGTACGAGAACAGCTGGGCAGAATACCCTGGTTTGTTGAGAAGAGTATCATTTGAGCACAGCAAAAATATGATTCTTTGCAGACTCAGAGAGACTGGCAATAAAATGCTGCATAAAAGCCTGCCCAGCCACCCCAGGGAAAGTAACTTTGTTCTCCTTTTAAACAGCCTTTGCGAATACTGTGGACACCCTGTGTGAGAGTCACGTGGTGAATTCCAAGTGGGTGAGGTAAAGCATAGGGCTCTGGGGTGAAATGCATTTGTCAGAGGCACTGGTTATGCAGTTGCCTCACCTGCTGGTTCTTCTTACTCCAGACACTGAGTTTTCCTAGGATATTCAAAAAAATGAAGATCAGTCTTTTGCAAAAATATTTTCTTATCTTAAAAAGTGGAATTTGCTTCCAGGCCCTCTGTTGTACACTGGCTGCAGGCCCAGTACAAGCAATATTACATAGCACTACAGGCTGCACCCAGTGCCTGAAACCCGCTCCAAACTAGAACTTTATATCCATACAAAGAGAAATTCTCAGTAGGAGAAGATAATAGGGAGAAGATGTTCTACAGAGGCAAAATATCCAAAACCAGAGAAGCCTTGAGGGATCACTAGTGCCTCAAAACAAGGCTGTACCTTCAACTGGCCTGGAAATGACCTGGAAGGGAAACTTTTACTTTCTGTGGGCGGTCAGAAAGCCACATGCATCTTCTGTTATTATATTCGCACGCTTTACTTATTGATAGCCTCTTGATTTACATAGGATGAGCACACTATAGCACATTTTATGTAGGATGTTGTTAAAACTCTCTTGTAGAAGTCCTTATTCATCTCATTTTGCAGTTAGGTCTTGATGCGGAGCCAGTGACATGAACCCTGGGTGCCACAGAGGACTGCAGTCTTTTCACTCATGTAGGGAAATAATTTCATTCCATCCTTTTGGAGCAAATATCTAACTGGGAAGGAATATGATGAAGAAGGAAGAGGCCATTGTGGCAAAATGTAGAAATGAAACCAGCTAGATGTATACCATATTAACAAGATATAAAAAAGCTGAAAATATATTTGATCTATGGTATTTCCCTTCTGTCTGAAAATTCCAGCATTGTCTCTCTTTCCTCGTTGATTCCTTTCTGGCCTTCTTCAACTAGCCTATGAATTGTGCTATAGTGCTGTTTGCTGCTGCTGAAAGAATAGAGCTGGGAAGCATCTTCCCATGCCTGAAAAGCTGGTAGGGAAATGGGTTCTGGTTCCTTGTTTTCAAAAAAGCACTTCAGGTTTCGCTCGCTCAGCTTGGTGGCATACAGCTGGAAAATCTGCTCCAGTTGCTCCTTCTCCGTCCCCTCATACACTCTCCAGAACATCAGCTGGAGGTGGCTGACTTTTGACTGGCAGCTGGCACAGCAAGTGGTTAGCAGAGAGAGAAGGGCTGTGGTAACTATCACACACCAGCCTAAAATCTGGGAAAGCAAAAGAAATCAGTTTCAGGTTAAAAAGACCCAAAGTGAAAATGCTACTTAAATGACAAATGTCTGACAGAAGGACCACACTTTGTAGGGAGGCTTGCTGCTCCTCTTGGAACCCTACTGCCTGCATCTCATCCCAGTTTGCATTCGGTGCTGGCATTGATGTTAATGGGACATCCACATAGAGACTGAAGGGAAGAAGTAGTCCATCAGCATAGAGGCTTCTCAATAATGCACCTTTTGGTGTCTCTTTGGTAAAGTGTTTTCTATCTCCTAAAAGCGTTAAATAAAATTACCCAACAAGAATTACTAATTTTGAATTGTGAAGAATTACAAAACTGAAAAGGGTGAGTAACTTTTGTGTCAGATCAATCTTTTAAACTGTGACCACTGTTAGATATGTTGTTTTCTGACTTCGTTTTAATCTAAAAAAACCTCAACACAACAACTATATTAATTAACTAACAGGAATATAGAAGATGGTCTTAAATTTAAAGTGTTCCCCAATTCTTTTGCCAGTTCAATCACTGAAATCTGTGCCATTCTTATGAAACTTTTTTTACTTTGATGAATCAATCCTTTGTAGTGGAAAGTAATTTTTATGCCAAAACTGGCTTAAAAATTACTTTTTTGTCCAATCCTGTGAGAATGCTAGGAGGAGAGTGCATGACAAAGAAGAAATAGCATATGCATCAGTAGGTCTGCATTAACACTAGAATAAAACCCAATTCATCTACACACTGATTACAAATAGCTGCTGTATCTTCAGAGAATATTGTTTTTGCTGAAATATACTTTTCTAGCATCACTCAATTTTTTTTCCTGTGACAGCTCTAGAGTTTGACAAAATTCTGTTCAGAACATTTTAAAAGAAAGAGCTACTTCCAGGATTACTTCCTCAGCAAGGGCTGAGGGTGGAAAAATGTGCTTGAAATTGTTATTGTGGGACGTTCTCCTCTAAGGAAAGCAGAGGTGTGAACACAATTTTTTCCTGCCTTGTGCCACTGGCTTAGCCAATAGTTTTACTCACATACTCTGCTGCAACGTGTAAAAAAAAAAAAAGTAATACTTGTTTTCAAACAGTGGAAAAAGTTCCAGTATGGAACAAATATTTCAGGATTCAGAGACACATACAAACTGGAAATGATTTCCCATGCTCTAGTGGTCATAATATGGAGAGCTGCAACCTTTCTCGTGTGAACTCTTGCACTGATGTTAAAAAAATAACCACCAGTAAAAATCTGTACTTAGCTGATGGAATATAGAAAGTTTCTTCAGGGAAGTCTGTGAAACAGACAAGCTTTCCAAACAACTATTTTTAGGAACTGTTATGGAAGAATAGTTATAGCTTTCTTTTGTTTTTCCCAATCACTTGGTACTGACTGATGATTTCTATGGGTATTTGAGAAATGGCTCTTTTTAGCAACTTTTTACTTTCTTCAAGCTTGGAAAATGAACTCATATATTCTCATGCTAAAACTAAGTCTCTGGTCTTTCACTATTTCCTATACATACAACTTAAATTCTTAAGCAATGTTTGTTAAAACAGTCAAATTGTTTTGTCTGCAGTGCAGGCTTTGTTCTATTTGCATGAGGACTTGAAAATAACACCGGCTCTTGGAGAGGAAATTGTTCCAGATGGATACAATTCCTGACAAAATCTTGCTGGCTCCACAGAGTGTTTTCCCTTTTCTGTAGCCTTTTTTTTTCCCTCTCCAACGTTTTGATTTTTTGTCTCTGAATTAATTTGCGTTACAATGCAGAGAGTAAAACTGTATCGCACACATATTGTAAAATGTAACAAGATCTCAGCTTTGCATGTCCTGGTTGCTTTATGTTAGTGTTTCTCACTTCCTCCAGGCAGGACAAAAACCTGCTCACATTTGGCATCATGAAAATGAGGAACACAAACAGAAACACATTATGTAAGCAGTCACAAATATTTCACAAATCTTGTTTTCCAGTATTTTTCTACTGTTAGTGACCTAAGATTTCGCTAGAGTTATCACAATGGTTTAAAATAGGAGAGTGTGGCATGATTTTTTTAATATGCAAGAATTTTTTAATAGGACAGACCCCTTTAATGAGGTGACATCTGTTAATTCAGCCTCCTAAACAATCCAGTTGGGTTTTTTTTTTTTTTTTCTCTTCAGAGCAATCTCCATTCAGGAAGAAGGCTTTAGATTTTCTGGTCTAATTGACCCTGCCACCAGTGGGGCCCCCTGGGAAATATGGAGCAGCTCAAACTGAACCAAAAGATGGATCGATTGTATTTTGCAAGGCTGCCAAAACATTGTTTACATGAAACCAACGGTTTTAACATAACATCTGTCATCTCGATCTTCTACAGATAAATCACAGCAGCAGTACAATCTAGATAATTCTCTTTATTTATAATTTTTCTTACCTGGGACTGCGCTTGAAGTGTTCGTTTCAGTTCATCACTCTCTGAAAAGGGCATGGAGCTTTTGTCACAGGCTACCTTGTGTAGCTCTTCAAAGCACTTTTCAGATTTGCTCTGGCAAACTGCATTCAAGTAGGCAGGATTTTTCAAGCCACTCATGGCACATTCGTAAAAAGTCCCGTTGAGCAAAGCCACAGAAAGCCACATCACTGGGGCTACCAGAGCATTTAAAGTGATTTGTCCAAAGACGTAAAAGAAATGGCAGACATTCCCTCTGGGGAATATTTTCCTGGGATTCACCCAGCAGCCTGTAAAGAGTTTCCAGGTCTTGCTGTTCAAGAAGTATCCGATAACTAGCAAAACAAGAGCTGGGGAGAAGAGAAATACCAAACCGTACCTGAAGTTTTCATTGCTGCAAGGGCATCTGAAAGCAACAAGAGAAAACACACGTTCACCTCCCATTGTCAGCAGCGCCATAAAACTGTAACCTATAGCGGTTTTCCGGTTCATAAAGAACTTCAGGATTGTTTGGAAAGCATCCATGTCTGATACTCACTAAAGAGGTGAAAACCAAGACAGTTTATCTTCGTTCGCAGCGGTGTGCAGCCGGGCAGAGCTCTCCCGAGGACGAGCAGCCCGCTGCTCCCCCGCCTGCCCGCGCCCTGCCGAGATAACGCCGTGATGTCACTGTCTGGAGAGCGGCGCTCGCAGGGACCCCGCCGCTGCCGGGGCAGATGTTGCACATCCACCGGTAGCAGAGAGAAAGCGACCGGAGCTTTATGTAATCAAATAAGTTTGCAGTCTTGGCATTCTTGTTCTTGGTGGGCTGTTTGTTTTTTTAGTGACTGCAGATGGAGATCAGAGTAAAAAAAAACCCGCACACTCGGCCAGCTGCAGGAGATCTTGAGCTGTGATTATAAAAGTTGCTGTAGTGAATGTAGTGAATGATCTAATATAGATGCTAATGGTCCCAGGGGAGCATGACATGACTGAAAGCAGACTGAAAGCACACGAGTGATAAGAGTAAAACCACTTTGTGTGGGGTTGTAAATGTAGGAACATCGAAGAAGAACAGCTCTCTGCTGTGTTTCCCTGGAGCATCACATAGCTCTGGATTTGCATTGCTGGCTCAAGCTGATCACAGAAGAGACAAACATACCTTGATTTCTAGCCTGTCTGGCCCTCCCCACCATTTTCCTGGGGTAAAACTGGTCTACAGGATGCTGCATTCTAAAGTTTCATCTCTGGTTTGCACACGACACATTCAAGCAGCAGAGTTTCATTCTCTTGCAGGTTGCTTTCAAGATGTACCTTGGGATCACCCCTAGTGTGAGCTGCAGTAGTGCCGCGGGGAATGAATTCTCCTTAATCCTGGACAAAAACCCGCTGGTGGACTTTGTGGAGGAGCTGCCAGCAGAACGAGCATCACTTTGCTACTGTAACCTGCTCTGCGGGGTGATTCGAGGTGCCTTGGAAATGGTAAGGAAGTGCCCATCTGTTTTCTCCATTCTTTGTTAATATGCAGAAGCACAGGAAAGCAAAGCTATTGTTCAGATAAATGTAGGAAATACAGTATTGTTTAACCTCTCAGGTTAAATGTCTATGTCTAAGTAAAAGAGGACAAGGCAGATCCTGGATCCTGAGGTAGAGAAGCACACGGATTGGCTTACCTCCACACCGTCCCTGCCTGGCTGTTCAGTGGCTGACGGGAGCAAAAGCCAGGTGGGATCAGGAACTCATATAACACTTACAGTGGAGGGCCAGCGGGGCATGCTGGGTTCCTCCACTGCTCCTGGAGCCTATTGCACCTTTCTGCTGTAGCCAGAAATAGTCATCCCTGATTCATTCCAAATACGTGGAGATAAATGCTATATTCAGGTTACCTGCTGAAAGGGAGAACAAAGTGTGGATGGGTGTAATGTTAAAACAAAAGCATCAGAAGTGTATCAGATTGCATGTCAAATTTTTTTCTTAAATTTAAGATTTTTACAAAAAGAAAAAAAGGGCATCATTTGAATATTGCTGACCTGACCTGTAGAGCTTCTTCTGGGTAATTACTTTTGGGCTTCTTTATGTTATTGTCAATATCCAATTTGACAGATACCTTATATTTCAAGTGAAAAAAACCTCAACAAGTGTTATGTATATACATCAGTCTCAGAATTATAGTATCTGATACAAGACTAATTAACAAAAGTATTATACCATTGTACATGACCAGGAAATTCTGTTGATCACAAAATCATCAAGTATACAATTTAGGTTCTCGGAAGAAAGCAAAGCACTGAAATGAAGGGTAATGTATTATACAAATTCCAGTGTATATAAACTTCCTTTTTATTAACTTAGTTGGGAAAGATATTTTAAAACCACATAGAGATCTGTTTCCTATGAAACCTGAGAAATGGGGTCCTCTTGTGGTAAGAGAGAGAGAAAAAGCTCATTATATTGGCAGAGGGTAGAAAACTGGGCATTTCTTTGCTTAACTGATCAAATCTGCTTCTTTCTAGGTTCATTTAGCAGCAGAAGTTACCTTCCTCCAGGACCGGCTGAAGGGCGATGCTGTGACAGAAATAGGAATTACATTTTTAAGGAAGCCTGAAGACAGAAAGCACAAAAGGAATAAATGAAAGAAATATTGGGAGAAACCCTTGCTGAGGGATATTTTGTGCCTTTTGTTTCAGAAGAAGACATGCAGGGTAAAAATGGCTTTGCTGAGTCAGTTGCACCACTCACCTGCTTGAAACGTGAAGAGAGGTAGGCAGCAAAGAGGAGGGGCAGGGCAGGGGAGAGCAGTGTTAATTGTCATGACACAGATATCAATAAAAAAGATCAAAATGACCTGCCCTTTCTTCTCACATAATCATGTTCTTGAGCTTAATGAAAATTTTATCTCAGTATTTAGTGCATGCTAAATGCAAAATATTCCTTTGGACACCAACTGTACTCAGATAAAGGTGAGAACCTTTTCCCATTTTGTTTGTCAGTAGTGTTTCAAAGCATGGCTGCTAGGAGGTGCTTTATTTCCCTGGCTGTGCGTGGTTATGTATAAAGAATCCATCTACTGTGACAGCTGTATGTAGTATCTCTCTCACAGATATGTGTTTTGACGTGTAATGGTTTGCCATTCGCTGTCCTCCACACCAGATATCCTGCTGTCTTTGAAACCAGAGAGGGATGTGGCTTCACTGATGGCAGGAGCTGGTCGGGTTCCTTCCAGCTGTTCCAGGCCCCACATGCAGTTTTGCTGGCACTCCTGTTCAGTCCTGTGCACACACTCGGCTGCAGCACTCTGACAACAGCAGCAATGCTTGTGTCGCTCCAAGCTGTGAGCCTGTTCACGTCAGCCTTCTCTCCAAGAGCACTGATCTTGTGACCAAACTGAACAAAGCATGACGTATTTAATGTGTAGTCACCTGTACTCGCCTAAGGAAACTTGAATAAAAATTCTGAGATTGCTGCACAAATGGTTTGGTGGTCATTGTGTCTGCTCTTACCTGACCTTCACCACCAGCTGTTGAACATCTTCCTCTTGGCAGTGGACTCGTTACCACAACATGACTGGGAAGTAGAGAAGGAGCAGCCTTGCAGAGACCCAAGTTATAGGAAAGGTTCAACATTGTTTGGCGTAATGCAAGATATCTGGGTAAGGGTTGGCAAAACCCCAGGTCCTAGCACAGCACCCTACCCACAAGGCCAGCTTACCTTCTCACAAAAGCGCTTGTTTTAAACTGAAATACAAACAATTAAGTTCAGCGAAGCTCCGAGTTAATTCTGATTTTATCACTGTGATATGGACCCTCTTCTATTTTTCCCCAAGAGCACTGCTGGCTGTCATCCACCAAGGCCTCCAGGTTCTTCTCCACAGAGCTGGTCTCTAGCAGGTCAGCCCCCAATATGTACAGGTACTTGGGGTACTGTCCCGATCCCTATACCTAGATATAATTATTTTTCCTTCCGCCAAAAGGCACTTATCTCTGAAAAAGAGACTGCCATCATTGCCAGCAAACTTGAAGACATATATTGCAGTTGCATTTGAAGTTTTTCCTTATTGATTTTAATTAGAAGTGTCAGTTCTGTGTCTTCCCTGGAAAGCCAGGTCAGCTTTGGTAATGAGACCTTGACAGTTGTGACCACGAGTGGGAAGTGGCAAAAGCCCACCCAGATGCACCTGAGAGGATTAACAGAATTCTGAGGGAATTCCTCACCAGGAAATGAATTAAGACATGGCTTGTTCTTGGAGGCTTTCCCAAACTATTTTATTGTATCTCTAATGTAAAACCTGGTCCCACTGCATCAAGGAACATTTTGTAACTGATCGCAGTGGGGCCAGGACATTGTTTCCTTCCCATTTACGACATTCTGGAGTAGATTTATCTTTCTCTAGATGTCAGTGAACAAAGAACTCTTCAATATGAGAAGTAAAATGAAACATTTTTAACTGAACTGTGTTTCTTGGAGGCACAACTAACAAACTGGACACTTGTTACTCTATTATCAAGTTTCTCGGAAGGAAAAGAGCACTGAGCAAGTCAGTGACTGTGACAAATGATTGTCCTTAAAAATTATTTTCTACATACAGAATTAAATCTATTTTGCCTTTATGTGTTATATTTTCAGTTTATAGTGAGAAAGAAGTTTCAAAGCTCATTATATTCAGCTAGTTAAAATAAGGTCTTCCCTTCCTTCTTCCTTGGAAAATGAGGGTAAAAAATAACTTTTTGGGATTCCTCTCTGTCTGAATAATTTCCAAGTTTATTGTGTAGAAAGAGAGGATTCCTGGGAGGAGTAAACACACAGCCCAGACCAAACAATCTGACTCACCTCTCTAAAATGCTCTCTTAAACAAAAGCTTTTCAGAGGAAAAGTGAACTTTATTATTCTTCACTCAAACCTGGTATTTTTGTTTTTTATAATGAGATGTTCTTTGATAAGAATATTATTACTTGCTAATATGGATTGCAGATTTTTAATGTCTTTAAATATATGAGTGTGCTTTTAATGTTTGCTAATATATACACTTCACCTACACTGCCATGTTATGCATAAGCCTAACCCTTCAAGACAAGTTAATTTACACCTCAGCTCCACTCTGGATAAGGGTAAATAGTGTATTTGGCAGGGACATCCAGTTGTAATTTAGGTACTGCTGCCAGGGCCAAAACACTATATGTAAGATTTTATATTTAAGAAATAATGATGTACTTTTCAGGAAAAAAAAAATTGAAGAACATAAATGGGAAGTTTAGTGTGTTTTCCCTGCAGCATTCAAATGCCTTTTTTTTCCATTAAAGAGCTTTACAATTACAAGAAATCGGCAGTAGAGATAATCAGTAAGGCCTGTTGCAAAAGGTGACCAAGATCAGGCAGTGGTAATGAAAATTCACTGCCATGGAAGTTTTTTGCTTCCCTAGTACTACCTAAAGCTGCTGGGCACATAGAAGTAAAATTACTGGAATCTTTTTGCTCACCTATGCAAACTCATAAGCAGCTGAAGTCATTGGATGGACCCCTTTATTATGCACATGTTGCTCCAAAACTCTAATTTAGTGAATAATTTTAAAAGATACTGTCTTTACCTTGAGAAACTAATTTACTGAAAGAAAATATTTTAATCTGGAGCTTGTCCTAAGCTTCGCTGAAAGCTTCACTGTAAAGAGAGAGTTAATAAACTAAGTTGAATTTCTGATCAAATCTTCCATTCCTTTTTGTCTCTTTGATAAGGTTTGGTATTGTCACTCCATCTGCCAAGTGCTTTTAAGGTGTTTGGTAATAATTTGACACAGTATGTGCTGACATCTTGGTGGATGCTGATTATTTTACACATCATTCTTCTTAATGAACAACGACATAAGAAAACTCCCATTTAAATGTACTTAAGCAAAAGTATTAGAGTGTATTTAAAATCAAATCTGCTGAGGGTTACAACTATCAGCTTTTATCTTCAATTTGCATAGATTTCAGTAGGAGCAGAGAATAAGACTCTTCTTATTTAAAGAGTTAAACACTCAGTTAAAAGACTGCCAGCATTGCAAAGGATTTGTTTCGTTACAACCCTTATTCACTTGGTTGAGCTTCATCCACAAATGCTAAAACAGTGAGATCCTGACCTTCTTCCTCAAATTTGGTGCTGTTGCCTCTGTTTGTGCTCACATACTTGTGTATCATGCTGTAATACTGCTCTTGTGGGTTGAATGTATACAAGAACGAAATCTTCCACCAGTCTTCGTTGCTGGGAGTACGAAATGGTGCCGGGTCAGTGTCTTCAAAAAAGAAATTTGTATTTATTTCTGCCAGCTTGGTTGCATGCTCTTTGGCTTTGATCTCAAAGAGTTCCTTTTCTTTTTTCGAGTAAATTTTCCAGAACTTGAGCTGAAGATAACTGACTGGGGAGCAACAGCGGCTCATACATGTGGAAATCAGTGCCACAGTCATGATGCTGGCTATCAGGGACCATCCTATCAGCTTGGAAAAAAAGAGAGATAGGTTAATGGTGGGTCCTACGTGGGTGTATAGAACCTAGTACTGAAGAAATATGAAAACTGTAAGCAAAGACACCCTGGAGTCCATGTAGCTGTCTGCTTGCTGCCAAAAGAGGGAATCCCATGCACACAACTCAGCCAGCCATACAGAGCTCCTACACCCCTGAGCTAATCTTGTTGGATTGAGGATGAATACCAAAAAAAGAGAAGGTGTACTGAAATTATTTACTCAGTTACATCCAGCTTTCTTCACTTTTAAGGCAAGATACTGACCATCAGTTTCTGCAGTTGTGGTCAGATTTATGGTACAGAGTGTGCAGAATCACCCTGCCTGCCTTGTGTTGCAGACCAGAGCTCCTGCTGACTGTGTTGTCATGGAACATGGCTACTCTCCCTGACGTGTGAGCCTGCAAAACCAGCCAGTTTTTGCACAACACGGAGGAAAAGTTGTGTCCTGTATGTTTTGTAGGCAGAACACAGATTTGGCTATTGAATATGGGAATTCATTCTTGTTTTATACCCAATTTTAGCAAACTTAGACAAGTCTCAGAAGTCCCATCAAAACTAGGTGTCTAGGTGTCCTAGTAGATGCTGGTCCTTCCTTTACTCAATAGCACTTAGCTGGAAGCTTCAGGCAGGGATTCTGCAACACGCCCTTTTACCGCAGGATGACTTTTTTTTCAAGTTAAAAAGTACTGAGTGCTAAAGAAAAAGGAGTTTGTGTTCTCTTTGATTCTTAATTTTGTTTGAAAGTAGATTGGATATTAAAAATAGTGGTCAGTAATAAAAATGCTCTCACACTTTCTATTTTTGTTTGACTGCATATTTCTTTTAGATTCCACTACATCAGTAACTGTCAGTCTTCCTTAGTTTTGCTCCTTTCTTACCATTTCTTACCCTTCCAATTGTATAGAGTTTGCCCTTTGTCAGCCTTTTTCTTGGAGAAACAGCATGCTAAATATTTAAGAAATGTAAACACTTTTTTGTTTTAATAAGCATTTGTACTAAACAGGAACTTACAAAAATTGAAGTAATTATAAACTCTTATAAACTTAACTCCCTTAACCACCCCTTAATGTTTTCCTGAGAAAAAGTTACAAAACCTGATTTTCCTACTGGAGTTCAGACTAGATCCACACAAAACCTAGAAACAAAACTGAAGTGCTGCCAAAATTTGGAGGTTTCATTTCAGTCCAAACAAAAAAAATCCACATGAATGCTGTTGTTTTGACCATGCAGTTTGCCTTCAGCACAACAAACTTTAACAAGACAGACATGTATTTTAACTATTCTTCTAGAATACAAGTGTGAAATTTTTAAGAGGTTCAAGCACTGAGATTTATAGTCAAACAAGCTGTCCTTATTTGTTTCTCTTTCTAGCCTCTGCTGCAAGGAGACTTCAGCTTCCCCTCTGTTAGTGATCTCAGCTTCCCCTCATCTAATGCCTATTTACAGAAGTATGAGGTATTTAGAGATGCAAAAATGGAGAAGGAGAAGAACTCACACAACATCTAACTTGACTGAGAAGAAGACTTCCTGTGGAAAGTCCTGTTCTCTAGGCTGGTTCCCTGCCCAGCTTTGAATGAGGTTTTGTAAAAGAGAGTGCCGAACAATTACCATGCAAACATGCAAAACCAGAAAGCAGCATAAGTATACACCTATTGCTTTTTTGTTGCTGTTCTTTCGCTAATGAATTTTTGTTAGCTGTGTGCTTTTGGTACATGAGGTTATATAATGTAAGAGAGAAGGACTTTTTACAGTCGAAGCCCATAGCGTGAGGAGAGGAGCAGTGAGGCTTTACCTGGGACTGTGCCTGAAGGCTGAGCCATTCCCTTGATATCTGTGCTGATAAATTCTCATCACAGGGTATTTTTAACAGCTGGTCTTGGCACTCTTGTCCTTTTCCTTTGCAGAAGAGGTGCTTTATCAGGCTGTTCCCACTGGCCGCACACTCGTAGAAGTTGGCTCCGAGCAGGGCCACCGCTATCCAGGTGAGGGGGGCCACCAAGGCTCTGGCTGTCACTGGCACCAACACCTGGCAGTAGCGGGTGCAGGTGCCCCAGGGGCTGCTATTGAGACGCTTCTTCGGAGAGCAGCTCCCTGTCAACAGGCGCCACGTCCTGGCGTTCACCATGTAGCCCAGCAGCAAGAGGACAAAGGCAGGCACTAAGAGGAAGAAAGAGCCATACAGCTGGTTCCCAGAATTGCAGGGACATTTGAACACCACAGACGAGAAGATGTGCTCGCTGGCAGCTGTCAGCAGGGACACAATGCTGTAACCCAGAATGGTCTGGTGGCGGATGCAGAAATCCAGGGCCTTACGTAACCTATCCATTTTCTGTCTCCCCTTACTCTGAGGAGAGCAAAATCTCTGTCAGAACAGGAAAAAAAGAGAGACAAGTGTCCTGCAGCTCCCACAGCCTAGAGGGGCTTGCAGAGCTTTCACTTTCTGTTGTTGGTGGTGATGCAGTGAGGCACAGAAACAGCCCTTCATAGAGGAAATGAAAGTGTGTGCTCACTGCACAGTCAAGCAGAGACCACACCGGAAACCCACTCCAGCTATCAACAGCAAAACAACAAAGAGATTTCTTTCTATAAAAATGGTTTATGTTTGTCCACACATGCATTGTAACTAGAAATGGCTTAAACCTCATCCTTTCAGTGAAGGTTTTCGGTGAGGCACCAGATTCAAAGTGTGAATAAAATGTAAGAACACCACACAAAACTTTGTACAGATTTTTATCCTGCCTTATTTTTAGCAATACAATATGGCTTGTTCTCTTATGGAAGAAAATTCAACTATAATCATGTCAATTTTTCAAGATAATCAATCAATCTATCTCTTTTAAGTAGTTATGTTGGAAATTATATAACTCTTAAATTTTTATAGTTTTAAGTAACTTTTAGTCATGGGTTTGTTCACCTTTGCCAAGGGTGCCCCCAAGATCTGGAAGGGAAAGAGAAAAAAGAGTGGATCCTTGGTGTCTCCATCAACTCATGGTCTTGTACACCTTAATCACACTCCTCTCTTTCCCAGGCTGAGGAGCCCCTGATATAGTCATTCCTTATCTGACGTATACCTTTGCATACTTTTTTTTATCCATATTGCCACCTGAACTGTACTCTAGGATTCAGATATCATTTTTCACGTGAGTGGAAGTAGGAAATATACCAGATTTCCAGTGCATTGAAGATGCAACTGGATCACAGTTTGCTACAAAGGCATACTGACATTTCTTTTCTATTTCCTTGCAATAATTTCTAGAATTTTAATATTTTTTTAATCATCCATGAATCGATATTTTAGCAAGGTATGCGTTATAATAAAAAAAACCCTTTAGCCCTTGAGGGGTAATTTCAGCAAGCTCAGAGTCTATCATTGTATATATGAAGATAGGATTTGGTTTCACTTTGAACACCACTTTTTCTATACTGAATTAGACATGCCCTTATGCTTTCTGGTCAGGCAGCCTAAGAAATTAAATCTCCAGTTCTTTAAAGCAGAGGTTAATTTTTAAATATTGAGTATAACTTTGTATTATTGGCAAATATTGTTACCTTGATTTTTACTTAGAGGCTGCTAGGGACAATGGTTAGCATACCTTAAACCAGAATTCACCATATCTGAAAAAGTGTTAGCAGATGCCCCATCCCTGGAAGTGTTCCAGGATGGGTTGAATGAGGTTTTGAGCATCCCTGTCTACTGGAAGGTGTCCCTGCCCATGGCAAGGGGATTGGACCTGGATGATCTTTAAGAACCCTTCCAGCCCAAATCTTTTTGATGCTTCTGTGATTCTGTGCCAGCATGGCAGAAATAACAGCTGCAAGGTGAAATCACTGCAAAGGCACATCCTGACGAAGACAGGGACATGGGCTGCCTCCAAGAACCACTGGTTTAACAAGGGAGCCAAAGGACCAGTGGCAGCTCTCTGGAACAGACTGCGACCACACAGGGGAAAGCTTAGAGCCAAGAAACCCTGCTACTCCTCTTTCTGAGCCTAATTTTAGCAGTGTTTTATTTATCTGTAATAAAATACGATTTCAGGAACAAGCTTCCTGGGAAAAGGGAGGGGAGCTCTGCATGAAAAAGGATTAACCCTCCTCCAAGAAAACATGTTTCCAGTAAATATTCACAGAGAGTGGTGGGCGAGGGAAGAGAGACCACCCTAGTTGGGAAGTGGAGGAGCAGCTGTGCTGGGAGCCAAGTAGGGTGCAGGGGTGGCCAGGGTGAGCCCAGCCCGTGATGGCTTTGGGAGCTGAGGGGCGGAGCAGGAGGGCTCCTGGGTGTGAGAAGCCGTGGGGCTGGGGAGTTAGAGTCCCCGTTCACTCAGAGCTCTCTTCTCCCAGGGCAGTTCTGGCTCTCTAAATTAACACTTGTCTGGCCACAACAGCTGCAAAGCATTACATAGAAAGTGTTCAGAAAAACAGTTTTCTGTTAAAGGGCCCAGAATTCCAATTTAATGGTTGTTTTTACATTGATTTGCATTAAATTTCATGCCTTCCAAGGGGAATGGAAACAATGCCAGAATTTAAAAAATGGACATTCTAGAACAAAATGCTTATTTTTGTTATTTGAAACGTCTTTCTGTTTTGAATATTCTTTATTAAAATGAAGGGGTCAGCTGAAAACAAATGGACTTGTTTAATATTTTATTAAGTTTCTCCTTGATGTTTTAATTTCTATCCTTTCATTTGCAGATGAATGATTCTAAAACATTTTCTAGGTGGAAAAAGATGTAGTCTGATTAATTCTATGGTTCTATAAAATGCATACTACTGGTCTTAAATGCAGCATGTGTAAGTGTGTGCATGTGTACTGGGGGGCTTTACCAGTATTTATTGTGTAGATCTTGTTTTAATTACAGTAGTAAATCCTTAAAATAGCTTATTTTAAAAATTTTTTTCTGGAACATTTGGTACTTGTTCAGAATAGCAAAAGACTGGTTTTGTTTTCCTAGAAGTCTTTCTCATTCTAGCTGCTCTATCCAAGCCCCATCCTGTCCTAAATTCCTCTCATTAGTCTTATCAAGCTCAAATTCTTCTTCATATTAATATTCTAGTATCTTGTACATTCATGGATGCAATGCAACCTCCACACTGGTTTTCTGTTTATAAGAACTGGACTTGCTCCTTCAAGTGAAAGAGCCATAAGCTACATTTCTCAGTGCCCAGTTCAGAAAGACACATGGATAAGTCTTTATATTCTAGGAAAATTCTTGCAGTGCCTTTTGTCTCATTCCAGGTGAAATTAATGCTTAACATCTTGGAGGTCCTGTCCACAAGCAGATCTGCACCTACCCTCCAGGTGGACTGACCTCCCCCAGAGGCCCATTGCCTCAGTTTCTGAAACTGAGGAAGTTATTCTGACTTTATGGTTGAACAAGCCTTCTTACAAGTTTGTGAAGCGTCACACAGCTCAGTGGCACCACATAAATCATTAATAGTACTAATACTTAGTAGAGCAGCAGCCTGAGAAGTAGCACTGTGCCCAGCCCCTCACAGCTTACAAGCATTTGTGTACATTACACTGCTATTTTAAGGCATTACATTTATTAGCAGTTTTTGGCTGAAAACGAATTTTAGTGGGTAGGAAGGAAACAGGTCTGGAAAACCAAGCATGGCTCTGAAGGAGACTCTGACAGGTGAGCTCTGGTGCAGAGTCACATAAGCCATGGCACTAATTTTCCCTTGCCATTACTTACTGGAGCTCTTTCTACACTACAGGTCCACTATAGGTCTCATTTCTGTATGGGGATGGTTCTGTGACCCAGTCCAAATGTCCTGCAGCAACCGGCTGTGTGAGGGTTTTACTGTTCAATCTACAGTCTATACGAGCCATAAATAAGTCTGTGTGATTCTTTAATGTTGACTGTGGATTAAGTGACAAATATCTGATGAATTTATAAGCAAATATATGATAAGAGCATAGGATTAGAAAGGTAGAAATTGTCATGTTTTATGATGAAATTAAGTAGCCTTGGTGAGGCAGATTATAGTTAAGACTAATCAGGTAAATCGCTCTGAGTAGTTAATTAGTCAGTTCTAAGAAAGAAAAGCTCAGTCTTTTCATTTACTATGGAGAATGAAATACTATAAAATTACTTTGCAAATTTAAGTGCATTAAACCCTAAGAGTAATTAAACGCATAAGAGTATTTTTATACTCTTATTATAAATGTTTTGTACTCCATGTGTCTTTGCTTTCTTCGGGTTATGCTATCACACCTTGCTGCCTTGGAACTGCTGAATAGCTGAGAGTTCATAGAGTCATAGAATCATAGAACGGTTTCAGTTGGAAGGGACTTTAAAGACCATCCAGTTCCAACCCTCCCTGCCATGCGCTGGGAACCTTCCACTAGACCAGGTTATGCACGGCCCCATCCAGTCTGGTCTTGAACACCTCCAGGGATGGGGAGTTCAGAACTTCTCTGGGCAACCTGTTCCAGAGCCTCACCATGCTCCGAGTAAAGAATATCTTCCCAATATCTAATCTAAACCTGCCTTCTTTCATCTTAAGGCCGTTCCCCCTTGTCCTATCAAACAGATTTGTTCTGTTGCACTCCGTGTGTGCGTACGTGTGTGTCCTAGTGGTGTCTGCTCACGTGCTACAGAACATGCTCTGTACTTTTCCATTCAATTAATCCTTCTTCCTCTTTTTAAACTTGAACAAATTAACTAGTTCTTTAGTTCATGGCAGTACACCACTGTCTCCAGGTTCCCATCCCGGGTTCCTTTGCTGCACAAATTTTGTTGCTTATAGAATTTTTTTCTAACAGTAAGGCAGCACAAGGATTGAGACCCTATCCTTTTCAAAGCTGTCAAAGAATTGAAAAGTTTCTGGCTTCTGATTCTCAACCTCCCTGTCTCATATATTTTTTCTAATCAATCCAATCCAATCCTTAGCTACAGAATACCCAAGCTGTTTCAGCTTACCACAAATTGTACAAGCTGTGTCAGGCTCTATGGTAACTACGTCTGGCTTGTATTAAAGGCTGAACTCTATTACACTCAACAGCACTTGTGTGTGCACTTTCTATTTTTTTTTAATAGGAAGATATGATTCAAAAGGAAAGAATGATATATGGGGCATAAGGAGAAAGCATTCCCCGTTGCCTATATTTTATGCAGTAACTTTCCAAGTCTCTGGGTCTGCCCTCATTTATTCTGTAATGCTCAAATACTCCATCATCATTGTCATTTTATTTGCATGGCATTTGCAGCTGTATTTTATAGCATTATTGAATGTCTCCTATATCCCTCTAGCTTACATAAAGGTAGAGTTCTCTAAGTGCCCTCCCAGGGACTCTGGACCTCTGCCCATTTTCCCATTGCTAGCAACCTGCAGTTGGGTCCACCAGAAGAAACTCTAGGACAAACTTAAAAAGTGAAAGAATACAATTACTTTACTTGATCAAAATAAGGGTTATTGCCATATAAAAAAGAACAAGTATGAGAGAAGACTACAATAAAAGCCAAGATTTACTGTAACTGCTTTAGCATCTTTATTAGGTCATGGAGCATCTTGGCCTTCCTTAGCATGTCCCAAAGAGTCCAGCTCCTCATCCCAAGGATAGTCCTGTGCTTTAGGGAGAAAAAGAAATGCATATGCTGATCACCTATTCCCTCTTGCCATGGGGTGAATTCATCCAGCTTATTCTAGCAGTGTGACAGTGTAGGGAAGTTTCCATGCCCCAATCCTTGTCAAGTTTTCTTCGCCGACATTTCCTGCAGGCATATCCAATGAGTCTACCTTTCCTGGCATTCCTTGCTTCCTGTGTTATAGTTTTAATGATGACAAAGTGGGAAACCAGGGGTTTTATACTCATGATTTTAGAATCATTCCACCTCCTTGAAGAATGCCTTCCAACTGGTGGTGGGTACGAGGCTAGACTGAGTATGGAATGTTTGGTGAAAAAACATGTTAGTATTTTGAGGACAGTCATAAATTCATATATACTTTTGTTATGCATCATTGTTCGTGGTAACACAGCCCTAGGGGTTTCAGGGGGACAGTTTTCCTCTTGGTTGTCCCAGGGTCAGTTAGGAGTGAAACCAGTAAAATTATGATTGTTTTAGGCACAAGTCAAAGGGGAAAAATTCACAATATCATGCTAAATATTTTATACAACAATGCATTTCAAACACTAGTGATTTTTCTCTGCGTCCTTAACTTCCAGAAAATTGTCGTAAATGCTATGAGTGGTGTTTTCCTTTATCAGCCTGGAGAATCTGGCAGGAAAGATCTATGGGGAATGCTACACATGCATTTAGCTGAAGGAACGCACTTATATATTGTGTAGTTGGGTTCAGCTCCCCTGCCTGCCTGAAGCAGAGAATAGTTTTGTTCCTTCCTTGGCGGGGTCCAGGGCTTTTTCTCTAAAGTGCTTTGATATTATTTATTTCAAGGTTGAACTCGTTTGGAAAATAGTCTCCATACTGATGACAGTACTGACATGTCCAGCACTGGATTGCACAGGCCTTCTGCTGCAGAGAGCTCCTGGAGTCAGCTGCCAAGAAAGGACAGAAAATAACATCTTGGCTTCATTAGATCAGTCCAACTTAGCAGTCTGAAGTTACCCTACTGCTTTTAACAGACTAGCCAGAGCAAAGGGATTAAAGTTAGACAAAAGTATGTTTGATCCCAACTCAGCGTTTTGCAGACCAAATAAATGTGAATGTAATGTCCTGGTGCAGAAATACGGCTATTTTCCAAATTCTATGTGCTTTCAAACACTAAGAAAAAGCTTTTCATCAGTGGAAAATACATAGGCCAACAGAAGAATGTGATGTATTTCAGGCATATAATTCTTCAGAATAAGCTTTGATCTTACAAGTTTTAAGAAGTGAAGTAATGTGCTCTGTTCCCTTTGCTTCCTTGACTCATAATGATGTATATAACACAGCCTTTTTTAGCTGGACTCAAAAAGTCATTAAAAACATCTAAGAACCAGATTCCATTTCCACCCTCAAACATATACACCACTACCTGTGGGCTGAATTGCCATTCACTGTGTTCAGAATACAGTGAACTAACTTTAGACTAAATTAGACTGCAGGCCTGAAACGAAGCATGCATGACTGAACAGCAGCTATTGAAGAGAAATTGAGTGAAGTCAGCAGGGTCTCAGATGAATACAGGAACCCATCCACATATACCCAGTTGCTGGGTAGCCACTTTTTCCTGCGGCCAGAGATGTAGAAAGTTAACATTTTTGGAAATGAAAAAGAAGCAGAATAAAAACGGGAGCAGAGGCATGTGCCAGAACCACCTCAGTGTTGTTATTCCATTTGAAATAGGGAGTGAGAAATAACATTGCTACTGGCTACTATACAGTGACATTTCAAAAGAAGTTCAGTATACAGTCTAGATGAACCCACTGCTAAGCACTTCCGGCATGGACACAGAGCTCACCAAGGCTGCTTCTCTCCTGCATTTCAGACAAAGGACGCAAAGGGGAGGACAGCATTCTCCCCTGCACAAGCAAGTGTGCAGGAACACCATCTTTCTCCAGTCCTCCCACAAGCCAGTCGAGCTGTCTGGGCTGATCCCATTTACTTGCTCTTTCTCACTGCACTTCCTAGTGAAGTTCTGCCACCTGAGGCCTTGAACTGCTTCTTTACTGTGACACAGACACTTCTATCCAACACCCCACTGCCCACGCCACACTGCTGATGGCATGGAACCATCTGTTCTTCCATTTGTTTCAAAATCCATTAAAAAGTTACAAACCTTAGTAAGCAATGACAGAAAAGCAATGACAGCAAAGACAAGAACATAAAAAAAGAGCGGAAATGAAACTAAATAACCACTGGAGAGGGACTTTTTAAAGGCTCTGGCCTGGAAAAGAGTAAGTACAAAAGATTCTTTTCATATCCAAAAGACAGCACAATTAAGGCTTATTTTGCTTCTTTAGCTGCCCAATCTGAATCAAAGTTACATCTGTGAAAGTGGAGTTCAGAGCAGCAAGTAATGACGGTCATTTAACACATAAATCCTCAACAGGTGCAAACCGAGTACGGGCTGGAAAACCTCTGGATGTACACTATACTGAAATGGGTCTGGTCTCTCGTTCAGGAGGTCAGGCTGGTGCATTTCATTTCCCTTCAGTGTATCATTGCACAAAGACCATTCATTTGAACGCTGGTCTGCTTTAAAAGCTGCTTTAAGACCAGCTCTTGTGCAGCTCTTGCAACCACCTCTTTCCCTTTGCATTGCTGGAACAGTGCAGAGAAGTGTAGTGTAAATGAGAGCTAATGGGCATGACCATACCTTACTTTCTAATCTCTGCAGTTTCATTTGGCAGCTACACAAATCCCACACTAGAATTTAGATGCCACACTACAAAGCAGACAAAGAAATGCAGAAATTTCTCTAAAGTCTTTTAGACTATAGGTTGTTTTTCTACAGCTGGTTGTTCAAAGCAATAGCAAATTGACACAGGGTAAATGTGCGTAGACACGAAGTCAACTCTTGATTTTTTGGTGTTTCATGGCCAATAATAGTGTCATCTAATATTGAGAAACTCAGTGTCTTTGAAATTGAACATAAACAAACAGCTATTTCTGCATGTCTTCTTGCCACCACAGTGCAAAGGCAGAGATATAGAGATTTCCAGTGAACCACAGGCCGTCCCAGTTTAGTCGCTTTCAGCAGGCACCACTACAAACATGGAGCTATACCAGGTGACATTCCCGAGGCTCAACTCCTTTTGCCTTAAGAAACTAAGTGGGTGAGTTGAAACAGACAATTAACCACCTTGCGTGCCTTTTGCCATAAAGGAAAAATGCCCTAGGTATGTCTTAAAGGTGTTTCAAGGTCTTAGGTGGGCCAAGTTACTACCTGAAGGCTCTCATACTCCAGTGACTATGCATGGATCAGAAATTAACTGGGGTCCTAAACCTCTGCTCAGACTAAATGCAGCCAAGCTCATTGAATGAATCCGGGCATTGGAGACTACATGAATGCAGTGCTCAGAATTGGCTCAGTAACTGGAACCTAGTGAAAATATTCTGACCTTTTCACTGAAGATGTTTAAACAAGGAAAGCTCATCACATTTCAACACATAGACTTGCAGAAGGCTTAACAGGAATAATGTAGATAACATACATCTAAGTGGCGTAAAGAAGAGGAAACAAAGGTTTGCAGTTTGAACCAAGTGCTGATGAACATCATTAATGTAATTATCAGGAAAATATTTAAATAAAAGAAAAACAACTTTTCCATAGAGATAATTATAATGCTTTTATTTAGCAAATGTACTGAAGAATTGTTTTTCCGTAAAGACATACAGGTATGCCTCAATTTCATAGAGCTTCCATTCTTTCAAATAGCTATGAATTTTTGAAATTAGTTTAATGAACAGAGGGGAATATATGTGGAGATGTCAAACTTATTTTTGTCATAAACCACATGATTCCATTTACCACTAATCCCCAAATAATTGACCTGGGGCCACCAAGAGCTTGCAGAACCCTTGTTGGTGTTTTATAGAGAACAGGCTGTTCACAAAATTTTAACTGTCCTCTTTCTAGCCATGTCAACAGAAGAAAGACATTAAATACTTCCTTAATACATATTTTTCCATACTGGCAGTTGCTGAGGTTACCACAGGATTGCTTTGGTTCTTTGTATTTTTTAAATTACATATGGAGGGCAGTGATCTAGGACATTATTTCCCTGCTAAGGCATGCTTCAAACTATAGAAAACTTTTGTGAAACCCTGCCTTGTAAAATGGAGAACAGACCCTACAGCATACAGCCTTCTACAGCCTATGCTTGGCTAAAATATAAAGCTTTTTTTTTCCTGAGAATTGCATTCTGTTCTACTTTGAGTTAACCCCATATTTGCATTCTACTGCTGCCTACTAGGTGTTGTGCCTCTCACTTGGCAAGCACCCACATGATTGCCATTTCCCACTGTTCCAGACTTTAAAGCATGGAAGAGATGACATAATACAAGAGTCTGCAATAATGATACAGGAGTGTCCCATATTGAACCATTCTTTGGTTTGGCAGAGAGAAATGAAGTCTATTGCTAAGATCTGCCTTGTATACTTATGTTTGAAAGTCCTTGCCTTAAGAGAATGTCCAGAGATGTCCCTAGCAGCCTGAAATAAAAATTCACTACATGCAAACCAAATTCTGTATTAAAAAAGTCCTTAGAAACAAACTTATCAAGAGGGCTCTTCCCACCAAAAAATTAATTACAACTTTACATTACTGACCTCTGATGAACAAATCATAACAGTCCCTCAGATGCGAGGCCCAACTCAAAACACAAAGGAGGAGTACTTATTAAGTACTGAGTTTTCTGAGATATTCATTGCTTGCCCTATTCTTAAATCCCTTCTGGTCTGACAACAATCTTTCCCCAGCTGTTTTGGAATGTTTCAGGAAAAAAAAAAAAGATATAAACTTTGGCCCTATTAGGGTTAATGCTTTTGCATAGACATATATGACCATAAACTGGTCAACTAGTAGAGGTCTCCTGCTAACATTGTGACTGAGAACAGGAAGAATATAGCCACAATAATATACAGCTGTCTACTAAAAGTATTGCATACAGGCATCTTTGGCCATGCAGTCTCTTGGCCTTTTGGAAATATGTGAGCTGCATTGCTAACATGACAAAAAAAATAGCAATGTTGAGAATTAGAAAGAGGCGGGTATAAGAAGCTGATATTGATGGGGCACTACTTCGAGCAGTTGTCACCATCTGTGCCAGCCCTGATCGGCCTTTGATTGACACCCCAGTTTTGTGCTTCACGTAAGTGATATCTGCAAAATCCAGAAGATCTTTCATTTCCTCGTCTTCATCTACAGGCAACTCATTTTGTGCTTGAGTCTGTGCCTTTTGTCGCACTTTTCTTTCATTTACCTCAATTTGTGCAAAAATGTCAGGAACGGCATCAACAAATTTGTAGCCTTTGGCTACCTTTCTGTTTTTCTTTGCTCTGCCACGCTGCTGCTGCTGCTGCTGCCTCTGTGAGATTGCAAATATCCTGTCAATGGCCTCCTCTGTCTGTCTTTTATCTGAAAACCTCAGCAGGCGCTCAGCAGTCTTCCTAAAGCCGGCCGTGTTGCGGACACGAGACAGGATCTGCTTCTCAAGCTGTTGGAAAACAGGCTTAAAATGTTGCAGGTTCCTCTCCACGATCTCTATGTAGTCCTTCACTTCCGGCACCGAGGAGCTCCTGATGGCAGAGGCTCGGTCAAAGACAATTTTCTGGCGGTCTGCAATAACCTGTGCAAAGGCAGAGCGGGGCCCATCCTCGACGGGCCACAGGTACATGGCGTAGGCGTGCTCACCAGTGGTCACAAAAACATCCAGCTGCGGAGAATCCCCACGGACGGTGAAGCTCTGCACGTCCACGGAGGGCCCAATGAAAAGGTAAATGGCCCTCGTGACGGGGTGCCGCAGCAGGGTCGTTACATTCACGTAGTTCGTTCCGTTGTAGGGGTAGCCCCGGGGATACATCCTTGAGGCAATGGTGGCTTTCTCACTGCGGCCAGTGTCGTCCATCCAGTACATCTTATACATCCCATCACGGTGCCTAATAAAGGCCCCATGCACATCATCAACAACTGTTTCTTCAAAAGGCACATCCACATTGTGGAAGAAACTGGTCGCTGCCTCCAGAGGGCTGTCATCTTCCAGGTGGATTTGGTCCACTAGCAAGAGAAGCTGGGGATGGAGAAGTATGAGGTTTCGCTGCAATTTTCTCAGCTTCAGTTTAGGATTGTATGCACCCACCCCTTCTCCCCTGATGAAAACCACCCCGCTTCTCTCCATGGCAGCAACCACTCGTCCCTGACAGTCGCCAGCCAAGTCATGTTTATATTTAAGCCACTTTGAGGAACAGTCCTCTGTAATCTGCCCTTCCCATGGGGAGAAGCAGCTCTTAGACACAGCAGGGGAAAACATCAACACATTATTAAAAAAAGTATATTTTGGCCCATACAGAGCTTCTGTTATGAAAGGTACACCATTGGGAGCGAAAGTAAAGGAGTTCTGGTCTGGGTGTTCATGGCCAGCATTAAAGTTCCTCCACCCCTTGATCCACTCTTTGTACTTGTTCTTATGAACAATATCATATATTGCACGTCCTCCCAGCTTTCCTGACTTGAAGGAAAGGAAAGGCCTGTTGATTTCAGCTGGCAAAGCACTTCCATAGGTTACCACTCCCCAGTCCTCAAAATAATGCAGCTTAGGAACCCCGTAGTCTGGTGGAGGTACAGAGCGCAAACTTGCATCATACCTGCCAAAAAAGACAAGATAAATGGGGTTAAAAGTCACCTGACTGATTCCATTATCAGCTGTACAAAACTCAAAAAATTATTCAATATTTACATCAAGGAGCAAGCCAACAATATAAAGCCCACACTTACGCCTCCTAATCATATAGTTGTAATTAGTATTTATCATACTAATCCCTATATAAATTTGGTGTTCACTTTTCACAGAATAATAGCTGAAAGCATCTGCTCTGCATTTAAAGCAAGCAGTCTTTCTGCAGTTCAAAAATAAGAGTACCACTAATTTCAAACTAGCCATGTTTTGTCTTATACAGTCATAAAACTATTCAGTGCAATACAGACCTTTAAAAAAGGCAGATTAGGAGCAGGCTGTAGGCACTGTATATTCTGCACTAGACATCAAAATTTGTGCCTATTTACTGACTACTTAACGAAGAGAAGCAGAGTATGTTTCCCCAAAATAATGATTACAGAAGTCTTTAGTCTTCAATCAGAATTAACAATGAATTAATCATTAATGAAAAGGCATTTTAAAGGGTAAATGCTTATTATTTATATTAGTTAATGTATATTAGTTTCTTTCTCCAAACTAGGCCGAAGAAAAATTTGCAAGGTTTTTCTCGTATAAATTGTAAGATATAAGACATTTTGTTTAAAAAGAGGTCTTCATTCCAGAAAAGGTTACAAATCTTACAATTTGCTTTATTTCATCTGTGGGAGTTGAAACAACAAAAATCCAAAAGAAAAGTGAACAACCATGGAAAACAAAGTTTAACTTTCTGACATTGTTTTTAAGCAACCAAATTAACAAACCAAATTAAACAAAATCATCATTAAGCCCACTAATATTTCTGTTAGATGCCTCCAGAATCAGATTTATTCTCTACAGCTAACCAGGAGTTTCTGGCAGGCCCTAGACAGTCCCAGAATTTCCATGAAAACACAGGAGAAAACAATGATGAAATGAGGCTGTAGAAGAGAGATTCTGTATTTTCCAAATAACAAGATGAAGGCTGCTTGGAGCCTAACAAACATGCACTCTAACGTGCACACCATAAATGCAAACCAACAGATGCTCAATAAGATTTTTTTTGTGAGAGAGAGAGCTACACTGACACCTCAAAAATGTACTTGTTATCTCCACAAACTAAGGGAATTCATATGTGTATCTAAAGCTGCTCGGGCCTTTCCATTTCCTACCTTGAGAAGATTGACATGGAAGTTAGCAAAGCTGTAAATTACATGGAAAACTATGGCTCTAGTCATCTAGCATGGAATTTTTTTCTGAGCATAACTTGCAAATTAGTGTGCAAAACCAGCTAAGAGTAGCCTTACTGATTATATCATTTTAGCTTTTAAAAGAAAGTTTATACTATTTCTCAGAACTTTTGAAACAAAACCATTCTTTAAATATTTACCTAATTAATTATAAAAGAACACAACAGCATTAAAACTCATTAGAACAGACCAAATAAAACAAAGACTACATACAGGCAGATTTTCAGTTTCTTTGGAATGGCCTGTATTCTATAAAAGCAGTAGACAATGGAAAGAAACTATAACAGCAGATGTAGGACAAGACCAGGGTGTTCCCCGTAGCAAACCATACTGTGCTAAGTGAAGAAGTTCTTCTGTGCCTCATGACTCTGGGTGGCACATGGACAGCCTGATCCTGGCTTCTATGGTGCAAATCTAAAGATAATGAATTATCACTAACTGCAAACAGCTGCCAGGTTCCTTTTGAGCCCACTCATTCCCTTTCATACCAGAGAAATTCAGTGTGGAGGGTGCACCACCTCTGCCCTTTGGATGGTGTGCCCGGGCCCTCCACCACTCGGTTCCTTCTGATCTGCTCTGCCAACCAGTTCCCACTGCCATTGCGCATGACAAATTTGTCGAGAAACACCAGCTGGCTCTCCGGCCCGTAGAACCAGTTATAGTTGGAATCCGCGATGGCCACGGTTCTCTGAAACCCTTGGAAAGAGCAAAAAGGAATGTAAGAAAGAGCAAATAAACGTACAAAGATGCGTTTGAAGAGCGTGACGGCGAAGCCAAGCGCTGCAAACAGAAGCAGCCTTTTCAGATGTTTATAGACCTGCTTGTAAATGAGCCATAAATAGGTTACACAGGAGCTGTTCCCTTCTGCTGCAGCTAACTTGAATATTCACCTTTCTTCTTTGGCTCTGGGCTACAGACAGTTGAAGTACTACACAAAATATAAGATCCAATGTCCCATCCACTTCCTCTCCTTACTCAAATCTGGCAAAGGTAACTCTCCCTTTACAGCTTTCACTTTTCTTATGTGAATCCATACTCTCCAAAGGAATAAACCAGAGGTGCGCCCAGGAACAAAGAAATCAGCTTCACCTTGAAGCACTCAGCATGAGCTCATTTCACTCTTAGGAACCTCTCCCCAGTGGATGCCGGAGGTCTTGCATGGAGTCAGCACAATTCCTTATATGCCTGTGCTAGAATGCCAAAGTTGTGTTCAGCCGCTCCTTACATACACAGATAGATCCAGGGTTCCAAGAGAGTGATATAAGTTTTTTAACCAGGAATTTGAGCAATGTAAGTTCCTAATGAATTGGCCTACAAATAAACAACACAAGGGGTAACAGTTTTAAGCTGAAAGAGGGTAGACCTAGTTTAGATCTAAGGAAGAAGTTTTTTCCTGTGGGAATGGTGAGGCACTTGAACCGGTTGCCCAGAGAAGTTGTGGATGCCTCATCCCTGGCAGGGTCCAAGGCCAGGCTGGACGGGGCTTTGAACAACTTGGGCTAGTGGAAGCTGTCCCTCTTTAATAAGCAGTGATAAACAAAGATGTCACTGTTTTGATGAATGATGAAGGTCCAAGGAAAATCCAAGGAAATGGTTATTAAAAAAAACCGCAAGTACAGTGTTGCTTTAAAATGGCCTGTTTTAACTGTGAAATTTATTGCTGCTTCAAAAATCAGAAGATTAATCTTCATTCACCCAAAGGACCTACCTGGCAGGACAGTCCTGTACATAAATGCAAAGTGCTGCTTGAGCCAGGGGTGGCTGAAGTGATTGATGTCAAAATGCCTTTGGACAAGAAACATGTACTGAAACAGCGATCTGGTTGTGTAGCTGCCATAAGCCACCCCTTCATAGAGGGAGCCGTCTGTGACCTCCTGCAGCAGGACTACCGACTTCTCCATGATTGCCAACACTTGCTTGGTCCACAAGTAAGCTTCCTGAAGGTAGCCTGAAAGAAAAAGACATCAGCAAAACCAATTACAACGCAACAGTTCACAGATGGTGCCATCTGTACTCCCACAGTGGGATCCTTCACAGCAAGGAATCTGCAATCCAGGGATCTCTAATACAACCTACTGCTGCAGCATCCCTGTACTTCTAGAGTGAAAAATAAAACACTGTATTTAAACACAGCAAAGAAAGGTCACATAAGCAGGGGAAAACCTATCAAACACCTTTTGCTAATAATGTGGGATTATGCTTTACAGCTTAAAAAGAAAATTTCCTTAATGCATTCAGGACATGCAAAAAAGGGAAGAGCCAAACCAAGACAATTTATTGCATTTCAGATTAAAGCTGTATGAAAACAAACCGACGGCCCCACTAGAGGGCTCCAATAATGCAACAATTCTGATAATAATTTTTCTCTGGCAGGATCACCAGTGTGGTAAGGAGATCCACAGAGCTCAAAAATGCAAAAAAGTTCACATTTGAGCTGCAGTTAACTGATATTCTACTAACTCATGCTGTATTTTAAGACCTACTCTGTACTACTTACATTTTCAGTTCGTTGTACAACCAAAGGGGTTATCCAAATAAAAGTTATTTTGGAACAGTTTTGCATGGTTAATTCTAAACGTAGATTCCTCAATTCCAGAGTAAAATTAATCTTCCAAGTAAGTAAATTCTCTGCTTCCACATATACAAGCCCTAACCAGTTTTAGTTTTTCTAAAGAAAAACATTTCAGAGATTTTACTATTTTGGTCTGCTCTACACAAATCAAGACCTGGGAAGAGGTCACGAGAAACCTTCTCAGTGTCAGTCTGCCTTCACTAAGCACAAGCATGAGGGCCTCAGCACTGCATTTATATATTGCAGAAGTCAGCACATGGAACCCAGCAGAGGAAAGGCTACGTGCCTTGTCTTACTTTCTTTTGGATTGAGGTAGCAAGAGAGGTAGTACTAAACAGAGATCAACTGCCTTGTGCTTCTACATGGCAAATTAGTGTTCTCCCAGCTCAAAGTGTCTGAACACAGATTTAACCAGACTTTATTCCACCCCATAGCAAAGCCCAGCTGGCAAACATTACACCCCACTTTGTGGTGAAGCGGTGCCTGCTGAATGAAGCACATGTGCCAGGCTAAGGGAGTAGGAACTACTTTCAATCCTGTTACTCAGAGTGTTTCATACTGTATTTATGCTCAGTAGAGTGATGAGTAATTCAGGCATCCTACTAGTCAAGTCTGCCAAATTCTGTTCAGTTAACAGAGAGAGAAAAAAATAGGAGTGTCTAAGCAAAACAGACAACCTGAGTCTAATACGGTATTTTAATTGCCTGGCTGAAGAGAAAACTCTGATGGGGAAGGCCTGAGCAACAGGAGCAGTGGAACTACTTACTTCCACTTTAGTCACAGCTATTATGACACTATTTCATTATTCTGGCAGATTCGCCAGAAGAGAGGTTTGTCAGAACAAAATCCTGAATGTTTCCACTCCTGTTCTCCCTTCTGATATAACAGCCACAAAAGCTAGTTTTTGACTGCTGCAAGAATGTTATTTGCCACATATCAGCACAGTGCATTTACCATTGTAATGCATTAATGTTCTGTTAACTTAGTGTATATCTATGCTATAACACTATACTTGTAGTATACTAAAAGACCAGTAATGCATTGAAATGAAAAGAAGTTAAAGACTCAACACTCTGTCAGGCTACACAACAAACCAGAACAAAGCTTGCCTAAAATTAGCAGTATATAAACCAAGTATCTGTATCTACATCAAGGTCTTACTCAAGTTTCTATTTTGAATATCTGAATGTCTAAGTGCAAACACTTCACTGTATGCATGTGCCTAGAATTCATTTCAATTAGTTCAATTTTTCAGTCCTATGGCAACATTTACATGCTTTTAATTTGGCTAGTTAGTCTCTACAAGCTTCAATAGCTGAATTGTGTTTAAACTTATTAGCTGGAATTTAAATGTTCTGTGAGAAAAGTCTGCACTGGGATACATTACTTGCAATTACTGTGTATCTGATACAGAAGTACAGTATGTTCATTTCTTTTCTCCCTTCCCCTTTTTTTCCTCCTTCAGACTATGCCATTCATATTGCAATGATAGTTTTTCGTGAAATACTTTTTTTATTTTAGGCCAACACAAAAAATTCATTTAAGTTGCTATTTTTTAAAAAATAAAGTTGCCCTATATTGAAAACAACAGAATTTTAATTTATAAATATACAGTTTGTTTTCACCTATTTTCATTAGAAATACTACCACCATTTTCAATTGGCTCAAGAATTCATGATTTTCCTGCTTTTTTCCTTCCCCCCTCCCTCCAACACCATCACTTTAGTGAAAAAAATATTGCCCAGCTTTGTGATGTTACCACTGTTTGGCAGAAAGCATACTTATGGTCTATATTCTAATGAAAAGCAGAATCATCTTGCAAACTGCCAGCTTTTTGCACCAACAAAGGCTTGGGGAAGGATGGAATTATATGAAATTTAGCAAAACCCACTGAATAGCTGCCACAGACACTGCTTGTGGGGTGCAACAGCAGAGTTCAGAGCGAAAAAAGTAAAGCCCCTCTTATCTCCACAGAAAAAGCTGCTGGGAAGAAAGGTCTTAAGCTGTGGCCTTTGGGTGGATAAAGTTACACTGCTGCAGCTCTCCCAGGAGACAGGACAGAAGTCTTGGATGAAATTCCAGGTTATCCTGTTGTCTGGCTCCCAGCTCAGAGTGCTGGGTGTTTCTGACCACTGACTTTCGCAATGCATTGTGTAAGGAGATCAAGTGCATGGTTCTACTCTGAAAGATGCTGTCCATAAATCTGGACTGGACAGACTGTACACAAGGCGATTCTTAACTCTTACAAACCATGAGATAAGAATTTCAGAATCACTTAGATAACCGAATTTATATACACAGACATCATGCCTTGTACATCTGCCCACAGACATTCGTTCTACTCATTAAATTAAATTTTAGTAAGCAGCAAAAGAGCAAACTCAATACTGCTGTACACTCAGAAGCACTTTTATCAAATCCTGAACTTTGCTGCCTACGTTGCTGATTTGAGTTGATACACTTCAGAAAAAACATTCCTACAGCTTGGCACATACCTTGATTCATCAGAACCAGGCTTCCAGCTAGCAGGGCCACACAGTTGGTAGGCTGGTGGTTGTGAAGGTACTGGAAGCCCCATCCACGTCTGTATGAAGTTTCATACATATATCCTGAGGCATTGGCAATTACTTCAAGAAATCTCTCCTGTTGAATCTTGCTAAGGTAGCTGTACAAGAAGTCATATGCAGTGGCAAAACCAACCAAGGAGTGAGCAAGAGGGACCTCGTCCCATGGGGCATCCTTCACTAGCCTGTCAATAAAGAAAGATGGCAATTAATTCAGTTTCACCTACTTAGTTTTCCCCCTTACCGTACTGTGATATGTATATGACCTAATGCCTCCGAAGTCAGACATTTTTTAGACATGAATTTTAACATGGTAGTAAGCTACCTACCAAGTCTCTAAGACTCTTTTTTCCTATCCTAAGTATGTACAACATTAACCTTCAAAGCTCATTAACTTTACTAGAAAGATTAAGTTGCTAAATATTAAAAAAGTGTTTGCAATTCCGGGTTTTGCTAGGAGAGAGATAGGCAGAATACCAGTTGTACAGAAATGTAATCTATTCATCTGAAGAAAGATTCACATCATTTTTGTGATAAAGTAATATGCCACTGTTTATACTCCTCCAACCTCCTGTAACAAATCTTTTTTTCTTTTCCAAAGGAGACAGTTGATGATAGATGGTGCCTATGGGACTAAGGCTGTCTTTAAAGCAAGTATAATAAAATAACTCACTATACTGTTTTTCTTAATTTCCCAAATGCATTCAAGGACAGAGATAGAGAAGGTGAAACTTTGACTACAGTTCAAATTAACATTCTTAATAAACAGTGGGGTTTTTTTTAATGTTAAGATAGAAAAGAGGTAAAATGCTGTCAATACTCAAAATTACTTTCTAGGAACTACTTGTTTGTATCCAATGATTACACTGTACTTAGCAAAACAGTAAATTTATACCAAGAAAATTCATAATAGAGGTAGTGTAGAACAAATATTCCTCTTAAATCAAGCATATATTGTGTATCAAAGACTTTAGTTTTGCAGTACTTACAGTACTTCCAGACCATGGTTCTACAGAAAAGGAAAAGTGAAGGAATACACAGTGAAAATAAACTTTGATTAACTGAACAATCATCAGTTGCTTTCATGCTTGTTCTCTTTCTTTGCAATGTATTTCTTATTACAGAAATTAATTTTAAATTGCTGAGATGAGTGTCCTACTGCAATTAGTAGAAATTGTGCTGTGCTCCTGAAGTCACGCACATTCCAGCTTTGACTATTCTATGACTCTATAAATATGATTTCATCTTAGTTTGTGTAAGCAGCAGTGTAAACAGGTGAGAAAAAGTACCAGAAGAGTAAGATTAAAAAAAAAAAAATTTAAAAAATCATTCTGCTACAGAAGCATTTATTTGCATTCAAAATGCATTAATAAACCATGTAGAAATTATGACCATCAGCCTACGGCACTGCAACAATGGTAAAACACAACATGTACAAATCAGAAAAAATGACCTTTAATTTTTATTTCAGCATGGTTAACATCAGTTAAGTATGAGTGAAGTTAAACATTCTTTTTGCCTTTCTTTAAATTAAATTTTTGTCTCACAGATTTTAAATTAAATACATTAATGCATTCAGCATTGAACATGGGGATTTGACTTTTTTTTTTGAATTGTGGTCTTTATTGGACTAGACTATTTTGCACATTTTTCTTGGTTAACAGGCACTGAAAGCAAATGGTTGTGACCAAGACAGAAAGCTATAAGTGTAGTCAAAAATAAGTGTCAAAGCATCAGGAAAAAGAGTTCTAGAAATTTACTACTCATCTTCTCCACAACCATATGCTTTCTCTGTCATCAACGTCAAGAACATTTCTCTGACAATTCTTTCCTGGTTCAAACTCTAAATTTATCACTGAAGACTTCCAGTCAGATATAGTAAAATTTCATACTTATGTTTTCATTTGATTTTTGTGAAAAAATTGCAGAACTGTAAGCCAAACCATTTGCATGCTTTTTCTAGATGCTCATTCTTTCTGTATTCTCAGATAAACTGGAAGAAAATGTAGCTGAACTGGGCAAACAACTCTTCTGACTCTTCAGATTTTTTTATATTCCATCACTTGAGGCACAGAAGTTGAACATCTGAGTTAACTCGTTATTTGTCAATCTCAATTAATTCTCTGCATCTCTATTTCTGCTTTTTCATCCTTCCTTATCAGTGAAAGACCTCTTAAAATGTTGTTGATTCTATACATAAAAGTAAAGTTGCATTCTATGGCAATTATATGCAACACCCTGGCACCATGATTCCTGTCAGGAATCCTTTGATACAGAAACATTCCTTTGATCAGCTATATCATGAATTCTAATTTCCAAAATACTTTTAGTTTCACTAAACCTTTGCATATTAAGAAATCAGAGTTCAAATGGGTACAGGAAATTTCACTTTAAAGGCATCTGCTTGGAACAATTACAAAGCGTTTGACGCTAAGCTATACATTAGGGTGAAAGAAAAGTACAATGAAAGAATTTGAGCCAATTAAAAATATTTAATTCAAAGTTCAGAATCCTTTTAACAACATACAAGCTCCTAATTAGATTCTGCTTAAACCTATTTACTGATATTTACCTGACTTCATTTAACATGGGATTTGACAGTGAAACTGATTTATTGTAACTTTCACTGTTAAGGTGTAAGCTAACTTTATGTTTGGTTTCTAAGAGAATACTTCATCAAATTTTACAGTACTAGAGCATATATTAGTCTCCGTGGCACAGCTTCTGACAAAAGAGAAATCACTCTTCTACATGTGAAGTGCTAAATTGATAAGTTATAACTCCATTTAGGTTCCTGATTTCTTCAGGAAAAAAAAACCAAAACAAAAACTCAAAACCAAACCCACAGCCTTTCAGTGTAAAAACCCTTGTGTTAGGCACCCTAATCATACATACTGGCATAGTTACCCAGCTTGGGTTAGACAAGTAATTTTGTCATAACTTCCCTCAAATTGCAATTCTGTACAATTAAGTCTTGTATAAAATTTCACAGAGGAGATGCACACAAATAACAAAGAATATTGCAGACGATGATTTAAAGATCTTCATTTCTAATCTTCAGGACCCACAGTGAACATCTGTTCTTAAGATGAACCTATTTTGAAGAAACCACTCTTTAGCTGTATAAATCAGTGCACCCACCTTAACTTAGTTTCAAGGGAACCAAGCAATGAACACCAAACATGTGGACTGTGATTCGCGAGAATGGCCAAGTAGCAAGCATTAAATGGTTTTTGTATATAAATTATGTTCTCATTTTTCAAATGCATCTCCCAGTGTCAGATTTGTTAAATAGCCTGGCTGATAAACTGTGGGAAAGCATGGAGCCACAGGCATGCACTGAATGTATTTGAAAAAAGTGTTTTCAGTGCTAACTATTAGCTACTAAGAAAAGTTGTGTGTATTTATACAAATAGATAGGTAAAAATATTCCAATGCTTTGCACTGTAAAACAAAATATTTTCTAAGCCACTCAGGAGTAAAACTTAACATCAGAGAGTATGAACTTCAGCTTTGCAACTAACTGTGTCTCACAAGAGCAAGTAACCTCTACTGCAAGGCTGCGTTAGCCTTGTCAGCCTTTAAAGGCATCAGATGTTACAAAATCAAATCAAAACAAAACAAAATCCAAAGTAAATCAAAATATCTATAATGGATTCTTTAAGATAGAACAACTACTTAGTTGCAGACATAAGCATTTTGAGCGAAGGCAACTGTTCCAAAAATTCTAAAACACATTTTAAAATAACACATAAAACATAAAGGCATCCCTACCACACCTTTTTGCACTTATATACATATATCTGTAAATACAGGTATATTTGGAAGACGTGCCTATCT
Organism: Ptilonorhynchus violaceus; assembly: GCA_013397565.1. Taxonomy (NCBI): domain Eukaryota; kingdom Metazoa; phylum Chordata; class Aves; order Passeriformes; family Ptilonorhynchidae; genus Ptilonorhynchus; species Ptilonorhynchus violaceus. The sequence goes on along the minus strand of VZRJ01008186.1, from coordinate 2,413,802 downwards.
GGAAACTTGAGAAGGTTTATGAAAGAGCAAAAAAGTGCTGAACAGGTTTACTACCTCATGATCAATCCAAAGCAATATGCATTGTTCTGCACAAAAAACTGCTGTCTGGACAAATCCTGTGAATGGCACAGGGTAAATACATGCCTAGGGTGTTCTTTTAAGTTTTGTTCATCTGTGTCACATAAAATATTTTTGTTATCTTATTTTAGAGTTTGATATATATCCTCCGTGAAGAAACTGGAGATCGTGGATAAGGCTGGAATTACGGATAAGTAGTATGGTTTTCCTACATGTGTTGAGAATTTTAGTATGGTGCGATGTGGTTTATCTGTTTCAGATTTGCCACCTTCTACAATGAAAAATGAACCTGAAGGGGGGAGTTAAGGCCCTGTTTTCCAGTGATCAATTTAGGGCACTAAATAAGTATACCATTTGTATGGAATTTTGGATGGAAAGTAAAAACCACCAGCAACAACAAAGACAAGATTTCTACAACCTCTCCATTTCCTGACAACATTCCTGATGCTACTACTGTATCTTCTCTCAGTGCAAATGGTTTTGTGCAATTTCCCCTCATTACTCACTACTAATAACAACTTCCTTACTGAAACCAGGGTCACCTTGGTCAGGGCAATCCCAGACATGTGTACAGACAGGGAGAAGAATTCACTGAGAACAGCCCTGCAGAGGTGGATTTTGGGGTTCAGGTGGATGAAAAGCTGGACATGACCCAGTGATGCGTACTCGCAGCCCAGAAAGCCAGTTGTGTCCAGGGCTGCATCCAAAGCAATGTGGCCAGCAGGGCAAGGGAGGGGATTCTGCTCCTCTACTCCGCTCTGGTGAGACCCCACCAGGAGTGCTGCGAACTGCTCAGGAGTCCTCAACATAAGGAGGACATGGACCTGTTGGAGTGAGTTCAGAGGAGGTCACAAAGATGATCAGAGGCTTGGAGCACCTCTCCTATGAAGACAGGCTGAGAGAGCTGGGGTTGTTCAGCCTGGAGAAGAGAAGGCTCCAGGGACACCTTACAGACACTTTCTAGTAGCTAAAGGGGGGATTTTTGCATGGGCAAATAATGATAAGACAAGCAGGAATGGTTTTAAACTAAAAGAGGAGAGGTTTAGTTTAGGTGTTAGGAAGAAACTCTTGACTGTGAGGGTGGTGAGGCACTGGCACAGCTTGCCCAGAGCTGTGGATGCCCCAACCCTGGAAGTGTTCAAAGGCCGAGCTGGATGGGGCTTTCAGCAATCTCGTCTAGTCCAAGGTGTCCTTGCCTATGGCAGGGGGTTTGGCATCAGACCTTTAAGCTCCTTTCCACCCCCAACCATTCTAAGTATCTACAATTCTATTAGCATTTCTCTCAGAAATATAAGCCAAGAGGGAAAAAACACTGTCTGACCAGTTCATGGTAGGATTTAAATTAAACTCTACTGCTTATGTGAGTTCCTGATCATGACCTGTGGGATGTTTAGACTCATCTTTCCTTCACTGTGTATCCAGTTCTTAAAAACAAGTTGAAGTAAATAGGAAAATAACACTCTTTAATCTGAGATATAGAATACCCTTCCAAGAGAAGGGTATTCTATCTTCCTTGAGATTATTATCTATTATATCCTCTATAATCAATCTTCCTTGAGATTTGATTTTTGGCCTCCAGGTCAACAACTAACATGGTATCATTGCATGCAAAATGCAGAATTAAGCACATCCTGACACATGCGTTACACAAGTAATCCACATCCTGAATTTAATGCTCCAAACTTTCCCATGACAAATTACTGTTGAATAACTCCTGGAGGTGGAGATTGAAGCATGGATGCCAGTACTCCCTCCTCAGTACCGAAATTCTCAATCTCACTAGGTGAATGCAAAGGAAATGAGTCAGGGCTCTTTTCCAGTGGCCTACATGTGAAAAGTAGTTCTAAGACAGCTTTCTAGTGCATTTTGATGCCATCTCTCTCAGACATGGCAGCCAGCTGACAGCATGGTTGAGTTTAATGCACTAAATGTCAAGTGTGGATGCAGATGAGGCACGTAATGGGGCCAACTGACCTCTTGATCCTGGAATCACTCGTGTAATTGTACAGTCTACCCAAGGCCAAGGGCAATGCCTTGGCACTCCTGCTGTTGTTCTGACCCACTTCTGGGGGAAGGAGATACAGCTCTAAACCTCCCATCAAGCAAGAAAGAGAAATATTCTTCTGTGGCTAGACAAAGTATACATATCAAAAGGGAGCACACCTGCCAAAGGGAATGAGACCACCAACATTTATTTAAACACCAAATTTTAAGTATTTTTCTTACAAAGTCTCCAAAACAAAGTATTTGCTTGTGCTCAAATGGAATATTTTGTTAATTAATAGAACAGTATTCTACAGTTGTTGTTTTGGGAAGAAAAAAGAAAACTTCGAAAAAAAGCAACCTCTCAGCTTTCACCCTTTCCACATTTTTCTGCCAAAACAAAACTCCCATTACCTGCATAACCTTAGTGCTAGGTCATTTGCAGCAACAAATGTTAAGAATAAAAAACATCCTTGAAAAACAGATGATTTATGTTTCCCCTGTCTAAGGTAAAACGTGACAAGTTTGCCCCTATCTCTTTACCAGTCACATTTCAGCAGCAGCCAATCTGACACGCTCGTGTTCACCGCAGCTCAGCTGACAGGAAGAAAGGCAAAGGAGTGGTTAAATGTAAAAGGCTACATTTATATCAGTATGGGAAAAAAAAAGGCAACATATAGACAGAAGTTTTAAGAGCTCACTATAAAAATAGTGGTGTACTGCTTAGGTGTTGGGGAAGCAAGTAAAACTTTAGTCCCTTAAAAATCTCAATCTACTCTTTAACCTATTTCTCTCTATTTCCTCATAGGTCTATAATCATCGTTCTGATGCTTCTAAAGCTTCTTTCAGACATTCTTCTCTCATTTTTGGCTTTGATCACAAGAGAGTCCTCTTCACACAGGGCTTGCTTTTAGCATTCATCATGATGCTTCTGTGTTGACACATTAATAAACTAGAACTGAGGCTGTTTTAGTTGTTCTCAGTGTCATATGAAGCAGACACAGAAATTTAGTTGCGGTATTATTTCAAGAGATTACCTCTAGCTCTTGCTTTAGAAAATTTTAATACCAGTCATGCCACAAAGTGAGCTCCCTGTAGCTACCACAGAGCTTCAGCACCAACTTCTCCTATATCAATTAAAAATTTAGGTATTAAAGAAACTCTTCAAAGTCCAGCTAGCCACTTGATTTCACAGACATGCATAGTTTCTATTTTTAAACACTACATATGTAGAAGATAAAAATAGCATAAGGGTTTGATATTTCACTTACTAACATAATATATATTCCAGATACCAAATTCATCCTCCTACCCTTCCTTTTCTTTTTCTTCCTCTCTGTAGGAGACAGCGTATCAGCGTCTCCCAAGCTTCTTTTAGACTAACTTTTATTCCACAGTCTTATAAAGCCCCCCAAGTTTTCTTTGAAAGTGACTGCTGGTTGATTTTTGGGAGTCAAGCAGAGGTTATAAATGTCTGGTGTCAGCACACAATTACTTTATTTCAACTTGGCACATGTGAATTTATTTTAGTTAAATGATTATCTACACAATTATTTACATGTATCTAATTTTACTTTCTGACCTGTATTGTTCAACATCTAGCACTGTCTGGATACCAGCAGCAACGGTCCTACAAGATCCTCCAATACTTTTAAATAAACAGTGACTAACAGAAGGCTATGTGATCACTAGTTTGTAAGAAAATAGCAGAAAGGTCACAGATTTGTTATGCTGAAGCCTCCTTTAGCTTCTCCTTGGTTGCTGCTATTTCCTTGGAATGTCTGCATGTGCTTGACAGTAATTATCTCCCCTGTGAAACCCACAGAGCCGCCTTACTGTTAAATCCCACACCTTATTGCACATTGGCAACATACTTGTCTTTAAAAACGGGACATCAACGAGGTGCAAAAAAATACTGAAACCCCACACAGAAATCGCCTTCTGGCAACTGCAAATTCGGACGTCTCTCCTGCTGCAAGAAGGGTGCAGAATTTGTGAACTTCCAAGGCATTCGTTTGTAAGGTGGGCATAGTAAGGAAGAGAGATTTTCACTACTTTGTCCAAAACACAGACTCTGACCGAACTCTTACTTCTGCACAATGTGTGACTCTGATTACATCATTCTGCTCAGTATGGGAATGGGACAAGGCGGCGGCATATGGAAAGAATCACGAGTACAGATCCCCTCGGCCAAAACGCCCTTCTGGTGGGGAGTGCTCTAGGGGCCAGTCAGAGATAAAATGCCAGAAAACACATCAACATCCTCTGTTCTCTCTAAAAGAAGATAATACAGTTCAAATATAAGGACAAACTTTCTGTAAGATTTCAGACATCAAGCATCTAGATATCAAATCCATGGAAAACCAAGGGGTTTACTTAATTCCAGCTTTTAATTTTTACAGGCAAAACCATTACAGTTCATCTATTTTAACTAAAATATTAATGCATGTTTGCTGTTTCTAGTCTCCAAAACAGTGTAATTCCCACATTATTTTGGGTGATTGTTATAGTTAGCTATTACCCAGTGCCCCTCTGTTTATTTTAAAATGTAAACCTACTCCAGGATGTAGCCATTAGGGATGCACCGCTAATGAGCAGCATGCCTATCAACACGGGTTGTTATGACAAACGGCTCAACCTCTGTTAGTCGACACAAATGGGAACTCAGTTAAGGATGTACTTTATTATGTGATATAAAATGACTGTTTTAATAGAAGAGAAAGGACAAGAGTGCTTAATTACATGCCCTTTCCATGTATGCATCAACTACGAGTAGACTTTCGCATAATTGTATCTTGGGATATTGAATGATATTTGGGCTATTAAGGATTCCACTAAAGTAAAGGTGAAATTTAAAATGTTAGTCTCCTTAATCTCCTAGCATTCTGGAACAAATAACCAATGAGATTTTAAACCATATTTCTTTTACTCAACTACTGCACATGCTAAAAAAGTACACTTTTGTTTTCTGGTAAGGCTTAAATTTTATTTAATATCGCAAAAAAAAACTAGAAGAAACTCATTAAGATGAATTTTTTTTTTTTTTAATTCTAGAGCTATTTTAGAGTCAATGCCATGACAGCAGTAGTGAAAAGAAATACAGATTATACTGCTGAAAGAATCAAGCTGCCAATGCCAGATTTAACTTTCCAACATGTTGGTGAATCTGTCAGTGACAAAAAAAGACATTTTTCCAGGAAATTTACATGGCAGTCGAGGCACCAACATTATAGAGGAGGTCTAAGGAGAGAAAAGTTCCTCTGATTTACTTACTTTACTGATACCTCTTTGAAAAAGCCTTCTTTCCTAATGAATAAAGAGTTCTGGCAGATGAGTCTCCTAACATTCAAGGCTCCAAACTCAGGCAACATCAAGACCACTCTTTCTTTCCACCCTCCTGATCAGAACACATGTGCCCTCAAATTACTTAATAAGGACAACACTCATATCACCCAGAAAGGTATTTTCCCAACGTCTGAGGAAAACCAAACATGCCTAGATAGACTGGACAAAAAATTCCACTACTGTGACACTGTCAGAACAGCTCACATACAGTCTTATGGAGTGCTTCAGATGCCATAACAGCCACAACTCCAATTTATCATGTTTTTATTGTCCTAGTCTTATCATGAGTGGAAAAGTGCATGCAGTAACATTTTCTGGTACTTTTGACTTGCTTAGGAAAAACAGATTTACATAATGTGTCTGTCCACTTCTTCAGCTGCTGAACCTGCTAACCTATTTGAGCAAAGCCAGACAGTGCAGTACATGCCTCAGAGATGCCACGTTCCTACTTTCATGAAAATGACTATTGGACAAGGGAGAGAGATCTCTATTACTGCCATTGCCAATGGAGCTTTACCGCAAGCTCCATGTTGACAGCATTCAGCCATAAGTTCTCAGGGGGAAAACAAAAATGGAAACCAGATCCATGTTTCTGTCACAGCATTTGAAGAGCTGGCCAGCTGGAGGTTATACAAAGGCCAGCTTAGCCCAGCCCTACTGCCTGTGTTTACGATTTCCTCCTGCACTTCCATTACTACTAAGCACATTGCAGCCACCTCTTTTGCAAAGCAGAGAACCCTGATTAAACCTTGCTGCATTGCTGAATGGGATGTTTACATCAGAAGGGAAAGATGGGAAAAGCATGGCTTCTCTTTCATCAAGGTAAAGCAAGATACTTGCTTGAGAAAAACAGCAGTTTGAGGGAGGTAAATAGCATCAAAGGCAAGTGGAAATGAGATATCTGCTTGGTACCACAATTAATCCAGGGTAGGAATCACAGGACACAAGGAATTAAACAAGACTGAGACAGTGAGTGAGATGTAGGAAACTGAGAAAAACAGACACAAATTAAATTCTCCTACTTGAAATAATACTTCCTCCTCTTTCTTATTTCATTAAAACAGATGACCATGTTTTACGCACTACCCAAAACAAGTCAGGAAAGAGTGTGAACAAAGAAACTAGGGAGGAAGGTGTTGACTTTGGAGCAGTCTGTCTCTTGCTGGAGATGGCCACATATCCTTGGATTCACCTCTGTAAGCTATATCCCTGTCAGTGTGCCAGGAGAAACACAGACTGTCTCCAGAGCTAAGACTGAAGCTTTGTATTGCTATGCTTCAGCGGAAGATTTTGGAAATTACCACCATTGTTGTGACAATGCTTTTCTTCCCAACTCCCACATGTCCTCTCTTTTGTGACATACAGGCAATATATGGTCATGTCCCTTCTCTCTCCCATCACTTCTTTTGTTCTAGCTCATGTATTTCTGTGGCCTTCACCATTTTAATACTTAGTGTAGGGGGACCTGAACACTGTAATGCCTTTTCAATCATCCCCATCAGGACAACATAGACCCCAAGTTATGCAAGCTCAAATCCAGCATAACTCCTATGACGGTCCATGGATGGATGCCATCTATGGGACACTACTGGTTACTAGAAGGTAAGGAATTGAGCAATGAATACTGCTTCAACAGCTAACGCTTCTTCCTGTGCTGACTTGAAACTTGACTCGGACTTCTGCTGAGCTGCTGTCACCACAGAGCTGTAGAACAGCAGCTGTGATAGAAGGGAGCCCCATCCAGCTCCAGCTCGCTGCCCCGGGCAGAAGCCACTGTCCCAGCTAAGCCCACATTCCCATCCTCTGACCTATTCACCGTGACAGCAATCCTGTGCCACAGTCTGCAGGGTGCACCAAGTAGCAACTGCTGCAGGGAGGTAGAGAAAATGTGTCTGCCTAAGAAGAAAGGGAGATAAATTGCTGGTGGGTATGAAAAGGAGGAGACCTTGGGGTTTCAAGTCTAGAATCACTCCTACAGTGAGAACATTAACTTCTGTCCCCAAAGAAAGAGTGTGGTGCAGAGGACAGAGTAATTTGTAAGGGTGACAACTCACATTCACGGGAAGTTAAACCAGGAAGTGGTCATCCAAATGCCAGTTACTCAGGCAGCTCCAGTAATCAGCTGGACAACTATCATGTCCTAGCATGTTTTAAGGAGAGGCCCAGGAACCACGAAGCCAAGTGAAGCTCCAAGTCTGAACTAAAGCTCAGACAGATGTTAGAGCAGACTGCAGAAACCCAAGAGTGTCATTTTTATCTACACCTAATTATACCTTTCTCATAGCTCCCCCTTTCCTGAATTCTTTCTAAGGAAGAATTACCCAAAAGATATGTATGAATCTGGAAAAAAAAAATTTAAAATATAACACTTTTAGCAGTCCTTGCCACAAACCAGATGTAAAACCCTGCCTTCTGAAGGAGAGTGGTTTTGGATTACTTTTTTTTTTTTACAGTAATTAGCGTGCTGCACAAAGGGTTATGCTCCTTTCAGCATTAACTTGCAAGAAGCTAAGTCCAGTGAAGGTGAAAAGCTGTGTGTCACTGCTGGTCCAGCTGAGAGTAAACGCGTTCAGCAAGTTAGTCACTGGTAAAGTGAATGTTAGAATAACTGACATAATTTAAGCAATTCACTCATCCACTCACTCCTCCAACTGTAAGCAGTTTATACAGTAAGAAAAACTTCAAAAAAAAAAGAAGACAAAAATCTACCAACTAGGCTGAGCCGCCATCCTCTCCATGTAATCCTTGGCCATACCGATGGCCTCGATGTTGTCAGGGTAGAGCACACAGAACATTGCCAGGGCCCCAAGGTTGTTGCCATAAATTTCATTCCACCGAGCGCTGAACTCCTTTGGGTCCCAGGGAGGAAGGTACTCCAGGGGATTCGACAGCATTGTCTGCACTGCTTCAACCAGACGAGCCGCAATGTGCCGGTGCGTGGTGCTGGCCTGGAGACGCAGAGTCTCCACGTCCCCCTTGGAGAAGTAGAGCATGGGGTAGCTGTCGTAGTTGGCATTGACAAAAGGAACCATCGCGTCTTGGTCCTCCCTGGCGCCGTAGGCAAAGGCAAAGCAAAGCGCGTGTATGAAAAACACACTTGGGGCTCCCCGTGTGTGAGTCCTCATTGTGGCATCAGATCTCCAGGTCTCAGTGGCAGCCAAACCATCTTTGAAATGTCCTGTGGTAGACGGACATGAAAGAATGAGTTAGAAAATGGATCTGTGAGACTCTATAATTCAGGAGCCTCTCTAGGAAATATGATTCCATCTAAAGAACCCCATGTATTGTCCAGGCGATTTTCAAATCATTTCTGTATGAATACTTCAGACAAAACATCTACCGAGCAATTCATCCGAGAGAAAAAGCTGTACACTTTCCAGAAAGCCCCTTCCTCCCACATCTTTCCGTCTAGTAGCTCATACAAGGAGAAGGAACACAACAACAGCTCTTGTACTCGAGATTTTAAATAATTGCAATGGTGCCGAATATGAAGCAGCGCTGACTGTACTGGCAAGCGGAGAAGGGTGGGAAGGGAGGAGGAAGGGGGAGAGCCAGGGAGCTGGCGGCAGCCAAGCCTGCGTGCTGCCTTGGCTGATGTTAGCAGCTGGAGAGGGAAAGATGAGGAATGCTGGAGGTTTGTGCCGGGGTCATTTTATACCGTGCTTAAGGCCTCTGGTTCTGACACGTCCTCATTTTAAAAAAAGAACAAAAAAGAACCAGTCGGGAATTAAAAAGGGAAACAGCAAGTGGTAGAGTCCTAGAAAAACAGCTGAAATACCTTGCCTTCCGGGTATTTAGGGGTTTGCATTATTAGTATTTTTTTTCCAAGGGGCTCTCCATTTTACATGTGGAGGTTTACTGCCAGTTACCAAGAAGGCTGAATATTGAATTAAAATGCATATTCTTCTACGTACATGACTTCTTGAAATGTGCCCAAACGGCAAATCTATGCAGAGGTTAAATGCAACTACTTAAACATAGTAAGTTACTTTGTAGAAATTACCAACTATCTGGCCTAAAGTCACAGATAAAACATGGCCAGGATCCCCTTGAGGAAAGCCAGCAAATTCCTAGAATTCTTACGAGGGAAAAGGTTATGGAAAGCAGGCCCAAGTGAGACAGTTTTATGTAAATAATGAACAGTAGTTTTCAATTATTAAAAGGGGAAATAGAAGGAATGAAAACTTAGATACATTTTTTTTCCCATGGAAAACCTGTTTAATGGGATTCAGTCATAAAACTTGTAGGAAGTACAAAGCAACCTTTTACTTCTCCCCACAGGTCCCTATTCCATAGCCAAAATTTTCTAATAGAAGTTTAGGCTGCTAAAACCTTATTTAGAAACCCACATCCTCTTTAAACAAAGTCATTAATATGAGATAACTTTGACAGACAAGGACCCTTCACGACTACTGAGTACCCAGACCCTCCAGATTTTTGTGCTCAGCTCCTAAAATTAATTTGGGAGCAAACATCTTTGGCCAAGAAATACTTAATTTCTTGTGCTTTTCTGCCTAGGGCACAAATGATAGTGCACCCTGCAAATGCTTAAATTTACCTATTACAGTGAGCAGCATAATTGCTTAAACAGAGCATAATGGAAGATGACATTTTCATAGTATTTTAATGCATTTTGCTATTACCTTTTGCCCTGTTTTGGATGTAAACCAGTTATTACAGGACACATTATCATAGGCCGATTTATTTGGTAATACTCTTATTACATCTACATAGTCTCTCACCACATACACATATACAAAAAGAAACATGCACCATAGTTTATCCAGACATACTCAAATCTACTCATATTCTCCTCTACAAAGGAGGAAACTATACAGGAGTATATTTTGAGAGGAAGGAGGTAAAAACCAGTACACTATGGTTGAAACAAGATGTCATTTTTTTAATTGATGAAAAAACTGCTTTGTCATAATAAGAAAAAGACCCCCCATAGGTGTTTGTTTTTTTTTTTTAAAGCCTCTGTGATCCTTTACAACTGTGGGCAGAGGAAAGAATCTAAAAAATATCTGAAAAAGAGCTATAAATGCTTGTAGCTTTTTCTGTGTTAACTGTACATTGAAAAAGTTTCCTGGCTTACACAAGCAGTAAAAAATTCCTGCTAACAGTATGAACTTAATGCATACTTTCCTTTGGTTTGATTTCTGTAAGTACTTCTGCACATCAGTGAGAATTAAGAACATGCATAAATTTAGGGATGGTTTTAAGAGTTCCCTAAATTAAGGTATATCTGACCAACGATTAGGGAATATCCAGTAAGGTTTCCCAGAACTTCTTTGCAAATCTGAACACACATTTCCCAGCATTACACCATCATCAAACACATTCAGTGCTGCCAAAAAGTCATAGCCTTTACTCTAAGTATTCAATAGCCTCCTTCATTTTCACCTTTCATTCATGTGCACATTTCATAGAGAAGGTAAACCCTTTTTTTTAACCTTTACATGAGAAGGAACCACTGCACCACAATGTTTAGGCTAGCAACAGAACAACTGGAAAACCAACCTATTCATAAGCAGCATATCCAGAGTCAAGATCTGGAAGAAAGTCAATAGGCAGTGACAAAAGCAGGAATACAAAATCATTTATCATTGGTTAGATTATACTGACACCCTTCCTATGATATGAAGACAATAACTCATAGCTGCCACGTCTCAATAAGGACAGTGAGCCCTGTCCCACAACTTTGCAGGGCTCAGCCTGGCGTGATGGATGGGAGGAGGCAGCTGGAAATGAGTACACCTTCCCTTTCAGTGCAAACCTCTGGACCTTGATTATCTGCAGAGCTTAGGTGAAGCCAGATCTGTGTAAATAACTTTCCACATAAGCTCCAGCGCACCAGTTGTGAGTGAAACTGCTCCAAGTTTGCTTGATGCACAGGGCTTGAAAGAATAGGAGTTTGTGCCTTCTGATCACTTAATGTGCACTCACAATACCATTTTTTAAAGCTAAAGGAATTTCTTACTCTCATATTACACTACATCATTACCAGCCATATCTTCCAAGAAAAACTTTACCAAGCAACTCAAACTTTTCTGAAAATGAGGGGGTTTTATTCAGCTGGGAAACCATGACCTGAGAAAGTATTAAAAATTAAAAGGAGAATGAAGGATGCTTGTCCATGGAAGAAAATGCTAATATACAATGTACTTTGAAAGCATTGTCATTTAGTCCTAGATTGAAAGAGCATTTCACATGATTTCCACTCCATTGCCAGCAGAAACAAACAGTAAAGAACATCAACTATTCCAGAAAAAAAACCCCACCCCAAACAGATTAAATCTTAACTACTTTAGTTCTCCCCATCTGCATTAATTGGTAGATGTTCAACTGCAGCCAAAAAAAAAAGTATTGTAAAACTGAAACCACTAACTAAACTAAACATTGGTTTATACAGATAACTTTACCAAATAAACTATTCAAAAGAAGAGAGGCCCATTTACTCCTGCCACGTGTGCACAGAAATGTCACTTCATCAGTGAGAGCAGAGGAGTGAGAGAGGGGCAAAGGTGGGGGGAGAGGAAAAGATGGCTGTGTTAGGATCACCAGCTTGCACAGCTGTCCTTGAAGCAATCTGACCTTCTTGTGGGTGATTAAAAACTAAAAACAGGTAAAGAATTGTGGCTTTCTGTAGTATCAGTTCTGAAGAGCCACTCTGCTTTGTAGCTGCTTTCTCCTGGGACCACACTTCTATCACTTCTTAAAAAGCAGAAATTGCAGGTGTCTCTGCTGGCATCTCCCACACTAGCCCATGACTCAGCTCTGACATGGGCATCTTGTCAACACTTACAGTCAGGAACAAAAAAGATGGGATTTCTGGTGACTGAAACTTCCACGAACTGGATGCATTGCAACACCACACATTACTCAGGTTTCTGAATAAAAGATCTTCCCAGTGCCCGGGGCTGGGACATGAACTCGTCAGACTTTTTGTCTTCTTTTGGGAAGCTACTATTTTCCACAAAGGCTACAGTTCTCATTACTGTTACCTGAGATACCTGAGAAACAAATGTTTATGTAAGAAATGTGTTGAAATATTTAAAGGAAGATCTGTTCCACCATGCTGGCAAAGATCAAATCTTCAGATTTAGTGCGTAAACTTTTACCTTAGACAATGACCTCTAAGTCAGCACGGACTTAAATTTCATTATTTTTTTGCACTTCTTTATAAGTTATTGACAGTGAAAATTAACTTTTCTTACTCAATTTTTTCAATGCTTGTAATAGTCTAACATGCAATTTCATTTTTAACAACAGTGTCCCTACAGTTTTGTCACAAATTACATTACAGGAACTGGTATTAGAACTAAAATAAGCAATTTTATCACCCAATGCTAAAACAGGTAAGAAAGTCATAGATATCTTAACAAGAAATGGTCAACAACCAGAAACAGCTGCTGTACTACCAAAACTGTGAAACTAATAGATAACATTGCAACGAGATGTGTGTGGAATCTTGTTCCATTAAATGGAGATGTGCGTGCAACTTTTTGTCCCAGTGCTGACAACTGTCAAAATGTAACACGAGGAGCAGCAGGTTAGATCACAGCAGAGAAAAGTAAACTTCTGTAGGAACTCCTTTTCTGCATTTGTCTAAATGTCTGAAGTAATGAGCATTATCTTTTCACACACATTGCAACTGACTTTGTTGCTGATGAGAGGAGCAGCATCTATAAAATGGAATTTTTTCAATTGGAAATTTTGGTAACTATGTAATGGTGACATTCTAAAATCATGACAGTTACATCAATTGAAGAGCTATTTTGTTCAACAAAGTCAGTTTGACCGCCAATCTAAATATATTGCAAACATATTTAAAAATGGGAGAGCAATTAAATCTTCTAACTCAATCCCATGACATTTTAGTACTAAAAAATGCAGGGTAGGTCCATGGAAACAGAGAGGGGAAAGGGTCAATAGAGACTAATTCCCATATATATATTGCCATTTGGTTCCAGAGAAACATATCTGATATAGCATAATTATATAGCAGATGGAGCAGAACCAATAAAACCATAAGCTTATCTCTGTGCTGTAATAATCACAATCTATTGACCAAAGCCCCAAGCTGTATAGCTTGTACATCAACAAGCAGAACTGCTGAGTCCTTTCAAAGCTGTGAGGCAGCACACTAGGACAGGAAACTCCCATGTCCCAAGAGTCAGGAGCAGTCAGGAGTCCTTCGACCACCTTTTGGTCGGTGAGCTAAAACCAGTGACCATCTGTCTCTCCAATAAAAATGCGGGAAAGGTGTAAAAAGCACCGCTTAAAACTTGAAAAATACCTATTACGACCTTAGCCACCAGGGGACATTACTTCATTTCTTCCTCTGATTTTTTCACATGCTACATCACAATTACATAATTTCAAAGGTATTTCAAAATTTACATACTGAAATCCCAAATATAATTCAGAATTACACCTGCAATAAATAAGTATAGCTCAGGTACCCAGATGTTAGTATTGCACTTGTTCTGAAATGATCCGAAATACCTTGAAAGAAGCTTTGGATCAACTTACATGTCTGACTAACAGCTGTGCTATGAAAATCCTAACAGCAACCAGAAACAACCAGTTCCTATAGGGATTATCAGTATATGACATCATGTCAGCAGTCAAGATTTAAACTTGGGTCTGTGCTTTGATCTAACACAAAATTAAAAGGATCTGTGTAGAGCAGTACACAGCCGTGTGAGACCACAAAGCCAGGAGAATGGAGAGCTGCATTCATTCTCCACCATGCTACAGGTAAGACAGCAACTGCAAAGTATTTTTATAAGTTCACAGCAGGGTGTGTAACATATCTGTGATGAAAGTTTAATCTGTTAATTCCTTTCATTTAAAAGTTCATTTGTCTATTTTATCATTGTATATATAAACAGGGCATACACACACTCACACAGAGAGAATGCATAACTTTCTCTCTGCCTCAAGCAAAAACACGATTTAAATTGTCTGCATGTCCAAACCATAATATGGGAATTTAGAATTTTCTTCTATTTTATAACTTGTCCTCCAGTAAAAATGTTTTCTCAATAATTTTTTGGTTGCACTAACACCAGTATTCCTAACTCTTACTGGGATCTTTTATTCTATACTTCACTCTATAGAATGAGTAAGGAAGTAATTTTGACATCTAGAATCCTGCAGACGATCATTCCCAACCAGTACAGACATGCCTGTTAAGGAATCCACATTCAGTGAATGAAAGCCCAGTCACTTTTACCATCAAAGGCATAAAACTATAAGCTACCACAGAAAGACTTCCTTTAGAACACCAGCACTGTATCCTGTGCTGACATAATTTGAAAAGGCCATTTCAATAATTAAAATTAGGTTTGGATTTTTTTTCCAGAAATGTTTTCACAGATGCTAACACTATCAGAAGACAGTTTGAGAATTTTCATATAGGCTAAAAGTATATACTCCCTATGTTTGTCTGCTCCATTAATGTCCCAGAAGTCAATCAAACCACTCATCCATGTGTTACGCTGTTACAGCATGTAGGGCACCTCTGGGATTTAGGACTGTGACGGTAACAGGCACTTCAGAAACACAGAACAAAGGTGCCTGGACAATCTGGGTGGTGAAACAATATTCCTTCGGCAGCTACCAAGAAGTAAGTCATTTTCCTGGCCTTCTCAGAGACCCACTCGGGGTCAGCAAGGCCGTGAACCCTTTGGTGTGGGGTATTAGGAACGATGCTTAGGGTTTCCTCTGACAGGAGCCCACAGTCCCAAAGCACAACCACCCCTCACAAGAAGGGAGCAAGGGAACAGAAGGCCTGGGGCAGATAGGAGCCTCCACATGGATCCAGTGGTACAATCACCGAGCACAGGACGAACTCGAAAAACTTCGGAGCGTGATGGCAATGCCCAGGAGGTGCAAATAAAGGACAGGAAAAAATAATCATACATGCAAAAGGGGAAAGCTGATTTACTGCTGTCAGAATTCCTCTTTGTGCCTAACCCACCCTAGGGAGCTGCATGCCATCCATCTTCCCTCACTTCTAAGGAGGCTGATTACAACACCAGAAACTTCTGATACCAAAACAAGTGTTTTCATTTCAGACTTTAACTTCTATCCTCTTTCCAACTTACTCTTCTTTGCTAGCCTTGACCTTTACTCTTCCAAATACTTCTAAATGTTTTAAGTCCCCTGGTTTGTTGTTCTCCTAGATTATGTATAATTAACAGTTTTAATATTCCCTGCTTATTGTTTTAATTGTCCTTCGTGTAATTGTCTTCAAGATGTTGTAAACAAATGATGTGATTCTACTGGGAGTTTTACAAAGCCAGTTCTCACTCTCTGTATATCTATCTACAGACTTGAGTACCTGAAGATATGAAATAAATATCTTTATTTGGAAAACATTTCCACAGGACTTCATCTTTAATAGACAGGAATTCTAAAATGCATCATATCCTTCAGTTGCTATGGATCAAAGCTCATTTTAACTATGTTTCCATATCCTGTTTATGACTCAGTGTTGCATACAAAGCTATATTAATATTTTATTGTTATTTTTATTGTAATGGTTTTGGCTAAGGTAGAGTTAATTTTCTTCCTAGTAGCTGGTATGGGGCTATGTTTTGGATTTGTGCTGGAAACAGTGATGATAATTCAGGGATGTTTTAGTTACTGCTGAACAACATTTATACAGTCAAGGACTTTTCTACCTCTCCCCCCACCCGACCAGCAAGGAGGTGGAGGCTGCACAAGGATTTGGGAAGGGCACACAGTCAGGACAACTGATCCCAACTGACCACAGGGATATTCCGTAACATACGATGTCATGCTGAGCATATAATATTGGGAAAGAAGAAGAAAGAGGGGCACGTTCAGAGCTCTTGTATTTGTCTTCCCAAGTGACCATCACACGTGATGGATCCCTGCTTTCCTGGGGATGTCTGAACACCTGCCTGCCCATGGGAAGTGGTGAATGAATTCTTTGTTTTGTGTGGCTTTTATTTTATCTAGTAAATTGACTGTATCTTAACCCACAAGTGTTTTAACTTTTATTCTTCTAATTCTCAATTCTCTTCCTCATCTCACTGAGGGGAGTGAACAAGTGGCTGAGTGGGGCTGAGTTGCCAGCTGGGATTAAACCATGAAAATCATGTATGTTAAATTATCGTGACAGCATATAGGAGCACCAGCAAGGCCCAAAGATGCTGATGCTAGTCAATTTATGAACCTAAGGAGTTTGCAACCTAAATCAACACTTGGTTTTAGATTATGTACATATAATCTTAGAGTGTGAGTATGCAGACCCCAAATGTGTGCTCATAGAGAAGAGCCACTGGTTCATTTGTTACAGGATAAACATCACTGTGTTTGTAGACCTAAATTGCACCACCCTACCTGATAGTTGCATCTGTCTACAGATAAGTAGGTTCATTGGTACAATTCTGTTGTTACCTCTGCTGCTTCCTGCAGTTATCTCGTTATCTAGAGTTTCTCTATAGAGAGATAGAGCATATAGCTCCTCTCTCTTCCCCCATATATATTATATACATGTACTCAGATGCAACGGATTTTTTCAGGGTACAAACTTAGACAATAAAATGTATTGTCCTGCAGTTCCTTCAGGGCTGTTATTGTCCTCAGTGCTCCGCAGAACAGCCTTAACAAAAGCCTTGACAAAAGTGATGATCACATTTTCGAGGACAGAAGCCTCAACTGCAGATGGAGTTAAAAGGCTACATTATTCCTCCAAAATGTAGCTACTCAGTGTGCAAGAGCAATTTGTGAGCAGGTGTCAACACAACCATTAAATTATGGGTTAATTTTGACATTTAGAATCTTACTTCTGACTGCAAGTTGTGCAGGCATGGCTCTCATAGCAGAACTGAAACTGGACAGATCATTTTGACAAAATGTGTGATGAACCATGATTGCAAGGATATGATTAAAAGGCTTTAAAAGAATATGATATCCCTAGAAATACTTGTAAACAACTTTTCAAAATATTTTAACAATGCTAGGCAGCCACTTGATTAGAAGGCATAGCAGGTTTATACAAAGCGTTCAGCATTTTTAATATTTCTGATAAAAAAACCCATAAAGTAAGAACATAAACCAGGACAACCGTGGTGAAAGAAGCCGTATGTTAAAATTACATTTCTCTTGTACTGAGATACAACATCTGCCTGAGTCAAGCGGCCATGGTCCCTATGATCCTCTGCCTGCTCTAAACAATGCTGTGCCAATTCCTACTGTATACTCTGAGTCTAAGCAAGGGGCAAAACAGAAAGAAAGACCAAGCCAAGGTAATTTCAGACTGTGTACAGAATGGCTGCATTGTGCCTGTGCTTTCACACCCGACCATGTCCCAAGAGCGGATGAAAGTGCAATGCCAGCACCTGATGTGAGAAACTATTTCCAGTGCTCTGTCCTTCGTGTGATCCCCAAAATGACCAGATCCCTTTGCTCAGCTCTCCATTACCAACACTTCACTTCTGGTAAACTTTTACTGACGAAGCATCCGTGAGAGAGATCTCTGGTGGCATTTGCTAAATTTCCTTTTTCCTAGCAGGCTTTAGTTCCCTTCTCTGCCCAGTTCCCATCCTGAGGATCCAAACCATATCACATAACCAAATCAGCTCAAAGTGCAGTGCACAAGGGTTTCGGGTTTTACTAATGCAGCATTGCCACACCTCACACTATCCCAGCTGGGCTAACAGACATCAGCACAAAGTTTACCCATACAGGACAAACTTGCTGCTGAGATATCAT
The DNA here is from genome assembly GCA_013397565.1 of Ptilonorhynchus violaceus. Lineage (NCBI taxonomy): Eukaryota > Metazoa > Chordata > Aves > Passeriformes > Ptilonorhynchidae > Ptilonorhynchus > Ptilonorhynchus violaceus. The sequence goes on along the minus strand of VZRJ01008186.1, from coordinate 2,395,640 downwards.
ATTTACCAATTAAATACAGCTTACTAAGAAAAAGTCATAATCTCTTTCACTCACCAGACACTTGAACTACCAACTCTAAACCAGGAAACAATGGTTACAGAAAGTTGTTTTTTTTCTTTATTTTTTAATTCCTTCGGTTCCCCCCTTCCCTCAAAAAGGCTTTATTTCTTGCAAAATATCTAGGAACAATAGCAGTAGTAACTAGATTTATTTCTGCTCATTGCTATAGCATATTGTGGGTGCCAGATGTGCAAGTTTCCATATACAAGCCTAAGAATGTGACTGAATTTTAGCTAAATGTAATCACTTCTGAGAGAAGGGACACTTCAGTTTTACAGACACATTTACAGCCTCATTTAACCCTTGTTTTCACTGCTCAGACTGCTGGGTACTGATGGATGTGACTATTTCTCTACTAGGATATAAGCTCCCTATGTTCATTCACAACCCAACAGCTGCCTGGTGATGTGCATGACTTTCTACCACCACTGATCTAGGCTTTATTTGAATTCAGTTTTAAAAAGCTTATGTATTTGGTGTCATTGTCCTTGAGGAAAAGTAATGGTACACACAGACCTCACGAGCCTTCAAAACATACCAAACCCAAGATGTCACCCTAAAATGAGCTTTCAGCCTCTACTTTTTTATTTCTATCTGTATGCAACCTATGAAAATCACATCTTACATTTGGCCAGGTAATTAAACACATTTTCCTCTCCACTGTAGTGCAGATATTTACTCAATATCTGGTTACAAAAACTAATACACGCTGCAATAAAAACTGAGCTTGCCCAGGCAGCCCAAGTCTATCAACTTTTGCCATAGGCAATCAATGGTTCAGTTCATGTACTTCTTTCTTTGCAACCCATATTCCCCATGACTAAAGAACAGGTTGTAAAAGAGACTGCACATGAATACACAGCTGAAAATCAGCACCAAGTGCCTTCTGAGGTCAGTGCCCACAGTAGAGAATACAGACATGTTTATAAACTATTCTCATATCTTTCTCTTTTATTATGTTAAGAACACTCAGGTGTTTCTCATGGCAATTCAAGACTCTGCAAAACATCACAATACTTAAAACAACAAAGGCAAGCTCTTACTTTGAATAACAAGACAAGAATATGACATTTTCTTAAAGGACCTGGAGCTCTGCCCCATTACTGTGACTAGTATATTTTGGTTTCACATCTCAGTGAAGTTTACAGAGACTCAAGACAATCCCAATCCAGAATTGCTACTTTGTTGACTTCCTCTAAAAACTTAGCTAATTTAGGTCACTGAAAGAAACACATATAAGCAATGAAACACAGTAAGAAAACTCATAGTTGAAATAATACTTAGCACTTCGGTAGAAAGATGCACCCAAGGATCTACAAGTAGTTATGAAACAAATTAATTAATTAAACTTCTCAACACCCCTGTGAAGCAAGCAAGCACATTTATCTGTTTTATGAGAAAGGAAACAGAGCCCTGGAGAGGTGGAGTGACTTGCCCAAGGCTACCCAGCAAGAGTCTTTCAGAGTAATAAACAGCATCTGAATTATTGACTCCCACTGCTGCCCTTCAGCTGAATTGTTCCTTTTTTGAAATACTGGAATGAGTTATAATAATAGTTGGCATGATAACCATAATGTGGCAATATTTAGGCCGAGATTTTCTTTGTCTTTGTTTAGACTATATTAAAATTTTAGTGTTATTTAAATTGCAGTTGATCTTCTTAGGGTGACTGAAAATCTCCAAGTTGAGCAATATTTCATGTGTTTCATTCACAGCTCTGTCTATTTCTTATGTTGCCATTGCTTATAGCTAAAACTCAAGCCACTCCAACTTGAAAACGCAGGAAAATGTCACAGCTTTATATTGCTTCAAGAGGGATCGATAGAAGAGCAGAGAGGGTGGCTACTTTCATTCATACCAAATTGAATTTTAAGAGTTGGCATGAGACACACCAAGTGATGATGCATCGCTTTCACGCAATACTAGCTACAGGAATTGCCTGGGGCTGAGGAGACTGAGTTCCCCAGGTTAACAGCTCTGGTCTGGTTAAGACTTTTTCAATTAAAAAAAAGGAAAAATTAAAGAGATGTGACAGGAAGTTGCATCGGGCAAGTTGCTCTATTCCTGTCAGCTTGCCGAGGTGCAAAACAAGGATGCTGCCACTTACCTTTCACACACGCATGTTTGGGAGGCTGAACTCGGCAGCAGAAGGCTGGGAGGCTCTTGCGGTCGCGGTGCTGCGGAGGAGCAGAGCTGTTACACACGGCGCCCACAGGTGAAGCTTCGCACAGAAAGCGCCACGTCCCCCTGCAGCACCCACCTCCCTCGGACACGCGGGGCCCATCCCGCGGGTGTTCCGACAGCAGCCCCGCTCCGCCGGGACAGCCGGGAGAAGACCGTGCCCGCCCGGGGGCTGCTGCCCGCGGGACGCCC
>VZRJ01008186.1:2247064-2393148 GCA_013397565.1 Ptilonorhynchus violaceus | reverse complement strand
TCACCGCCGGCGGCCCCTGCCCGGCGCGGACCCGCCTCTCGCCGGCCAGAAAGTTTCTCCTCCGCAGCCCCGGGGGACGGAGCGGGGAGGGGGATGAGGGGGTGCGTTTTTCAACGCAGGAAGAAAGTGACTCCCCCCCTCCCGCTCCACCTCCCGCTTCCCCGCCCTCCTTCCGTACCTCTCCCCGTCCTCCTCCTCCTCCCCCCGCGGCTCCGCCGGCCCCTCACGCCATGGCGGCACCGCTCGGTGGAGCCTGCCCGGCTCTCCTGGCCCCGCAGCTCCCCCGGCCCGGCCCGGCCCGGGCGCTCCTCTCGCTCCGTGTGTGCCCTTGTGTTTGTTTATTCCTGGCGCACACACAGCTTTTCCTCCGCCGCCCGCTGCTCTCCGGCTCGAACTTCACGGAAATACCCTAATTCTCCCTTTTAGCTGGAGGACTCGTTTCTCCGCAGGGAATGTTATGGTTCTAACGCCGGAGTGTTGGCACAGGATTCCCTGGAGCTAGACGCTATGGCAGAGGTACCACGGACCGGGCAAGAGTGGCTGTGGACGTACAGCAGCCCGGGTATCCCATTCATATTCATTGTCCATCCCTAGTGCTCTCACCGTACTGCATGAGAGATATAGGACCTCTCACCCAAAAGTTCCCTGAAGCCAGCAAAGAAACAAAAAGCCAATTTGTCAATCTGCTGAGTATGGTGAGGCTACTTACACAAACGTTTCCCACGTACAAGAAGAAAAAAATAAAAGTGAAACGCCGTCACTGTCCAAGTCAGCCATCCTGACATTTTTTGCAGCCACACAACTGAAGATACTTCAGAAAGTAGTACAAAAGAGGATAAAATAAATGATCCTTTGAAACATTCTCTTTTCTTTCTCAGTCACTATAACCAAGACAAAGTTTGACGTGAAGAATCCCAAAGGTTTGTTGGGTTTAAAAAGCTGAGCATGTTTTATCCACTTCAGACTACCCTACAAAATGTAAATAATTATATTTACACATGATAGATCAGGATGGTGTCCACTCACCTGAGTTTACATCTTACAAAGTTTATTCCTCATTTTAGTAATGTGTTTACTGATGTTGCCGAATCAGTCAGCAGGCTCGTTAAGTGCTCAGTTCCCTGTTTTAAAAAGCAAAATCCGTATTTTCTGAGGATGGTTTTAAACAGGTTCATTGTGGTTTAACATGTGATTTCCTGTTGTTCTATCTGGATTAATAAACCTGTGGAAACTAGATGAACAAGTTGTTGCTGCAAACTCCAAGAGCAATGCCAGAGCCTGGAATGAAGACTTGCTTTTTTTACCAGTAATGACATGCCTAAAAGCACTAAGTGCATCAGTTTCAGTCATGCAAACACTAGATTAATCATTAGGACATGTGTTACTAAACACCTATTTGAATGGTATTAGGCTCTACTAAATTGATAGTAGAGTTGTAAAATATTGATGTCATGATACAAATGAGCCCGTGAAGAGCTGCACACTCTCACGGTCAGACCAGATGTGGGTAATAGGCTGATTCTGTTGGAATTTCTAAAATCATCAGGATGCCTAAAGTGATGAGGAGGAAGGTGTCTAAGTACTTGTCACATGTCTGCATCATGAGGTACGTAAATATTGTAAGTATCTGACTCTAAGTTAAATGGAATTAGCCCTTACAATTCTGAAAAGCACAATGCCTGAATGGCTTTTGAAGTCCTGCCCTTAGTCTGTGCATATATCTCTCTTTTTTGTAGGAAAACTGCCCTGTGCTGCCTTTCATGACTGAAAACCCGGGAAAAGCACACCATGGCTCCCTTATAGCACATGCCCTTGGCTTTCTGCCTCATAAGGAATGAGATTGGATGTGCTGCTTGGATCTTGCTCCGGTGTGCAGTTAGAATGTAGTGGAGATACTTACAGAGTGGAGAGCCACAAATTCTCTCTGCCTCATGTCCTCTTGTGTAAAATGGGGCTCATTTTACTTCCCAGTAAATCAGAGTGCTTGTCAGGCTAAATGAGTGAGTTAAAAATTATAGGATGATTCAGAGATATCCCAGAGAGGCAAGATTGGTCCACGCTAGGTTAATTTCAGCATTGCCACTAATAATTTTGAAATGAAAATGACCCCAGCTTTAGCAAGCAGCATGTATAGTGAAAGACTGAAAAAATTAGCCTCAGGAACAGAAGTTGGAGGAAGATTGCCTTTAGCTATGTAAAACCTGTTGAAAAGAAGATAATAATCTCTTCACCTCATCCTCTGCAAACAGCATATAAACTGCAGTAAGAGAAATTTAGGCTATCTAGGATAAAAAAGGTATTTGCCAGAGTAAATAAAGGAGGAGTGAACAGCACCTCTGTCCCTGGAGGCTTTTTAAGTGCAAGACGGACATATATTTGACAAGAACGGTTCAGATGTAAAAAGTCTGATGAATACTGCCTTAGAGCAAGGGGTGGACCAGATGACCTGTCAAGGTCCTGTTTTGTGTGATTACGTTCAAAATGCTACTTGCACAGGCAAGATTACAGATGGTCTTTGATCCTGCTCTGCGCTTCCCTCGTTAGCCGTGGGTATAACCCCACTTGCTGAGGCTGAGCTTCTCCCAGTGGTTTGCTAGCCTTGCTGCATGCCAGTGAATTCGTTGCTGACAGCAAGAAGAAAACAATTAAACAATGAAACAATGTCGATTTGGAGCAGTGGCTTTGGGTGGGATCCATCTAACCTCTGAATGTGTCATGCACTTTTGTTCTATACTTGACTGGTAACTACCTCTGATCTAGTCACTTTAGACTCTGTTTATAACACTGCAGAGAAAAAAAAATCCTTTTACAGCGGAATTCATCTGAGCTGTTTTAGATGTCTTCATTAGGATGTGATGAATCATGTCCCCAGGCTATCTATTCTTGCCACCAACCATAAAGTTGGTTTAAATGACTGACTCAGTAACATACCATCATATAATTTCCATTCCTTTGGTGCTTCTGTCCCTGAAATCTCTCACTCCCTCTTTCCTTCCAAGTATCATAACCTTAGTTTATTTACTCCTTTTTTTTTTTAAATTTATTTTTCAATTTTATTTTATTTTATTGGAAAAGTCCCACTGAAATTAATAGCTTTTGTTGCTGTAATTTCCTTAAATTGCATCATGTGACACTGAAACATACAGCAACCTGACCTTTTGGGTGGCATTGCTCCAGAATGGATTTAGGAAAGGAGCTAAACTTACCTACTGGAGCTAAAGACCATGGATGTGGCCAGTTGTGCAGAGTATGTTTCATGGAAGTTGTTTGAAAACTGTTCAGGTCAGACAGTGTTTTACTCCTACATCACATGCTCTTTATTTTTCCTTGGTCTTTATGGCAAGCCACATTACTAGGAACATGCAGTGTCTGGTGTCTGTGCGACTGAGCCAAACATATGTGGGAAATGCTGCTCTTTTCCAACGTCAAATTTTTTAGGTCATGCTCATAGAAGTCACTATACACCTAAGTACAGAGCATGTCTTGAAAATATCTGTGGCATCAGAGACGCTGTGAGCAGCCACCTCTTGGTGACAAGGTCTTGGTGACATCTATCCTTTTTTCTCCCTCTTGTTTGATAAGTGAAAACTTCCAAGAAGACCCTGTTGTTATGTGGCTTGCAGGGAAGGGAAATTCACTTTATTTTCCTGGTGCATTGATGAGCTGGGTCGTGAGGTTGTCAAGTGGGAAAAAGCTCCCATTGCTGCACTAGGGCAGTGAAAAAGGAAGGCAGCAGGGCTGCATGGAGTGAGTGATGTAGGGCTCATCCATTCTGGAGGAGACACCAAGTGTCTGCTGATGCTTCATACGTTTAAAAGCCTTTGACTCACTTTGTTGTAAAAATGGGAGGATGTTTGGAGTTTGGATGTTTGGAGTTTGTTTTTCTTTCTTCCTGACTGAAGATGTTAGCCTAAAGAGAGAAGATGTATATCATTCTACCAGTTCCACATATGCAGCCTTGGCCACACTTTTCTTTCTTCCTGTCCCGCCTATGCAACAGCATTTTTTTCTCCTTTGAATTTTCCTCTGTGTGCTTGTTGGTTTTTTTTTTTTAAAAAAACCCCTTTCACTAAAGACCTGTTCTCTGTGTGATCTGTTTGTTTTCTAATTTCCATGTAAGAAGCACATTTGTCATTAAGTGACAAAACTCTTCAAATGAAAAGAGGGAAAACCAAAAAATTCTCCAGATTCTTTCACTAATTCTTCAAAACAATTGATTTGTTTATGACCATAACCCTTGTGTTTTCTCTGCCTGTTGTGTCCAGCTGTGATGATTTCTGATCTTAGTGCTGTGAGATGAAACCTGTAGGACAAGAGCACTAGGCCAGTCTCTGCTCATAGCTGAACTGCAGAACTGCAGATTTGGATACTCACATAATGCTCACCCTGCACTCCTTGATCTGAGATACTCCACTCAACTCTTCCCCCTGGGCTTTTCTAGTGCCACATGAAGTCAGCTTTAATTTTCCAAACATCCCAATTCTAGACGCATGTGGGGGAATGTTGGCTATCTCCTGTTTTCCGATCAGGGTGTGGACCAGACAGTGTCCTAACTTGGTTGTTCCTACTACGTCCTTCAAGTTTATGAGGCTGTTGCATGATTCATATCATTTACTACTAGGGCATTTGGGGCTCTGTCTCACTGTGCAGGCAATGGGCAGAAATAGTCACTGCTCCAAAGCTAGGATGAAAGGAGTCACCTGAAATAAACCCTAAGAATCAGAAAGAGTTGAAAATCTGGAAAACTTGCCTGGCTGGGGCACATTCAGTGTGGCATAAAGCAATTTCTCTCACAGGAAAATCCCATGTCTGCTTCTACATCTACAGGCTGGAAACGCTTCTCTCTTTCCCACAGATGCAGCCTTTTACTCTTCTACTTTGTGGTAGCCAAAGTATCAGTAGGGTAGCTGGAAGGGGAAAACACTAGATGTTTCCTAAACAGCTCTTCTTTGTATGTAAATGGGACATCTTTCTCTGCTTTACATTTCCTTTTTTTCCCTCTTTCTTGCTCTCACCATGTGTTCAGCCTGGTTTAGCCTCAGGCAGATGAAGTCAGATGAAAAAAAATTCCTGCAGATTTCTTGAGGAATGGGAAACTGCAGCATCAGTAATGAGGTAAAACATTGGTGAGTGGAGAGAGATTCATGGTCCTGAGACATCAGGAAGACAGCAACCATAAAAGCAGGTACGTAGGTGCTGAACTGAGAAATGCCAAGAAATACCTCCATCCAATAAAAAATTACTTGCATCATCTGTTCTGTGCCTTTGAACAGCAGAATCCATGTTACTGCTTTTACACTGCTGTAGACGTCAACTTGGTTTAGGTTTATCTCCTTCTAGCAGCTGTCTGGTTGCCTAACTGCCCTGCTCCTTCTTTAGCACATACCCCTTTCTTTTCTCTGCTGATATAAAAACAGGTTGGAGAGGGGCAACTCTCCAGCAGCATGTGGCTTTTTACTTATTTGAATTGGTTGTTGCTTTATGTTTTCAAATGTGCGACATTTCTCAACGTGTATGGTGGGTGTCAACTTCTTTCCTTCCAGATTTCTTTGATGTTATAAACCAAGCAACATCCCCCTGGGAGCAAAGACTGTTAATGCTCATACCAAGACGAACCTTCCAAAGCCAGACTTCATCAGTGGTCTCTTAGAGCTGACTGCCACAATCTTCCTCTCCCAATGCCAGGTATGTCACAATAATGTTTTCCATTTGTAGAATGCTGTTTTCAGTAAAAAGGCTTTTTTTAAGGCTAGAATCCCACCTATTTTACAGTCACTTGGTATGTGGAAAGCTAAGCAGACTACTAAACAACTGCTGGAATTCATGAAAATTTTTACAAGTTGCTTACTTATCCCCTCCCCGATTCCAGTGTTTCACAGTCCCATGTCTCTCTCCTCTTCCTTACGCCAGAGACATGTAAATGAAAAAGGTCTGTCTTAGAGATTGTATTCGAACTTATTGCTGACTCTCCATTTCCCTTTGTAATCTTCTCCCTCTGATTTACTGCATCCTAGTTGCAGCCAAGACTCAAGGGTGAGATACTTGAACAAGCACAAAGAAAGGCATTAAAATGAATTTCCACTTAAAGATAATACTTACCTATGCATCACTAATGTGTACTGTAGCAACCAATTCTTCACACTTGATTCTGAAGCAACGGCGCTCGACAGCTGGTGGCTCTTGTTGTAGTCATACATACTCCCTAAAGACACCTCCACCACTGCTCTTAGTTTTAGGGTCTTCATGAGGTTGTTGCACTAGTCTGCATCAATAACTGGTTGTTGAGTGTATTTTTCTGGGGCTTTTGGGGCACTGCTGTTGAGTATTTCAGCGCCCCTTTTAACTGCCTTGTGATGGGTCACTCACACACACAATCCGTATTTGTTGAGTTCCTGGCAGTGTGCTCTGCACAGCAGGGGCTTTTAAATGTGCACACATATATGCATATGTACATACAAATACTTCTACAGTTACATTTAAGAATATCTATCTAACAATGGTCATATTAATGGTTAATAAGTATATTTTCTTAAATTCAATGTAATCATCTTCAGGTTACTTTTTTCCCCCCTCATTTTATGTATGGGTTCATATCAGTAATGTACGAGGTATCTCCGAGTCCTGCACAATAACATGGGAAAAATTAGAGAAACCCCACACAATAAATATATGTTGGTAATTATTATTTTCTGTGATACATGTAAACTCCATTCCCTGATACCCTCTAGCCATCTCTTGCCCTGTCAAACTATTGTCAACTCATGCTGACCCTCAGCCTTTTCGTCCTTGAGCTTCTTCTATTTTCCATCACCTGTCTACTACTGATGTAGAGATTTCCCTGCTTACTGCCTAAGAGTGCTTAGTTTATTTAACTGACCTAAAACTCCACACCTCCTATGAAATGCAGATAATTCCCTCATTTCCTTGGTCTCTGGGTTCCCATGTCATGGGATCTTACCCTTTAATTGCTGCCTGTTCATGTGTATACGTATTCTGGGCAGCTCTGAGGGAAAAAACCAGGAATAGAAGTTCACTGCTGCTGTATCCAACACTGCAGTCTCCAACACTGCTGCAGCTGCTTCAACAGCAGCCCTCCAGTAGGTATTTTTGAGGCCTCTGTCAGTATAAGATAAAGAATTTTTTTATCCCTCAATTTCATGACATCCCATTTCTTTTCACAAAATTTACAGTAGCATCTTCTTTCTCCAGATGAATATAATTTGCAGGCTGCTTAGCCCCTGGGAGTGCACACTTAATTTCTCAGTGTGGGTTGAGGTTACAGGAGATGATACAGAAAGAAAACTGCAACTCTCAGGTATTATTTTGAGACAAGGCAAGAAAAGAGTTGCTATATTCACCTGTACTTTTATTCCTCAGAGATGGTGGAGGCTTTAGAAATTAATCTTTCAATGTAAATTTATCAGGCACATGGAGTCATACTTTTTAGAGTTCCTTTAGTGCTGTGACAGAACAAGGTCTACTGAAAGTTAATGGACTTATCTTCCTAAAATACACCCTGAAAATACCACTCTCTTAAATTTTGGACAAGAACATCTATTTTTTTTTCCTCCTGTATACAGTGTAAGATAGTTTATGATTTTTTTCACTCTTAAAAGGGATATAAGTTCTCAACCTTGTAAGAGGGAATCAAATGGAGCATTTAAGTGTTTTTACTCAACATTTAGTACCCAGTGGAAAGCAGAAACACCTTTCTGGCCGGCAGAATCTGCTCTGGCTGGGCTGCTGGAGCTGCTGTGCAGACTGCTGCTCCATTTGTGCTCCTGCCATTTTGTGTCTTGCAACCTCTAATTTGCAGAAGGGGCTGGAAGCCATCACATCGTTTTGAAGTGGCTGGGATGGTTTCTCACCCCTGTGCAAGTACTCAGAAGTCGTTATGGCCATGTGTGAGAGAGCTACGTATGCGCTGCGGCAGCGGGAGTGGAGGCGTGAGGGATTTTTAGCACGGTTCTGATTAAATCAGTTTAGCTGCAGCGGGGCAGAAGTTAAATGCGGTGCTTCAGATGTTTGCCCTTCTGTGAACTGTGACATCTGGCCAGCTGTGAAACCTCTGTGGTCTTGCCATGGCTGCCAGAGACCTGCCGTGGGTACCCACTTCATACTGGAAAGGTTTGCCTTACACCTTTGTCCCATATTCAAGGAAATGATCAGTCCTGCTGGCCACAGCACTAGTCCTGTAGAGAGGAATCCCCAGTTTGCACTGTAAAGATGCTAGCAGGCTTTTAGAGCTGGAAATCTCCGAGTCTGTTTAACTTCCTGGATTCCATCTTATTTTGGCCCTAATCCAGGCTCCATTTTCCAGCTAAACATTTCTATTTATAATGCTTACAGAAAAACAGGATTTGTTTCTTGCACCAAAACAACTCAGAAGAAACCCTCCTTTTAAAATTTTTTTTCTTCTCTCCTGTGACTCACCAAGGGGGTTTGATGTTCCACTTAGTTAGAATTGCAGAAAACAAAATTACAGGCAACTGGATTTATAATGGTTTTGAGCCTTTCCCTGGGGGGTTCTGGATCAGCTGTGTGCTTGCTGGAAGGGCTGGTTTGTGGCCAATTGTTAACAATAGATGTCTGTGGCTACATCATTTTAGCCATTATACCATTACAGCTGGCACTTTCTGCCGAGGTAAGGTTCCTGTAGATTAGCCATGTGCTTTCCCTCCTAAATCTGATGCCATGAGTCAGCTGAAATGCTATTTGCCTCCGGGCATGTGTACAGAAAGAGGCATATTTTGTTTTAAAAGTCAGTCACTTAAATGTAGCGGAAAACTTGTCTTGCTCCTTCCATGATCCTGAGGAGCAGCAGGCTGCCTCATGCCATGCCCCCTTCCCAGGGAAGTCAGGAGCAGTATCTTCCCATCAGATCCCTATGGTGCAGCGTGAGAGACTTTGACCTTCTTGTACAGAAGAGACTTTATTTCTAAACCTGACTTTCTGAGAAACTGTGCTGTAAAATGTCAGTTTTGTGTACAAAACCATGTTTTACACTGACTGTGTTCCCTGTGGTGGCAAAAGGGAAGCTCAGATGTCACCTTCCTGCTATTGGCATCTCTGCTAATTAACATATTCTTACACTCTGCTGTTGTTTACCTTGGTATGCTTTAATGCATACTTGGCCTCAGGAGGAAAGACTTAAACTAGTGTTGGGAATGCCGGTGCCTGTTAACCGAAAAATTTTCCTGGGAATTCCGTTAGGAATCGCTACTGTATTATCACAGACCTGGAACTCAGACGAGTTGGAGAGCCCCATCAGCCTGGGGAAGGAGCAGTCTCAGAAAATCCTGTGTCCAGCAGGGCCCCGTGTCTACCACAGATAATCTGCCTGCGTTTGTTTATTTAACTTCTCACTGGGGTGAAGAAGTCCTCGGTTTCCAGGAAGAAGCCCCATTCAGGAAACACGCAATGAGCTCTGCTGTGCATCAGAGATGACTTCCCTAGCGGTATTAAAAGTATTAATTTATTAAAGTTTTTGGTTGATTTATGTATCTTATTCTAAGCCGGTCAAGTTTTGCTTTGTTTGAGGATGTAGCACAAACCTCTCCTTGCACTGCTCTGAAACAAGCTTGTCTCCCCTTGCTGCTCAGCTAAAAAGTAAATTCAGACAACATTTTTTTTTTTTCAGAAATAAATTCTCTTTATTTTAAAATTCAGACACATACCAAAACAGACACTAAAAGAGACTTGGTATTCATCTCTGTTTTTAAGCAAAACTTTTAAGTTTCAGGCCTGTCTGGCCAGACACAGTGATTTGAATGAATCTTTACTGATTTGATTTATGTCTCCCTGATAATGCTCAAGATGGTTTTGCAGGCACTTCAGCAATCCTTCTGTCAGTGGCCTCTCACAAGAGAATCCAAGAAATTTCAGAGATTTCCAAGGGTTAAACAAAAAAGAGACAGAAATAAGGAAAAAGCAAAGATGGTGTCTTTACAGTGTCATATTAACTATGGCCAGCTCTCTACCAATTTTCTGCCATGTACCATTCTTCTCCCTGGTTCTTCATGCCATTTCCAACAGCTCTCCTGTTACCACAGCACCGACTGCCTCATTCCTCCATCGCCAATCTCTGCTTTGTAATAAGACCTGTATAATTTTCAGATTCTTGAATAAAAGTCTTTAGTAAGAGGAACTCTACTTTTCAGACAACAGCTTCAGTTATTTTTCCCAAGTTTTCCTGCAGCCACAGACTATGGTGGCACATGGAGTCATGCTTACGGTAGCTTTCTGTTACCTTCTTCTTTCAGTCCTTCTGGCAGCAAGTGCAAATGGCTGGTGACAGCCTTTGTCAAAGAGGGGTACATGTATTTCTTCTGGTGAGCTTTGTGTTCAGGCTGTCCTTAGAATCTGCCACCTTTCCATAAAAAAAATACTGCTTCTCCACTGAGACACCAGGACCCAAGGATTTGGACGATCTTCACTCTGATTTTCCTTAACAATTCAGTTAGTTTTCTTTAAAAAAACCAAGAAAATATCCCCAACCTACAAAAATCGGCTCAAAATTCATAACAACAGAAGTGTGAGGGTACACAATATGGGTTTGCACCATAACCTAGTTACAAAGTATTTGCAGAAGATTACTTGATTTCGGTTAGAATTTCAATGATGCTGTAATCAGGGATCTGAGATTTTAACCTGAGTATCTCTGTCCTTAATACAAATCATATCCCTGTCATTAGCCAGATTTGCTGCCGAAGACACTGATACTACTTGAAAAAATTTCCAAATAAACTCAACTATTATTAACTGTTACCATATTAAGTCAAATATTTTCAGCCTATAGTTTATGAGGAGGAGAATGGCACTTTCATTTTCATTCCTCATGCACCTTGTCTTAAAGAAAGTTTTTCTCAATTTTGTCCCCATTTGTTTTATGTCTCCCTTTCAATAAACCAATGCTTAATGCTAATTTGGAAATGTTGCCTATTACTTGCAAGTATACTGGTCCACAAGAATGTAAAAATAACATTCTATGTAAAGGCAGGAAAAAATATGCAAACAAAAGCTGGTATCTCTGAAACAAGGTGGAATGACATTTGTGTCTGATTCTAACACAAAATATTTTTTCTGGTGAAGTTGCAAAAATACAGAGTGACCTGTGGTGACACAAGCTAAGTGTTAATACAAACTAAATCCATTCTGGTAATTGTCTAGGTGTAAGAAAGTAAATTCTTTTCCCCAGAAACAAGAAAATAAAGTTTCTGTTTATTGTTCTTTAATAAAATTGTTTATTTAAGGGAAATTGATCCAAAATTCTGCCATCCTAGTGTGACAAAACTGCTGACTAAACAAATATTTGACCTGTTTTTGCATCTACTAGCCTGCATTATTTACAGAGGGCTCCCTGTCCAAAGCACTGGAGAACGGGTCGTTGGACCTAAATCCACAGAGAAACAGCCTGTTTGCTTAAATTAGCAGATAAAAAAGCACATATTCAGTTTATGCCTTCAGTTCTGCTCCTCTTCTGAAGCTGTACTTAGCAAAGATGGCTGGTTGCTATATCCTTCCTACTCTTGGGAGGTTTTCCTAGGGAGGTGGAGAATGTGGATTTGAATCCACTCCATCCGAGAATGGAACTGTACACAGGTTTCCCTCCCGCAGAAGAGCTCTGATTCTTGAAGTATTGAGGACTAAAGGAGAAAAAGGCATGTAGGGAACCTTACGACTCAGGAGTACAAAGCATGTGACAAAGGATTTCAGAACTATCAGTCTGCGTTTAGTTGCCCAAATCCCATTCAAGTCCCTCTGTAAGTATGATGCATCTTTCTCTTTGGGACTCAGTCTTTATCATCAAGAACAGTGAACACAGACAGAATAAATTCCTCAGAGCCTGTAAAACACTGGTCTATGGTGACAGCCTGGGCTGTCCAAGGTAACTCTTAATTTAAATATGGCTGAGGGTCTGGTTTGTGTCTTTCCTGCGGCTTATGGTAGCAACAGCATCACCTTACATAGGGATAGTACCTAAAATGCCCTCGAAAATGTAGACTGTAACTTGGGATGAGCTATTACCATCACATTTCTCCTGAAGGCTGTGGGCAGTGCATGGAAAAAGCCAACAGCACTTTGTGAAATGTAGTGGTGGTCAGAAGACTTAGAGAGAAGGATGCATTGCTCACCTGTTCCAGCTGGACCAGAGAAACAAGTGAAACACAAGTCTACACAGGAGTCTGCTTTAATCCATCACTCTATTTTATGAAGCATCACACAGCATTTTCACCAATTAGCATTTGATAGCAGTTTAAGTAAGGGCCACAGGGTTATTTAAGGAAAAAGCCGACAACCTATTTCGTAGTCACTGAGTCCTCATTTGGCAGCAGTGCTCTTGGAGGGCTTGGGTAGTACCCAGCAGTTGCTAAACTATTTGAGGAAAATCGTGTAAATCTATAATCCAGCGGTAAATCTGCAAGACAGAAACATACCACATGTGATTAGCAACACAGCCTGTATCACATAAAAAATAAACCAGTGGTGAATAGCAGTACTTCTTAAAACCTTGAGCTGTTTGCTCACCAGCATTAGAATTCAATCAGATTGCGTGATTACACATTTATTTGACATCTTCAGCTGTTCAAGGGATTGGCTTTCAGAGTTTATTCAACTGCAGTAAAGGATATTCAGTTCCTTGATTGCTGAAATAATGCTAGTCAGAGAAAATTATTTAACTAATGCTTAAACACTAATCAAAAATCTTCATTGAGCCTAGGTGGAATTTTCCTCCCAGTACACCTTCAAGTTCATTCTTCAATTTGTCACCGTTCTCTTTTACCTCAGCAATCTACTCATAAAAGGGCTATGTTTAAAATAAAGATTCAGTTCCTTTTTTGTTTTTCATGACTATTGAAGCTAGATTCCCCAAAGGCACCTGCTTAGACCTTCTTGCAGTCCAGTGTTAACAACATCATTTTGTATCAAGCATTCTTAGAAATCTGCACTTGTAACTTGGCGTACTCATCACTTCCAGTCTGTAAAGAACACTGAATGCATTAAAATAGTTCTGAACAGTCAAAGCTTTCTTTTCTGTAGCTTTTTAAAAAGTCTTTGCTGCCAAGAGTGTCCCACCCACCATGACAGCCAGAAAACTGATACTTCCCATGCTCACCTCATACTCAAAGTTCAAGAAACCAAATTAAAAAAAACACATATAAATAAAACTTCGTTCAAGAAAAAATTCCCTTTCCAATAAATTAAAAAAAAAAACAACCCCCCCCCCAAAATAGGATTAGCTCCTTTTCAGCTTCTCTGTTTAGAAACAAAGTAAGACAGAAAAGCTATTACTCAGCTCATCTGTACAGTAAGTTACTAATAGCAATTTTTTTTTTTTAATTTGGAGTAAATCTGGCGAGATGACATCCTATCACTACATGCTGCAATTTTTTTTTCCACTCAGCAGCCTTTATGAAACAGAAAACCACAATTTTAGTAGTTTCGGCACGAACAACAGGAAATCCAGTTCTGTCTCACGACAGCGATTTGCAGGCTGGCACGAGGACAGCATCCAGGTCTGCAGCTTTAAACCCATATTAAACACAATATAGCAAGCAAATGAGCACTTAGATCAAGCTGAAAAATCAGATAGATCCTGGAATAAAGCAGAAATAGGAGGAAACTTAATTGGAAGAGAATTATTTAAGTGGCTTATTTCAGCTTGTCAGAGAAGTGCATTTTCTCATTTTGTCTGAGTCAGGGAAATCTCTGGAACTCGTTCTGAGCACGGCAGAACAGGCAGATGTTTTCCTAGCATGCAGAAGGCCCAATGGATTTACTGACTACTGAGTCTATTTATGACACTCTGTTTAAAACAAAGGTTTCAAAAATTACAAAATAAATTGAAGAAGAAAGCAAATATTTCCAAATATCTTTATGAGCTATAAAAATAAAATGCCATACAGTTATTTTTATAAAAAAGCTTTTACTAGCTTAATAGTCTAGCAGTCTGGAGTCCCCCAAGAGTAGTTTAATCAAAGTGCAGCACAAACGGGGCAAACTTGCTACAGAGTTACTCATTGCTGAGGAAAAGAACCAGTTGGCTCAAAATGGTAATTTCTTTGATATTTCCTGGTAAACTAGTTTTACATAATCAGCTTAAACACCCAAACCATTTTATATACAATGCAAAAGGCTCCAAAAGGGAATGATCACAATTTTTATATATTCACACCCCAATCTATCAATTTAAATATTGCTTTTGTCTCAGCAAGCTGACTTTGGAAGGTGACTAAAAGATATCCATATCCATTTTGCAAAAGCATGAAAAAAATAAGATACAGTATTTGATAATAAAACCAGTCTCAGGAAAAAAAAAAGTAGCTTATTTCCGAGTCATTGTTCTCCTAGTGTTTTTTCCAGTAAATTCTTCAGGTTTTGCTATTGTGCATGCTCACAGCTGCTGCTGTGGTGGCAGACCTTTGCATCTTGGCACCCACTTCTCACCGAACCCTGATGGAGAGTCATAAATTAGGCAGGGGGCAGATCCCTAGTCCTCTCTGAAACATAATTTGACAGTGAGGCTCTAATGAGACCTAACCTACACTGATAATGAATTCAGCAAAACACTCATCCAGTATTGCTAATATCCTAAAAAACCCCAAACAAACTAAACAGCTTGAGACTGGAAGAATGAACTAGCTGACTGTACCAAATAGCTTGAAAATCAGAGACCCAGAATTTTTCTATCGTTCTTTGGTAATTTCACCCAGACTAATATTTTTTTTTTAACCAAGACAAACAGGCTATTCACTTTGAGAGCCAAAGACTCCTAGAAATCAAACATGGAGGGTCCTAAGAGGGTCCTAGAGGAGCATAGAGGGTCCTAGATCTACAGAAATGCCAGTTATTAGATGCACCACCCTGAATTTCTGTTCCACTCCTTTCTTTGCTCCCACACCAGCCTGAGTACAAATGAGTGATGAAAACTGGTTTCCTTTATGGTGACCATTCAATGTTATTAGCATTTCCCAATGGCTTGGGCAACCCTCACAGGTTATATGCCTTAGCCTGAGCTCAGAAGAACTCCTGCCCTACCTCCCTTACAGGACTCCTGAAGCTCTGGTGTGAACAAAATAACAATGATATTTGAACAGTAACTACTGCCAGTTACTGTGTTCCAGTTATCCAGATCCAGGTATTAAATGACATTAATTGCAACATTGTGTTCTGATGCTTATGTATACCCATATTCATGCATGTACTTAGGTGTTATGGATGGATTTATATCATAATTACAAAGCTCATAATGGATGGATTTATATCATAATGACAACATCTCAGTGTCTGTGTGCTGTGCACTTAGTGAAAGCCAGCTAAATGAATGCCACAGACTTTTATCTGTGGCAGAGGAAGACTTGGAGTTCCACCCACAAGTAAGGAAGAGAAACCACAAGAAGAAGGGAAAATGTAATATTTTCAATGAGTGATCAGGAAAATATTTGAGTAACTGAATGGAAGGCAACTGTAATCTAATCCAGACACAGGCCTGCTTGATAAACTTAATAGTCGTGGCTAATTTTTTTACATTTCCTTGAACAAACCAATACATAAACCAAATAAAATCTTAACTAAGCACTTTAGAGGGATGACATTTCTTTTAAATTGAAAGCACAGTCCAAGACTGAAGCAGATTTCTCCCAGAATACACAGAAGAAATGTCAAGAATCTTTATTTCAGTGTTGACCAACAAAAGCAAAGCCAACATTTTTCCGTCGTGACACCACAGCAGCATCCCCGTGACGAGCGAGAAGCTCTACAGAAAGCAGAACTCTCCCCCACCCCCGCCCGGAGGTCTGCTCCCAGCCAGTGAGCAGGGCTGGCGCCAGATGCTGCAGAAGCCTCCTAGTAAACAACAGGGTTGTGTTCTTAAGTGAATCCAAATATATCCTCCTGATTATCACCAAGGAAAAGGCACAAGGAGGAAAACTAAAACCTTGTTGGTTACACGCAAGTTTGAAAAAAAATCTTTAAACTGCTTAATTGTGGCAAATCTCAGAAAACACAGTCAGAGCTCTATCTTACGTCTCATCATCCAGGTGATGTAACTACAGGGGCAGGCCATCAGCCAGTATAAATTCTTTTGCTTTTACAGGATTTTCCATAGTTTACACTAGCTTAGGAGCTTTATCATAGATCTTTCATTGTACTTCAAAGTTGCTGTTGAAAGAAAATATTAATTTCTTAATGATAGCAACTTTTAAGAATTATTTCTTAACAGTGGAGTAAGCAAAACTGCTGCAGGGGAACTCATCAGTTTGGCTGTGCCTTTGAGTGACCTGACTTGCCAGTCTGTGGGTAAACCATAACGGGTGTTTTTATTTTTCTTAAATACTAAATGTTTTTATCTCCTGACCCATCTCTATTTTAAAACAGTCAAAGCAGCACTTGCACTAAAAGCTCAGGATGTGAGAGAGCATACTAGGGGCAAAAAGGAAAAAGCTCAAGGTCACGAGTAGATTTATCTGATAGCAGTTATTTTTATAAAAACTTCTAAGGCTGATTTTCCTAAACAGGAGGTCAGATGTTTGCTGTACTAAAGCAAAGCTCCCAAAAGAGTGAAGTCAGCAGGAGGAAAGCATTCCTTCTGTCAATTACATGAAAGTCATTGCTGCTGTCTGCATACTCTATAACTCAAAAGTTGGAGAGGGGGAGAGTATCTGCGCGGTGTCGTATGGGAAAGGGGAGACTTCCCAGTACAGGTCTGCTCCATAGGAGAAAGCTTCTGAGTTTAGACATAGTTGGTGATATGAGCCAGTGCAGTTTATTCCTGGGCATACAGGAATAAAGACTAAAACTAGTCTCAGTCAAAGTGCAGGTCTGCTGCTTTAATTACACTTATGTAAGAGCTTTTGCCAACACAGGTGTATTGGTCGGAGGTCATGCCTGGGGTACTGCCAGCAGACATCTGTGGCACGAGCAAGAGCTTCAGTGCCACTGGGGTTTATCGCTGGTTACTCTTCCGTGGTATCTAACACAGAAGGCAGTGACACTGGAGAAAACCCAAGTGGCAAACTGCAGGAATATGCACGGCAGGAGCTTTGCTACCAGAGCTCTGCAGAGGGATGAGTTCCTGGGGGGATGGAATGATGGTCCCATCACGGCTGCTGTGATTGCTCGTGGTGCACAGTTTCACTGCAATTATCTTGGGAGTAACAATTCACATTACTTTGGGTCTACCCTATGGCCAAGGGACTGCTAACCCCTTCCTGAACGAAACGGCTGTGCACAAGGTGTGCACTAACTCACAGCTGAGCCTGATAAGAGTCTGCAGTGGAGGAAAGCCTTAGAAATTCCTCTGGTGTTTTGGGTTTATATGAGAAAACTCATTATTTGTACATGAGGGAAATTTCTCTCATTTTTGTTTTAGTTTAAACAGTGATTTTTGTGATCAGTGATCAGTTAAACAGTGATCTTGTAAGAAAACAGCCCTGTGTGGTTCTTTGCTTGATCTGGAACTGATCAAAAGAAAATGTTGGACTATAATATTTTTAAATATCTAGATGAAGACTTAATCTAAAAAAAAAAAAATTAAGGGAATGCCAAGATCCTGCTAGGAGGTGTTAGTCTTTCAGGGATCTGTCAATTAATTTCTGTGTGAATGACTCATTCTGGATCTTAGGGCAAGAGCAACGGCTTCTGAGGCAGGCTGAAGAAGTTAGCCTGGGAACAAGCAACTATTTGAGCTGACAGGCATTTCTGATTAATAAAAAAATAAAGAAGTTGCATTTTGAGACTGTGAAGGAGCTGTATTAAGACAAATGCAGAGATGATATGTCCCTTTACTTTCATTTTGAGGTAAACTCACCAAGATCAACTTTCCTCTCCAAACTTGAGTTAACCTCATCATGTTCCCCTCTCCTGTAAAACAAGTGTTTTCTTTCCCTTTTCCTGATTTTTTCTCTGGATGGCTGACAAACATTGTTTACCTTGAAGTAAAAATCCACACACAGACACACATGAAGACAAGGCCTAAATTGTTTTGGTGTGTATGTGACCATCTTAATCCAGAGGGAACATGTTAGGCACCAATCCAGAGTACATAAATGCTTCCAGCAACTTTTTTTGTGCACGTGAGGTTGCAGGTTATGAAAAATTTCAACCTGGTCAAACAAATATTTTCAGTACTTGGTGATTTACCTACTTCCACTGTTTTTCACACTCAAAAATTATCAACACTTTGTATTACAATCAGAGTTTTTAAAGTGTCAGTCTAAACCCACCCCATAAGCTTGCGATCCAGTCAAAACCCAATTATAGCTTTAATTACAGCCTGCAAATGAAATTATGCTGCCTGAGTTGAAGGATAACTTTAAAGCAGAAATGACTGAGTGGTTACCCCTTTCTTAATGAGTTGCTCATGAGTTCTCCCTTTAATCTTTTAGAGGTGGCTGTACTTTGACATCTCACAGAGCAGAATAACGATGGCAGGAACATTTCTGTCAGCTAGGAAGTAATCTTTTGGGTTCTGCATGATTTGACACGGTCTTCAGGGGCACAAGTCAATATACCTTTCTGGAGGAGGAAGGAAAGGCTGAAGAAACTGTAATACACTGAATACTGTCCTTTCTACACTGAAAATTACTATCAAGCAGTCAAATCCCGTGCTGAAGATGAGGTCTCAGACCCTTTGGGCAGTAACTAGATCCTGAAGACTTTTTATAAGCTAGTCCTGATTTATTGAACAACAATTTGTTATGGTTAAGATGCTGTTGATTGTCAGTTTCAGTTGTAATTTGCAGCTGACAAAATAAATGCTTTATATTTGTTGGTTGTGTTGGGCATGCTTTTCTTCCTCTTAAAAGAAGAACATTGAAATTGGTTTCCTGGAACAGATGAATCAGATTTACATTATCTGATGCTTTTCAGTTGACACATAGAGCAAGATGCTATTCATATATACAGAACACATATCTTCTCTCTAGTCAGTTATTTTTGTTCTGTTTTTTTCCTTGAACCTCAGAACCAGAAAACCTTGGAAATGCTGCTGTTGTGTATGTGCACCAATTTTTCACCAAACATAGAAATACTTTTTTTGCATAAAAGGTTTAATTATAAAAATTACCTCTTTGGCCTTGCAGTAGCAACTACTATTTATAGCAGCAAATCCCCAAAGAAGTTTAAATCCCCAAAGCATTTTGATAAACTTAGTCTTTAGATGTTATTGTATAGATACATTCTTACACTGAAGCTGGTAAGTAAAAGCACAGTTGTAAGATAAGGCATTAAATATAAAAGGTTACTGCTAACTAGCAATACATAAGAGAGTTCTATATGTTTAAGGAAATTATTGTATTATTTGAATAAGAGCACATTTACCAGTCTGTTTACAGTAAAGACTAATTTAATTTTAAAAGGAGC
This sequence comes from Ptilonorhynchus violaceus, assembly GCA_013397565.1. NCBI lineage: Eukaryota > Metazoa > Chordata > Aves > Passeriformes > Ptilonorhynchidae > Ptilonorhynchus > Ptilonorhynchus violaceus. The sequence continues at coordinate 2,373,786 of VZRJ01008186.1, read as the reverse complement.
TGGATTTGACTTTAAATCACGTAATGTTGATGAAAAAAACATAGAACTAATGTGCTAAAACATTTTTTTTGTTTCACTTCAGCAATAATTACGAGTGATGCTGTTCAGGATGCAGAAATCAGCACATGGCTACAAGCTAATAAGTTGATTCCTCCGGGGCATTCACCTTTAAAATACATGTGGAAGATGGTGTGTGAAGTTTGCAATTCGTAGTTGATCTCTGCTGGGCAGACCCGTGTATCTGCGACCCACACATTGCCAGTTCTGGAGCCCCAGCCACGGCTGCCTTGAGCTTTCCATTGTGCAGATAATTTGCAGCTCTAAGCAGAAACATGAACTTCTTTGTCATGGTTCACTGGCAATTTTATCATTATATTTATACAGCAAGCAGGCTGACGACTCAAACTCCTGCAGAAAGTGGCAGGGTACAGATCTGTAGGCATCTTTAAAGAGACAGCTTTGGTAAATTATAATGGAGATTTTTCTCTTGTTCTAGCTAATTGAAATAATAATAAAGCACGAAGAAAAACTTATGCAGCCATATGGGCAAACCCTGATAAGATTTCATATTGCATGCAAGATTAAAAAAAATGCATTATCCTCATGCATGACACAAGCTTGGTTATCAAATCTCTAAAGTGTGAAATGAACTCTGTCTCCGTAAAACATTTACATTTCCACTAATTCTTCTCTGAAATGAAACTCTCTTGAGCTGCAACATTGCTCAATCTCCTATTCTTGCTTGCAGTAGTTTGTAATCCTATGACAAACTTCACCATTCAGAGGTTATGAGACAAGTTCAGGACATTAGGTTAACAATCATGAAATTAAAAAAAAAAGAGTTATTTATGTTTTCCTTATTACAATTTAGAGCCCATGTTCTTAACCTTTTCTTTGCAATGAAGAACAAAAAAAACTTAACAAAATTCCCCCTAAGCTCTAAAACTCCCCATGGAATTTTTAGAAGTGTGACTTTTGTAAAAAGGCCAAACATAATGAGATTGAAAGGAAAATCATTAGCCTGAAATATGCATATCATTTTTTGGGATCAAAGAACTGTTAATGAAAAAACCATCTGAAATGGTATTTTTGAAATTATTGAAATTATTGTTGGAATACCTATGTGATGCAGGAAATACAATTCTTTACATGGGGATCTGGAAATTTGATCACATGGTCACAGAGTAGTGGTCGCCATCCTTGAAGGTAAAGTTCAGATTATTCAGGTCAGGAAGATAAGAGCAATCCTCCTCTACTTGGCTCATACCTAACTTTCTGAAGTGGAAAAGGATGTCCTAGAAACTGTGGTTTATGCAAAATGTAATTTTTCAGAGAGACTCATCCTACACCTTTTAATTTCCATGTGGGAGCTCTAAAGTAACATTCCCACGGTAATGGATCCTGGTTTGGAAAATGTGTCTTATGATATCATTGTGCTTAAAAATGTTTAAAATCTGTAAGGGAGCTGTAAATGAGGAGACACTCAATAGCAGAAAAGTGGAGAAACAGATGGATTTGTGAATGAGGCATGTAGAATAGGAGTAGGGACATCGGCTTCTACTATTTTTTAACCATATACTGTCACTATAACCTACATCTGATTTCCACTCCAACTGAGGAAAGTACACAGAAGGTATTGTAGAAGGTCTCCTTTGGGCAATTTTAGCAATAAGCAAAATATACTTTTTCATGCGCAAGGAAAATGCCAATTCCTCTTCAGGGACTCCCAGGGGAGTTTAGATGACAAACTGTGGTGCAATAGTCTGGAATTCCAGTAATAGCTTCCCTGCCAGATGCAAGGTTAAAGTTCAGAATTTCTAATGCATCTTTGAATGCAAACCCCTTTTGAGTCAGATACCGAATTTTCAATAAAGATGGGAGCAGAAGTGTAGAAAAATTACTACATTCAATTAGCAGAGAAAGTAAATGAAGAATGGACTGGATTATCTTTTCATCAAGCTGTCCTTTTATTAATTACATATACAATATGTATATGCTTTGTTATTTTATACTTTGAATGGACAAAAACTCCAACAGCAGCATTCCCTGTGAAACCATTTTTCTACAATGGTCTTTGGTAATTATCAGACTGCTCCCTTTAGTTACATGTATAAATTCTTCAGGTGCAACTATCAGAAGGCACCTGCACCAAACTTACAACATGTCGGTGAAAAAAGAGAACTGTCAAAGTTGTTTCTATGCCAACTTCTCAATTCAGTTCTACAGCTCATTGTTATTTTTTTTAACATATTTTCTCGATTTTAAAAAAAGGAAACAGGCTTGAAGGGTTTTATTACTCAAAGTTAATTTCTGATAATGCTCTGAAAAGAATTCTCATATGAATTTTGATGAAAACTCAGTTATTTTTATAAAACATTGCTAGTATTGAGTAATGTTGAATAGTTTTTTGAATAATCTTTTTCAATGTGTCTTGAGAAGTAAACCAAGCTGTTCTTTATGCACAGATACTTGTTGCATCCAAACAAGAAGAATCAATCTTCAAGTCAGCATTGCAGCAATCCTCTGCATTTCACCAAATAGTTTTGCTGATTGCAAGCTGTTGGGGTACTGACTTGTAAGTGGCACTTACTATTGCTCATGTAGGCATACAAAAGCCAGGTCAGACATTGTTGATAGAGAAGCCCTTGTCAACCCCCAGCTCACAGGAGGCTGCAGCACATCTCCAGCGTGGTGGCAGCTTGTTTGGCTGGGTCAGGCTGAGCCAGGTGCTGCCAAGGCTGAGGTGTCGGATTTGAGCTCACACAGTCAGCAAACCACTGGCTGCGAGCTGGGTTCATGTGGTCAGCATGATGGCAGCCTGGCTGCACTCTTGGGCTCAGGGGATCTTGAGGAAAGGCTTGAGTTTTTGCAGCTTGGCAGTGGAAAGTGCTCTGCTGGTAATTAAAGTAGATGAATAGAAAAGGAAAAGCTGGAGTGCATCAAACTCGCACAACCCGCTTCAATCTCTTCTAGCTGGTTATTCCCAAATAGCTGCAGCTGAGCTATGACTTACAACTGCAGCCAAAAACTTCAGGGCTTGGTGAAGCAGGGGTTCTCACAGCTTGCTGTGACAGCAGTCAGACAAGGTATTCAAGAGGAGTCAGGAATTCCTCAACATCCATAATAATGAACATGTGCTCTTCTGCACAAACAAACAAGAAACACCGTGCTCTGTAAGAAAGCAGAGACGTTCTTGTACCTTCAACTTTGAGTCTGCTTTCAGGCGCACAGCTGCAAGTTCAAAATACTATTTTTCCCCCATCCCTTAGCACTGGAGTTTTACTTTCACAGACATGAGCCCCTGCCCCAGCACTGGTTCAATGCAGCAAGGGAGAGCACACAGTGTCCCTCTGAAAGGAGACACAGGCTTTTCAAGAGCTCCGCTGCGGATGACAGCCAGCTGTCCTACCCACTAACTACCCAGATGTGCCTTTCTGGTTCTCACCCGGTCATCTGTAGCTGGGAAGCTGGTGGCACATATGTGGTTGAGAGCCCTTGCTAGTCCTGTAAACTGAGCTGTGGTTGCGGGGGAGCTGGCTGGGAGGCAGAGTTTCGGACTGTGGCTGACCGATGTGTTTTCTCTTGGCCAATGCTTTCAGAGCAAGCCACAGTATGACCCTGGAAAAGGTATTAGATAGGAGTTTTACACAAGTTATCTCTCTGTTGGCATTTTCCCTTGGTATATTTGGGCTTTGTACCTTTAGGCTCAAAGAGACTGCATAATGGCAAATATCAGAAGCATAAATAAATTGTGGTACTGATGTTCTGTGGTATGATTGTTCTGAGACATCCTTACAATGTAAGTACATGTGTAAAACACGGTTTAAGAAAAGGTCTATCACGTGACCTGCTGTAGAAGTAACTGCCGGGCAAGCCTGAAATGCTCTCTCCCAAAATACCTTTTATTCCTTGGTCTTACGCATGAAGTAGGCAACAGATGCTGAATGGAGGGGTTAGTAAACTAAATGCTTGCTGTGCTCTTCATACAGCTGAGCACCTCATTCATTTAATAATTTGTTTATTCCTTTAGATATAGGTATCGACTAAGTTCAGTAATGCACAATGATAGACTGAGCACATATAGACAGAGAGTCTTCAACACCACTTCATAATCTTTGCATGCACTTGCAAAGTTACAGTGAGCTGACTGGGGAAGTGTAACAAGATAGATCAGTGAGAAACATATTTGTAAGTATAACACCCCCAAGTAACTTTGCATTTGTTTCGAATGTAACTCACCACTGAAAGCAGAAACAGCAAAATACAGTGGGGAAGTCCAGACCAAGTTCAGGAACTAATCTACAGTCTGTTAAATGTTGCACCCTATTTCTAACAGAGGATCAATGAAACATCTAATATTTGCAGAGACAAACAAAACCCCCTGGTTTATCAGACAACAATTAAAAGCACAAACATCAAAGTAATCAAGGGCCACCAGCACTAACTGTTGCATGATATGAGCAGAGTATTTTGAACATATTTTAAATACATATAATCTCAAAATCAGATCTACAGCATTACAAATTTACTATGAATACTACATGTTCATTAGGAAAAAAACAAGCCACGTTCCTTACCTGCTATTGCTTCCAGACTAGGGATTGCAATAGTGCTGTAAGTGCTAATACATTTACAGGACCATGTGTGAACTAAGGTTTCCTCTGCATTTTCCAGGCCTGGCAATCTGTCCATGAAGAAAGAGCCCCACTGTTTAGATACAAAGTAAGGAACTTTGAGCTGATCTCCCTAAAAGAAAAATAAATAAATATGTAAGCTTAAAAAAAATTTTTTTTAATCTATCCACAAGTATTTGCTTAAGGAGCCCTAGTGTTTATCTGACTTTCTGAGAAACCTATATTGTATCTCAGGAGCAATGTGACTTTAAAATACAGAGACAATAACAATCTTCTTCCCATAAGTCCCCAAGCTCCTGTTTATGCAATTTATAGATTCCCTTGGACATAAAAAGTTAACTTTAAACATTTTCCCCTTTAAGAAACCCCCTTCTATTTCCCCTGTTTTTCTGTTTTTGATAGTGTGAATTGCCTGCTGCCCCTCTCTGCTGGAGAGGCTGGGTAGCTGCGGCACAGACTGTAACACAGCTAGGACCTCTTCCTGGGGGAAAAGGACCTTCCTGATGCTGGATGGAGTAACTGCAAAGAATGCATCATGCCTTCTGTGTTATCTGTTTCTGAGCTGAGGAATGAGTGAAAACTGAGCCACAGAATCCATGGAGAGCTATTCAGCTGCCTAGCAAATTGTGGAAAATTAATTTTTTTAATGCATATTTTCAGACAACAACATCTAGACTAATTATGTTTTAAAGAAAGCACTAAAGCAGCATTGGGAAAACTAATTTTTTACAGTTCATCTTGAAACTGCTATATGCTGCCATGAGCAATCAGAAAAAAACACCAGGAGGCATTTACAGAAAGATGAAAAAATAGGAAACAAAAATACACTATAGAAAATCTGTTAAAGTCATTTGTGTGCAAAGTAACTTCTCAGACCTGCAGAGCATAGAACAGATACTGTAGCATGTGCCTCCAGGTTTGTGAACTTTTGTACTTTGTTCTCCATTTAACCCCTTTCTTAATAGTTTTGAGAACCTGCTGGAATCATTTATGTTTATGACAGAGGCCTGTATCTTTTGATCACAAGGAAGCTGTAGATGCAGCCGCACAGACCACACCAGTAAACACAGAGCCACTCTTTCTGTGAGCCTGTGTTACAGTTTTTCCTCTGAGCATAGCTGGGGGGGAGGAAGTACTGATTTCAACAAATGTAGATATTAATTTCTGTCCTCTGATGTAAGTAGGTTGGAAAAAACCTCCTATTTTTTGTTTCAAAATAAGCATTTAACTGAAGTCCTGGGCTTTTTTTGTGGGTTTTTGGTTTTTTTTTGTTCCTTATACAAAGGGACAGCATCTTCTTTTTTTTATTGCTCCAAGTCTTATCTTTCCATGCAAATCTCAGGACTTCACATCAATTATAATTATAGATGCTATGCTGAATTAAAATCTGTTTCCCAGGTGGATGACACATGCAGAAAACTCTTAAGGCTGTAACAGCTGCTCAGGTGATTAATCAAAACAACAACCCCAGTACTGGCCCACCTAAGCATCTGCACAAAAGACAGGGCCCTGTCTATTGACAGGAGGAAAAACGTGAGAGTTCTGAAGTGGATGGTTGGTTCCAGAGACAACGAAAAATGCAACCTGAGGAAATGAATTGATTTTTCTGGAGGTTTGATTCTCAGTGCGGGAATTTCTTCCCTATTAAGAAGGAGGGAGTTACATTTTGGATTTACAACCCAAGCCCTTGGTAAAAGCAATCCAGTTAGATATGAGACTTGTCATCAAGTCACCTGGTAGAGAGCTTCCATCATTTTGCTACTTGCTTATCTCCACATGAGAGGGCAAGTCTGGCAGGCTAAATCTTGACTTCAAATCTGAAAAGAGCAGTCAAAACTTTGACCACATCCTTACATCAGACATTGCTCCCCCTGCCATCCCTAACTGATGCCTAGAAGATGTCCTTATCTCACCTGCAGCACACATAGCCTGCAGTGAAGGACAGACCACATACTATGAATCCATACATCTGTGAAATGAGGCAATAGTTTCCTCTTAGCGTAGCTACTCACATGCCTGAAGGCACATGCCCAGCTGTGGGGCTGAGGAGCTCTGGAAGATGCATCAGCCACTCCTGCAGGCCCCAGAGACAGAATTTGCTCTCACAGCAGGACAGTAGATCCTGGAAAGTGCTGAGCAATCCCACTTTCTCATGCAAATCCACCAAGCATATGAGTTTGCTCTCAGGCACCTTGGTCAGACAGCAGCAGGACAGCTGTTGATTGTGCCAGTTGAGGGTACGAAGCCTCAAAGAAAACGTTTGTACTTCAGGGAAATAAGGATGGTACCAGGCATCCCCAAGTTCCAGGGCAGTTCCACTAAGTCAAAACACCTGGAATGCTCACTATCACCTTTGCTTTGCTAACTGCAGACAAATAGGGCCTGTTAACAGAGCAGACAGGATCTGTTAATAGGTCCCTTGGGTAACACTGAGTTGTCAGCTTACAAATGACTTTTCTAAAATACAAATTAGGAGAGAGCTGAGCTCCGAAGTTTTTCTGCATTTAGTAAAGAGATGAAAGAAAGAAAGATGTAAAGGAGACAGGAATGAAAGATCAAGCTGTTAGTATTTTTAAAGGCTTTATTTAGAAGGAGATTTGCCATCTATGCCATCGTCTTTGTACCAAGCACAGAACATGAGAATACTTTACTGCATCCAATATGACTGATGGCACTGATGATTGATTGCTTTGTGCCAAGGTAGTAATGTCACCACTGACTCTTGATGCCAGAAAAAATCAATGCTCAAAAAATACAGTTTTTCTGGTGTAACAGTAAGTATTTGAGATGCTTCTGTCAGCACAGCTGTGCTGGTCCTGACAATAGGTTGTCTCTGAATGACACACCCATGCTGGGTGTGCAAATGGACAAGCCAGCCACTGGTCTGACTTCTGTTGCACAGAACCTGTCCCTCTACAAGTTGTGCAACTATATAACATTTAATCCATGATTATTGTACCCAAACTACAACAGGGATCACTATAAGCAGGCTTAAAATAAAATGCATTGCACTTCAGGGTATTGCCCTAAGGATATTGCTTTAACTCACCAGGCTTCACAACAGCCCATCAGGTTGTTCCTGAAAGTACTGTTAGATTTGTGTCAAAGATAAACAGGAATAAAGAGACAAACAGAGCCAAAAGGCACAAAGTAAACAGCCTTGTCTATGGTCACAGCAAGGGAGTAAATGGAAATTCGGGGGGATAACAGTTCTGATCCCTACAACCAACCATTCACAAGGCAATACTGTAAAAATTAAGTTCTCCCTTCTAACTACAAAATTGTCTATATCTACCAATAAATTCTTTGACTTCTGCTTCATTCATTCATATAGCCCAAGGTTTTTACACACTGATAGCTCCTCTGTAATAATTTCCCTCAAAATCCTGGGACAAATTCCAGCTTTCCTTTGAGTTTTCATTGATGCAACTTATCACACATTTAAAGAACAGAAGGCAAAACCAAGGCCTCCAGCCAAGCAAACAAACCCCCAATTCTGGGAGGGGGGAAAATCTTGTATCAACACCATGCTTCGTATTTTTATTCACCCTGCACGCTGCAATTTACTTAGGAGCCAAGTAACTGCATAAATAGTTTTTAGTTTGCTATTCTCTTGCGTATTTGGTTATGACTCATGTACTTGAAAGAACTGCAGTTGTTACCATAATTTCACAGTTATGTGTATCTGGCTTATATCATGCATTTAATTGAAGGGAAAAGACAAAAACTGCAAATGAAAATGGAAATTACAAGTCTCCCACTTTGTGTGTGAGGAGGTTGTTTTCTTCCTTTCTCTCTGTTAGTGATGAAACATCAGTCAAACAAATAAAAACAGATTTTTGTAATTTCTTTCTGAAAGATGCAATTGCCAATTAAAGTAATACTTTATTTCTTTAATTGTACTTTGTAAAGAGTGATAGAAGGGAGGATTGCATGGAGTATTACGTTTTCAGTCCCTCTGCACACACAGCATGGCATGGAAAATCTACAGTAGTAGTGTATTTTTTATTGCCAGTGAATGCTAAGGCTGATTAACCAGATGAAATCTAATTTGTTTGTGACTAATTTTCCAAAAACACCTGACTTTGTACAATCCTTTGAATTGGCTTTTCTCCCTTCTTAACCAAAGGGTTAATGGGAGAAGTTGCTTGGGGGAATGAAAATAAAACTCTCATAGGCTTGTAAAGGGAGTCCCTTTGAACTAGTCCTGTTAAGTTAGTGGTGTCCAGTCAACTGCAGAGATATGGATGTGACCTGTTGTTCAGACTCCAGTGAGCAGCATGGTAATGAAATAACACCACTGACCTGCCACGGCCCCCCTGGTTCAGGTTCCTTTAATCAACGCAATTCATTTCTCCCTTGCTTGCTTGCTGTCACTGGTAGCGGATGTAAGCGGAACAGGGGTTGTGTGTGGTAGGGGTGGTGTCTCCCTGAGATACTGCAATCTCTTATCAAGAATACTACAGCATCAGTGAAATGTCAAGCACCTGTCTAAAAGTCTCAATTTGCTGCTTGACAACTGCTGCGATAGAGAAGATGGATCCTGGGAGCAGTGGAGCAGAGGTGTTGCAATGAGGGAAAACCAAACCATCATTGTGGGCTTAGAAACACATCGCTCAATTACTCTTTCTACTATACTAGCAGGAAAGGAACCATTTTCTCTCTGTCCGTTTAAAAATGTCTGCTTCAAAAGCGTATATTGAACATGCTTAGGAAACCATGGTTGAACAAAATCTCCTAAACCTTGCAGAAATGTAAGTTTTATGCAGCAATACAGCAGAATCTCCAGTCAGAGAACGAACAAATTTATGGAGGAAAACAAGTTATTTTTAAAGAACTAACTACTTAAATCAAATTGTTTTAACCCATGAAGTGCTACTAACTCCTCCTCCCCCACCTCCCTTTGTTACTGAGAAACACATTCTCTTCATAGGAGATTGAATCTGTCTCCATTTTTCTTTTTCTACAACCCAGGAAAAAGCCTAAACATTAATGATTACATTTCCTTATTTCAGTGAGTGAAACGTTCTTGTCTGACCTTAGTTTAGAAATCAGGATAGTGGGGAAAATATGAGATATGTCTCTTAAAAAAGTAAAGAAACAGATATCACATCTATATTGTTTTAGTCCCATTGAAGATACCCTTTTCTCCATTAAAACACTTAGATTAAAAACATATCTAGTATAAAAGCACCTCCCACATTTTTTCTATTGGTAAGTTAACTGTTAATCACAAAGAGTAATTATTTTAAGAGAAAAATAAAGTTTAGTGCTTTACAAAGCAAAGTGCAAAAAAGCATATATATCTCTCTGCAGTTAGCAGAAAATGATCTATTTATGTATCATCATAAGAAATGAAGAAACACTCCAAATGGAGAGTGAAGCTTTGCTGTAGTTCCTACCTACGTGGGACATGCTGGCGGTGCAGCGCTGCCTCATTGTCCATCTGAGTGTTGTTCCCTATCTACTTTGTTCTTTGGCAGCAGAGAGAAGGATAAAACATAGTAACTTTCCACTTTCTGTGGGAGAATTACAGGGTGGTGGTAGTGCTAAGGCCCTGCTTCCCAACTGTGATCGACACAATTGAAAAACACATTATTTATCTGAAGCAACTATCAGTAGTCTGCACCGGACCAGATTTTGAAGCAGTCCCTCTTATCTGAGCACAGCTGTCACCAAAATAAACAACCTATGAGGGAAGAAACAAATTAAAAGTTCTTTGTATATAAGGAAAGCACAAGCAAATTCTATTTCACAGAGAGAGAAAGCAACCTTTAAAACAAAGTAATAAAAATTCCTCTGTGTTTACAATTAGCTACAACACACAGGGAAATGTCACGAACTTAGCAGAGTTCAGGCACTGGACTTGTGATAAGTGGGCATGAAATTTCTCCTTGTGCGATGGAGGGCAGGATCTTGTTACTAAAAAGGTTCTTGCTAAGGGAGAGCACATACAGCTCTTTTTCTGAAATCCACAGCTTAGCTCCAGGTAGAGGTGCTGCGTCACCCCTGCATTGCTGAGCTGGGACAGAACAGCACCCTCCTGGTAAGACAAGGAGGACACACCTGTGGGGAATGCTGATGCTGCCAGCACCCTGGTAAGATAAGCAGGTTCATTCTTAGTGCAGGTGACATGAGGCTTTTTTGTAATTTACTTTACTCTGTTCCAGGAAACATCTGCAGGAACCCTTACCTCATATTTTCCTTTCTTCTCCAAGGGCTCAGATTCAGCCTTTGCAGGCACTGTAGTTTTGTCCCCTAGAAGCTCCTCTAAGATGAAGACAGTTTCCCAGTTGCTATAGTGACGAGCTGGGAAAATATCTGAGTGCATACTGTCACCAAAATAAACAACCTATGAGGGAAGAAGCAAATTAGAAGTTCATTGTATATGAGGAAAACACAAGCAAACTGTATTTCACAGAGAAAGAGCTTTAAAACAATCTAATAAAAATTCCTCCATGTTTACAGTTGGTCATGACACACAGAGATCCTATTAATGTCAAGTTTGGGGTTTTATCTTCGATCAGCTCCATAAGGGAAAGGCTGGCTCCACACACCCTCCTTGCTCACACCCTCCTTGCTCTCGCCCTCCAGAGGAAACGGATGCCTGACTGGGACCGGCACAAGGAAGTGCGAGTTTTTTGACTGACAGAAATAGCCTGATGGGAAACAGTGGAAAGACTACCAAGAACATACACTAAACTGGAACGAGTTTTAGACTACACTGGAAACAAGAGAGAACATGAAGCTCTTCTTGGTGACCCAGAACTCTTCAGTGTCCGGGGAGGAGTTTACTCACTATGAAAAATGTGGTCACACCATCTTCAGTGGCATTTTCACCTATCCAGACCTGTATTTAAAATAACATAATCCTAGTTTTCACTGATGCCATCTTTTAATCTATTTGATCTGTCTCCTCAGGGAGATTTCCTCATTACAATCTGATTCTTCCCAAAGCTGCTGAAATGCATGACCATGCACACAGAATAGAATATCTAAAAAGTTCACATATTCTACTGATAAGAAGACTAATATGCTACTTCCAGTTCTGGGCTGCAGGCTGTTAGACAGCAGCAAACGTAACCAGAAGTTTGTGACCAATCACATCAATAACTTTAATGAAAGCTTGTCTGGTGAATTCTTGACTGAAACGGGGTATTTTCAGAAAGATTTACTCACTTATAACATACCTTGGGATCTAACTTGCCAGTCATCTTCTTCAGTAGATCATAAAGCTGGATAGCATTACCTTGGGAATACCAACCAGGCTTGTCCAGTGATAGCAGAGCCTCCTGCTCCTCGTCATTCTCTGAAATCACCAAGCAAAATTGCATGCTGTTAGTGAGAGCAGCACATCCTCCTGTATTTGTGACATGTGTGAGAAGTTGCCTGTGCACAGCTGGTCTGTTTTGACAGTAAACCAGCCCCAGTGTCTGGCTCAAGTTTTGGTACTGACTGAGGCTTCAGTCGAGGTGTTCAGTTGAGGTGTTCAGTTGAGCTGGGGGTAGGCAGACATTTGTGAGACAAGATGCAGCTGAGCCTCGTGTACACCGGCTACAGAGGAAGACCTAAGGAATTAAAGTCATGGGCTTTGCCTCCCAAAAACTGCAGCAGTGAAGGCAGGAAGCCACATGAACCAGACTGATGGAGCTGCTACAGATGTAAGGTGAAGCCATGAGATAAAACAAACTTTAAGAGACAGCATGTACCTTGCCACGCAGAAGAATGACCTACGGTTTTTAAACACTGACACAAACCCAACAAAACACTGAAGTAGCTCTTAAGGGCATTCACCAGCCTTAGATCAGCACAGACAATGAGCAGTTCCAGTTATCATCCAGTTGTGCAGAAATGATGAGTGGACAATGTTGCTGGTGGTGGTGTAATCCACACTGACATATGTGCACACTGGCAGTGTCTGCGAATCTGAAAACTGAGTAGAAACCGAAACTCCCTGGTCATCACCCAGCTGTGCCATAGGCTTTGTCTCCAGCTGGTCCCAAAGCATGGATCTGTCCTGGTGTACATGTAACCTTGTTGCTTTTTCAGATCCATGTGCTATTGCCAGATGAACTCCTTTTACCTTCTTGCTAGAGCCAAAACACTAGTCTTAGTGAACTGATAAACTACAATTTAATCAGAGCATTATTATTAATGTCTTTTGTCTACTGAACTGGTGAAACAAAAGGTTGATATTTTTATTCCGTCTCAATCAAACATGTCTCAATTTTATGCTAGAGATAGAGGAGTTAAAAGACAATACAGTACTTAGATCTGACTTAGGTGTAACATCAGGACTTCAGTTTTTCTCCTGCTTTATAGAATTTTTCAAAGTACTTAAAATGTGTTAGGAATAAGAGGAGAAGAGGAAATTTTACTTGCTTAGAGAAGGCTGAAAGCTGAAATGCAAATTTTGAAGAATGGTGAAATGATAAGACAGCTTTATGTGTAAGAGTACTGAAGATATAGATGGTCTTTCAAAGAAATTTAAAAAGAAGCAAAAAGGAAAATAGCTATGTGGAGAGAGAAATTAAATAATTCTTTAATATTATGAATCTAAGAATTTGAATAAACACAGGATTTATTCTCAGACAAAACAATTCTATATTAAGAGTGTTTTATAAACTAGGAAAAAACAAGTAAATCCAAAGTTGACATAACAATTCATGTAGAATTTGTATTTTCCTTTGTTCTTCAGGAATGTAACGATGACAATAATAATAACAATATGATAGCATCCATTAAAAAAAAAATCTTAATTTCCTGACTTTTGAAATGCTTTTGATCAAACAACTTTTGGGCAAACAGAAGTTGTCAAAACAGTAAATTTGTTTTATAGTCCCTGTATTTTTAGATGTATTTGTATGGCTGACTGAATAAGTAGACACAATCTTCAAATGACATGAACACGGAAAAAGAAACTTATGGAAACAACTCTTTTGAGCTGCTATAAAGTTTTATGAAATTTGTGAAGGTTTGTATAGCTATCATTTCCTCTCCATTCAGTCAATCAGGAAAATACTGGAGGAAAATAGAGCTTTTATGAGAAGTATTTATGAGAAGTATGAGAAGAAGAATAGCAACATTGCATTTGCAAACAGGAGCCCTCTGTATTACAGCAGCTTCAGGAAGATCCAGCAAAGAGCAAAACCCTGCTTTGCTACCTCTATGGAATGGCATGAGGGGCAGTGCTGACTGAAACAATTCACTTTAATTACAAGGTAGAAGATCTCTTGCTCTGTGAGAGCTATTACTGTCACCCCTAGCAATGGGATTCATCTCACTTAACTCAATGCAACCGGAACTTAGGTTTCTAATTTACAGTTACTATCTGAACTAGTTGGCCAGGACCCTAAGGTAGGCAAAAGACAGTGCAAGAAGCATTTTCTAGAGGTGCCAGCTCTGGAGAAGGAAAGGATTTAATTAAGTTAGGAGCTTCACTTTCAGGCAGTGAAATGAAGGGAAATTAATTTCCCATTTAGCAGGAGGCAGCAAACAGCACTGAGATGTCTAATTCATTATTGGAACACTTCAGTTTTGGAAGGAGCTTCAGAAATTTGAGGAATTAGGAAAGGTCCTTTAAAATATTTGAGTTGTAGGGTCATACGGATAACAACTCTGAACAGACAAACCTTGCCTTGAACCATCTCATATGATTGCTTGTGCTCACACATCAAGGGGTGACTGTCAATTTCAATACTGCAATCTGAAGTGGAAGGAAATGAAAGGTGTTGCAGTTGCAATTAGTCATTAATGAGAACAGTATCTACATTACATTTGCCCAGTGGCAAAATATAGCTAAGAAAATTATTCTTCAGCACTGCCTCTTAAGGCTTCTTGTAGAAGTTCTGCTTTGTAAAAAATGATACACAACAACTTAGAAACTCATCAATGACACCATTGGCTCTGTCCTTGTACTGTATCCTTCAGATGGCAGCTATATGACAGTGCTGAAGAAATCTGCAAATTTCCTGCAAAAATGTTGCATAAATGTGATTATGGTAGTTCCTAATATATTTTAGGTATTCCAAGCCTAACACTGGCTACACTCAGTCAAGAGGATGACTGCTGCTGACCTTCTTTCCACTTTGCTGTTATTGATTTGTAAAAGTTCATTCAAAGGTCAGAAATGCTATAAATATTCTTCCAGCAGGAAGCATATAGGCGGGGATTCTTCAGGTCTTATAAGCTAGGAGGTAAAGGAGATGTCCTGACAATTTCAAACAGAGTGGATAACCAAAAAGAATTTCTCAGATGATTTAGACAGAGTGACTTGCTTCCTTCTGAAGCCTAATATATCACTGAAACCCAGATTCCTGGCTGTAGACTGAAAACATGCTACGTCAAGAAATGTAAAGGTACCAAGCAAGTAAAATTAAAATAATTAAACCCAGAAAATCGTTCTGTTAAAACACTTGCCCAAACCTAACTGTGATTCAGAGAAGTCTTTCTGAGGGGAAGTTACTGTTCCTTTTTAAAAACAACGAAAGCTTGACTCATGCTGGGGCAATATTAATACTGTCATTTGCATATGGCTCTGTGTAACAGCTTGGGAAATGGTTTCTGATTCAGAAATATACTTTCATCACCAATAACACACATTTTTTCAGATAAACCAATTCATTAACAAGACTCAATATCCTTTTCCTTGTGAGAGTTTTCTTGCCTACCTTTAAATGTGCATTGCAGCTTTATAACGTGGCCTGAGGAACATCTGGTTTCATTCTGAATGATTATGCGAAAAGTAATCAGTGAAGCTTATTCTCATTTAAATGACAACTGATGGTAATTTACTTTGGCCAAGAGATCACTTCTTGGGAAAGACTGCACATGCTTGCTTACCGCCATCTGCTCTGCTGTCCTCTTATGGGTTATACCTGCTGAGGTGGAAAGGGTCTGAACCTGCGCATCTATCCCCAGCCTGGCTGCTGTTTACACCATTAAACCCAGCCCACGGAATAGGGCTCTCAGTTGGGAAGCCTGAGTTTAAGAGAGAAGCTGAGGTGAGGGCAAATTTATGCTTCAACAGTTATTCACCTACACTGAGCCACACCTACACCCAGGTTAATTTTCATCAGCTCCCCACGCCTGAGGCACCACCCTGCACTACTCCTCTGGCTGGGTGCTCTGTGGTGAGTGTTGGCTACACACTGGGGCCAGGACCTTCAAGTGACTCACCAGAGAGCCTGAGGACACCTTGCATCTACTTGACTGGGCAGAGACCAGGGTAAGAAAGCAATTCCAGAGGCCATGCCAGCCAAAGGAGTGATAGGTTTTACTACAGTGTGCATACAGCTCCCCTTCAGCCCCTCCTTCTGCCCTTCTCTGGACAGCCTTTTGCCCATTTCCACACAGACCTAGTTAGACTGGCTATTAGGGTAACTTGACCTTTATTTTTTATCTTTGAGTTGCACAGTAGAATGGTAAACACGTGTCGACGCTGTTGCTGCTCGTGCCTGTACCTGCTCCTGCTTCTTCTTGCCCATGGGCAGCTCTGGTGGGCTCCCACTGCCTGCAGGCAGCTCACACAGGTGGGCTCGTGTTCGGCACACTGAAGCTCTGGTTACCAACATGGGGGTTATTGTAAAACAAGTACATTCTATGATCCACAACTATCACACTGATATGCCTCTCTGCAATTTAAAACAATGTCATTTCAGACCCTGAGGGCATTAATATAAAAGCTGGGTTATGTTCCAGTCTCACTTGCAAACACAGTCTGATCCTGGATAGCATTTTAAACTCACTTAAGAAAGACAAACTCCTTTCCAAAAGGGAAATCAGGGCAGGAAAGTGCATTGTTTTACAGTCAAGACAAAGGGATCTACACAGGTAAATTCCTTCTGGTGGGTTCTTCCACTTGTAAAGGTAACAAGATGGGATGACATTAGCTGTAGAGTTTCCCTGTGGGCATGTTCTCCCTGAAGAAAGTGAGTACTTACAAGCTTCCTGGAAGTAAAACTTCATACCCTATGGGCACCCTTCTTAGAGTATCCCCCAAAATTTCTGAGTATAGACCAACCAACTCTGCTGTGTGGTTTCCAGGATTCACTCAGGTATTGTGTGTTTTGTCATCCCTGAATTACTTCTGTGCCCTGGAAGCAGCTGTGAAACCCATCTCCCTGTGCATCAGCACTTGTCAGTCCCCCGCCCAGTCTGATTGGATGACTGCAGGGAAATGATAAGGAACAAATTATTTCCTTAACATGCTGTGCTGAAACAAAAGGTTAAGGCTTCCCAAAGTGACTGGTGATTTTGCCCACCTCCATTCTTGGCTGTCCAATCCATTTTTTTTTCCTAGAAAAAGCCTGAAGATCACCTCCCCTTCCTGCCTTTGCATCATTCTGCCTTTTTTGGGGTGGGTTATGGTTGATGAGACAGAGGCTGAACTAATCAAAGTAAAAATTCAGTTTTGAAAACTGGAACATGATTTTAAAATTTACATAGGCAGTGATAAATTTTTCTTATGCTTAGCAATTCCAGCATATCTGTGTTCAGTCGTATGGAGCACTAAATAACAGTACTACTAAAAGCTGGCAATACTCTGAAAGAACACCATAGATAAAGCTGAGAAAAAAACACAGATACCATCCTGTGAAAAAAACCAAACCAACTATTTAATAATAATTCATAAGTCCTCCTTATCCAACTAGTAACAATCACTTTTCTCAGGCACGAGTTCTGTTCTTCCGCTATTTTATAAGGCCTGATAAGACTGAAGTACAAGATAGTGTATTTTCAAATTGCTCTGGGTGTATATAAAATCATTTTAGTAGAAATTAAAAAAAAAAAATTTTTTACATTTTTAGTTTTGCTAAAACCTTTTACGTTTTTATTAAAATCTGCCTTACTGCTTAATTGTGCCAAGCAACAGGCTACGTAGAGATAAGATTGAAGCTTTACTTGGTTGTAAGAAAATCAGTAGCTCCTTTAGAGACATCAGCAAGTAAGTTTCTCTGAAGTTTTACTTGTTTATAAGAAAATCAGCAGTTCCTTTAGAGAAGTCAGTAAGTTTCTCCAGAAAGTTTTGATTGTTGTGTTACAGGAACTGAAAATAACAGCTCACTACAGATTAAGGGATTTGTTTTCAAATCTGTAAAAGCATTAACTTTTTGCCTTCCCAGGAACAGTCTGGCTTAACAACGTGTTTCTGTTTATAACACTGATATACGAAATACAAGCAAGGCCATTTTTTTCTCAGAAAAGAAAAATCACTTTTTGGAAAATGATTCAGCTACAAGTTCATTTTTAATTGTAGTTCATGTGAAAATTTGGTGAGGGTTTTTCCATGATTTTATTTAATTACATTTATAAATCAGCAAAATTCTATGTTGCAAGGGTAAGGGGGGCATAAATACATAATTTCACTTCTTCATTGCACATACATATTTTGTAAGGGTTTTTTTGTTTTGTTTCTATGAATTGGGATCTTGGAAAGGTACAAAACTGCAAGAAAAGAAATAAATTCCCTCTCTAGGACAGTTTTATTCTGGATCTCATTAGTTTTGTAAGAAGATTCAGAGCCTTATAAATGACGAACTTCCAATATTCAGAAAAATGTTCCCAAATAACCACGTCAAAATTAGTACCATAGTCTTCCTAGAGATTCCTATATAATTATGGAGAGAGACAGGCTTTTCCAGAAAGCATTTTCAATTCAAGTAAGTTAGGAAAAGCATGTTAATTGAGGAAAAAACCCCTGACATCAACGTTCCAGGAATATACAGTTCAGTTCAAGCACCTGTCTATAGCTGTTCTTACCAGGGAGTACAAGACTGGATGGAAGCAGAACATGGAGGGAAGCACAGAAGATGAGATGAGGGCCATCAGTCAGTTCTGACCTAACCTGTCACTTCAGAAAAATGCCTCAATTTCTCAATTAAAATACAATTGAGACAGACAAAGCATCTTCTTTGCACTATGTAGTCTGTAACCCTTCCGTTTATCCGAACCCCCTAAATCTCTCTAGCAATACCTACTGAAATGAGACATACTGAAATTTGCTCTTGGACCATACTCTTCCCCACTGAAAACTGACACTCAAGTGTAAAGGGGAAAAAAATCCCTGCCATCATTTACCTTGGCCTCAGACATAATGAAACCCTCAAGGAACAAAAAAAAAGAACAAAAGTTCTTTAATCCTCAGTTACAGAAAGACTAAGACTGTTTTCCCTATATCTTAAAACTTCAGGTATAAAACATGCATGAAAACTGAAATAGACAATTTGATTCTGAACAAATGTATCCCCACAAAGCAATATAGGAACCCTGCTGCAAGGTGTCTTTGCTTTTCATTTTTTCAGTTCCCTAAAATACGTTATTTCAGAGGGAATAATGATTGCAACAGGAGACATGAGCGTGCATAGTTATTGCACATACTCATTTGCCTGGAACACAATAGACATTTTCATTAACTTTTATATGAAAGCTATTTATACAACTAGGTTGATTTATGATTTATAAATAGTTCCATTCTTTTTTCCTAACTCATTACACTATCTCAAATCCCTACTTTAATTTTATTGATTTATTCTGTCTGAAGTTCCAGCTTCAGATATTGGCTGCCTCTGAAGGGGGGCAGCTTTACATCAACCTTTAAAGACTAATTTAAGATTTAAGATTCCACAAGTAAAAAAAGAAATTTGGGAATTAAAAATAAATAAACAAATAAACAAACCCACACAGCCTTCTGCCTGTTAATAACTGTACAAGTACAGCTGCAGATAGTGGTTATAAAAGTCTTGCTCAACCTCAGTAATTAAAAAGAAGAACCCCACCTCAACCCAGTATTTCTAAGGAAAACTGGATACCTTAGAATAAACTTTTTTTTCTCTGCAAATAAAAGCTAACATCTGAGAGTACTGAGAGAGGGGTTCTGGCTCCTGTTGACCTAAGACTTTTTTTTATCACATGGTAGCAGAGCACCATTATATTACACATGTAAAAATCATACTGATATTAAACCCATTTGAATACGACTGTCAGGGAAGAGAGTACCTCGGCACTGCTTCAAGTATGTACTAAATTGTGAGTATTTTAATAGGTTATTAATAATACTTGGCACTTCAAGTAACAATCAAAGAAAAAATATTTAATTAGAATATAATGGCATTAAATAGTTAAGGACCATTTTCTATTAGAAAATATGGGAACTGCCACTAATAGTTTGAAATTACAGATATGAAGGAATATGAAACATACCCACAATCACACTGGGTGGTCTTGATCAGTACCAAATAGATGTTTTTCCTGACACATTTTCTGCCTTGTATTTTGTTTCCCTCTGCTTAAGAAAATGTTCAAGTGGTATCAAAACCTTGGGATGTAACACTGATTCTAGCCTCAGAAACTCTCACCTTGGAGTCATGTCTCTGTTCATGTGTCATCAATGAATCCCAGTGGGGATTTTGCAATCTTTTTGCAATAAGGATGAGCCTTAGATGATTTTATTACAGTCTCTACTGCATTTTATAGTATTACTATTCCTTCTAGATAAAAACATTACAAAACCTGAGGATGTCCTTGGGAAGGATGCTCATCCTTGGGGGCACAGCAGTGAAAAAGCATCCTACTGTGGTAGGCTGCATCGGTGGGAGGCCACTGCACCCATGGTTTGGTCTGGATTAGTCTGGTTTTTGGCACAAGGAATCACTAGTTCTGCCACAATTTCCTACCTGATCTTGGGTGCTTTGTATGCAAATAGAAGTGTTAAACCCCCCAGATATCAGAAGTCTTATGAGTGTAAATATACAAAGGTTCATGAAGTATTTTGGCACAGTGGCAACAACAGCCATTTAAGTGACTTACAGGGGTAAAGTGAGATGAAAGAGGCAGAACTGGATTTATGTAGACTGGTTAAAAGAACAAATAACTGCATTGTTCAGCCCAAGAATGCAGAAATGAGAGACAGCAGGAAAACTTCTACTGGGGACCAGAAAAACGATAATATTTCCATCTTCTTTCCAATTTTTTGTGCTGCTTCTGCCCCTGTCTCTGTAGGATGTGCACACCGAGCTCCACATTGACCTGTGTTGGACGGGGGGCAGAAGGGAAGGAGAAGATGTGTGCATGTGATGGAAGACAGAGGCATGACAACAAGTTCAGTCATAAGGTCTGGGGACAATATCATGGCCCTGTGGATCACATTCAAGGATGAATTCCAAGGAGGGACAAAGTGTATGACAGGGTTAGAACAGCTGGCAGGAATTTCAGGTGCTGTTTAAGGCTTGTTACAGAGCCAGGTGTGTCAGGTAACACCAGAATGAAAATCAACAAGAAACCTTGTTCCTGTAGGATCTGTTGAGATACCGTACAACTTCATATTTAATAAACAAAATGAAAAATATTAGGAAATGAATGTTCTAACAAACAGGAAGAGTTCTTACGTGTGAAACAGTCACTGTAAATCTCAGAACAATGTAACCAGGCTGGAGATGGCAAGTAAAAATGGAAACTATTCCTTTCTGGCAAAGTATGTTTAGTTACTCTTTGAAGGGAAGACCAACACGAAAGATTTGTAGTAATGAGTTTTCTGAAAAAGTAAAAGAGAAATTCCTCTGACACTTCCTATAATAATTCCTAAGGCATACAGAGGACAGGAAGGCGATCCCACACAGCCAGCATGGGAACCAAGGGAAAATCCTGTCTGACCAACCTCGTAGCTTTCTGTGATGGAGTAACTACATCAGTGGATAAGGTGAGCGCTAGAGATGTCATTTATCTGGACTCCTGTAAGGCTTTTGACACGGTTCCCCCCAACATCCTTCTCTCCTGAGACCCCACCTGGAGTACTGCATCCAGCTCTGGGATCCCCAGCACAGGACGGATGTGGACCTGTCGGAGAGAGTCCAGAGGAGGGCCACAAAGTTGATCAGGGGGATGGAGCACCTCTCCTTTGAGGAAAGACTGAGAGAACTGGGATTGTTCAGCCTGGAGCAGAGAAGGCTTCAAGGTGACCTAATTGTGGCCTTCCAGTACCTAAAGGGAACTTACAGGAAAGATGGGGCAAGACTATTTAGAAGGACATGTAGTGATAGGACAATCGGAAATGGGTTTAAACTGAGAGTAGGTTTAGATTAGATCTTAGAAAAAAATTCTTTACTGTAAGGGTGGTGATGCACTGGAACAGGTTACCCAGGGAAGCTGTAGATGCCCCATCCTTGGAGGTGTTCAAGAACAGGCTGGATGGTGCTTTGAGCAACCTGGTCTAGTTGAAGGTGTCCCTGTCCACAGCAGGGGGGGTGGAACTGGATGATCTTCAAAGTTCCCTTCCAACCCAAACCATTCTATGATTTCATGAATACCTTTCCTGTTCCTTATCTTTGTATTTTGTGTGGTTTGTAAAACCACTTGGTATCTATATGAAAATTTGCTTTACCTTGTTTCTCAAAACAAAGAGCATTGTGCCAGATTTCTCTATGCAGGAATTTCACAGACAAAAATCTCTTGCTACTATTATTCCAGAAAAAATAATAATCTTGGAGCATTCAGCCTTAATCTGGCAGTATCACAGAGGCACCTGGAATCTGTGGACAGTAATAATATATGAGGTGGTTTTACAGCAGATAAGAATCAAGTTAGAATGAACATGTTTACTAATGAAGAGAAAAAGTCCTGGGGTCGCTAACTCTACCTAGAAAAACATGCAACACACAAATTGAAGTTTAAGACATCTGGAGCCCAATGTGAGTAATAAAGACAGATTGAAGAACAAAGAGAGTGAGGAAGAAGATGATACATCTTTTTTTTTTGAACTTTCAAGTTGCAAGAACTAATTCCCTTTCGAACATTAGCTACAGAGGACTCGCTACTCACCTGAACAATGCAGTGTCCCATGATCGCTTGCCATCCAAGAAATGTCCATTTTTGTATTCTCCGATCTTTTATTTCCCTTTACTGGGTGGGAGAGTCAGAGCTGCTCCTGAACAAGGTGACTCTCTACAAACTTGATATTTCCCCCACGTGCAGTAAATCCACATCTGCTGTTTGTTGTAGCTCTCCTCTACCACCTACCACTTTGCAGTTCTCCTGGGTGCTTCATAATCATTGGTTAAGATGTAGGATTTAGAAACTGGGAAACTGAAGCAGAGATTAGCTGTCATATCAAACTGAAGCAGATCTCAGCCCAGGCTTTTGTCATGATTCCTCCACATGTTCTCAGCTCATTTCTAGGGCTTCCTAACCAGGTCTTTTCACTACTTGCTTCCAATAGCAGATCTACAGTACAAAAACCAGTATGTGTTTTCTGCAAAAAACAATTCTACAGACTAACCTTAATAAAAGCTTGACATTTTGGAAGAACACACAAGAGAACTCTAAAGCTCCTTAATCAAAACCAGCACATACAGATTCATGGAAACTATGCTGAAGGGAAGTTTTCTGCACTGATTGCCAGCTCTTGTTCTGCCAGGAATGTACCATACACAACTTTATTTTCGCTTTACTGCCTCAATTCCAATTTTCAAATTAGTTATGAATCAAATCACAAGGTAATTCTTTATGAGGTTCTCTGTCTAATCATCTACCTCTTTTTGAAGTCTACAGAAGAAAACAATTACATGGAGAACAAAGATGAATAAAACCACATGGAGAACAAAGAAGAATAAACCCCCCAACTTCTATCACATATTGTTTACACACATGTGATATATGTCAAAGAATATTTTTTCCCCACAAAGTCATACTGGTAAGTCCCCCACGTCATAGGTAATTTTTCTTTCTTCCAGGAATTCCATTTGGATTTTGACAGCTGTTTAAGAACTATAACGTGAAGTTATTTCTCACAGGTTTGCACTAAATCTTAGTGGACCGGTGAAGTTTACAAACTTCATCCCTCAGGCATCCCATCTTCCATAGGGTCTGTGCCACTTCTGCAAAACCTGTGTTTGGGTTCCTTGTGGCTCTTGATTAGCACTGCAGGTCTAATCAGGCAATGAGCACACCATGGCTGGGATTCAGACTCAGGTGTATAAACACAGTGTGAAGGCTCTACAACAGGAAGCACAGCCGCTCCAGAGCACAGCACTGGGTCAACGGGCCAGTGTCTTCTGTGCAGCACAGGCACTGCAGTCTGGGCACTGCACAGCCCTCCACCGACCGTGTCTGCTGGCTCTTCATTGCCTTTGATAAAAGATAGATAGCCAGATGAGTTTCTACACACTATGGTTTCTGTATCTATTCCAGCTACTTAATTGTTCCAAAATAGACCTCTCTGATTTTCGACATATGGCATCACCCTTACAATGTAATTCTGAGTCAGTTTTTGTTTGAGGGAGCATGCTGGTTTTGGCTGGGGGAGAGTTAGTTTCATCACAGTGGCTGGTATGGCGCTGTGTTTTGGGTTTGTGCTGAACACAGTGATGATAATAGAAATGTTTTTGTTATTGTTGAGCTTACGCAGGGACAAGGCCTTTTCTGCTTTTTGTACTTCCACATTGGCTAGAAAGTTGGAGGAGTTTGGGAGTAGACACAGCGGAGACAGGTGACCCAAATTGACCAAAGGGATGTTCCACACCATATGATATCATGCTCGGTGTGCAAAGTGAGGGGAAGAAGAAGGAAGTGGGACACATTTAGAGTTATGGCGTTTGTCTTCCCAAGTCACCATTACAGGTGATGGGGCCATGCTCTCCTGGAGATGGATGACACCTGACTGTCCAAGCGAAGTAGCAAATTGTTTCATTTTGCTTGAGTGCACAGCTTTTGCTTTCCCTATTAAACTGTCTTTATCTCAACCCACAAGTTTTCCACCTTTTACCCTTCTGATTCTCTCACCAATTCTGCTGCTGGGGCAGTGAGCAAGCGGCTGCATGGGGCTTGGCTGCTGGCTGGGGTGAAACCACGACAACTCCAGGTAAAAAAATAGCTTCTGAAAAGTACCCACTTTTCTGATACAGATTTGCCAAGAAGAAAGGCCAGCTTTTGAATAAGCTACCAAGGGTGCAACATCCTACTCAGAAACAGCAGTAGAGTCTGGTAATAATCTACATAAAATTATAAGCTTTCCAGTGGGACACTTATTATTCCATGGACAAAATAAAATGTATCTGTTTAACCATCTAATAATAAAAGTGCACAAAACAAATCAAAAGGAAGTATGTATTCTCTTAATGCCAGAACAGATGTTGAGTTGTGCGTGGTTTGTTTCCCTAGTGTTCTTTTCAGTCTTTTGAAATTTCCAATTTAGTTCTTCCCTCTCAGTCATGGACACTCTTGATGGACTCTCTTGTATGTGTTGGGAAATAGAATGAAGGTGAAAAGACATTCATAACCAGAAGCAGTATTAAAACCCACACCCTTCTAGTCTGGAATTCTGAACATTTAATAAAATTATCTCTATAAAAAATTGCTAGACATTCTTCAGTACTTCCATGGAAGTATAAACACAAGAATTGAAGATATGAGTTCAGAATGGGTGCTACTAATGCTGCAACAAACCCATGACCTTGGCATTATTAGCACTATGCTCTAACCAGCTGAGCTAATCTCAGGGCTAATAAGAGTTAGCTTGCCAAGTCTTGCTCATGTATGGAAATGTTCATTTGCTTTTGTCTTCCATACAGAATTGGGTCTGCACATTCAGTGCAAAATCTTCCATAAATCCCAAGCATTTTCATGCATCACATATTATTATCACACTACAAATGTGGTCTGTGCTGAGTGCTGACTGCATTGCTTCTACATCTTGTCTGTCTTTTCTCAGAGAATATGGAGGAAAAAATCATCTCTTCTTAATAACATTTTCATGCGTTGGAGCAGAATTCCCTTAAGCCAGACAATCTGTTTGCTGAACACAGTTTTGTCTGGAATACAAAGTGGTCATTTAGGCATTTTGGCTTTGGTTTTGAAAACACAGACTTCAGATATGGCAATTTATGTTCTGTGGGCACCCATGTAGAGAGAGGATTGGGATGACAGGCCCTTAGCAGCTCATTCTGCTGTAAAAAGAAGCCGCATTTTTTTTATTAATTTGGCTTCCTAATTGTGGGAGTTTTCCTGCCTTATCTCTCTGTTACAATCCAGATCAGAATGTATCATGGTTCCATTCTCTCCTAGCATCGTGAAATAAAAGACAATAAAGTAGCAACACTAGAAGGTGATAAAACTACCACTGAGTTTCCATAGATGTTGATTTTTAATGACCTCCCAATAACATGGCGTATGTGCATTTAATATGCTTCTCTATGAAGGAAGTTTCTTCCATTAAAATGAAACATAAACATGGCCTGAATCACTGGTATGCAACTGTCTTCCAAAAGAAACAACTATCTAGCTTATAGTTTTCAATATTTTCAAATAATTACTGGATAAGTATTGAATAATTTGATTAATTTCAGCATAGAACACATAAAGTTCACGGGTCCGATTGCTCGAAATTATAAAGGATATATCACTGAACCATAAAGATTATATCTAGCAGAATTAATTGAAATACTGTTATCTTAATTTTGCCATTATGCTAAATCTTTGAAAAGGGCTAAAAGGATTTTCACAATCAAGACTGATGAGTCCTTATGCAAATGGTTTACAGTTCTTCGCTGCTTCTGGATTAGGATATTAGATAGGTGAACATGCAGATCTGCCCAAGATACGGTTCTGGGGAAGTCATTCAATATCTTGGTTCCTTGGGTCTAACAGAAAAGCCAGTGCTTTTGTTTTTCTACCATTTGTTTATCTGGTCTGCCTGTGGATTCCTTGAAGACAGAAATTGACTCTTATCACATCCTTGCACAATACCTTAGAGAAAAGGGGTTTGAGCTTTATCCTTCAAGGCCTTGAATATAATATGATATAATCAGTCACTAGGATTTTGCAGTAGTGTTACTGTGGTGGTTACTGTGACTGCTTTTGAAAATAAAAATACACTCTCCATACACAAAGAATTCTGGTTTTGGAGTGCTTGGCAATTATGCTAAACGTGCTTTCCAGTTTTAACAAAAGGAATATTGTTGATACCACACTTTTGAAAGCAGCAGTTTTAACTTTCTTTGAACTAGCTTTCTGTAATATTCTTATCAGCTTTGTGCCAAACACGCTATTTAATATCAAAGGTAATCAGCTGAAGCAACCCCTGCTGTCTTTATGCAGAAGCAAGTTGCAGTTCTTCACTGTTTTGATTTTTGGATAAATAACTTCTCATTCCTTTTATCCTTTGAGGTACTTTGAAGACCATGCAGATGTATAAAGACCTTAGCCTGACAAATTTACTACAATTTTTTTTTTCTTTTAAAGAAGGGTGGGCATTGGATAATGCATCCACAGCTCAGCATCCACTTTAATACTCAGCAACAAAGAGATGCTTTACTTCAAAGACTGTTTTTTTCTTTCAAAAAAAATTTTAAATAGACAAGGAGTTGTTTATGAACAACAGTGGAAGTAACAGGGCCTATCTTCCTGCGAAGTTGTGTCTTGCTGTTGCATTCACTGAATGTCTAATAGGGTGCAAAGTTTCATGGATGCTTTTCCATTTGCAGCTAGGCTTTCCTGGATGGATACTCCGATATGTAATCAAGGAGAAGTTTATACTGCAGCCTCTCTCTGTGTTGGCAGCAACAGACCCATCTTTTCCTCTCCAGCCTGTTGAGTCTGTAATATCTCTGAGAATGCTAGGCCAGACTCAAATATGGTTGAAATTGCAGTATTGATAGAGCTTTGCTGTAGGGGATGGCCAGAAATTCCTACCCATACATGCCATGAGATTGCATAAGCCTCAATGCTTAGGCAAAAAGACTAAATGCTAAAGAATTAGCCTGTGTCCTGGTAGCTCCTCTGGCTAATACGGTTGAGCCAAAGGAGCTCAAGAAGGAGCACCTAACCCAAATTCCATTGGCTGGTTCAGCTGATAACCAGGTACCTCCCATGGCCAGTTTCAGGCATCAGCTGAAATCCCAGCACCTGGCCCATGCATCAGGTTTACAGCGAATTGCTGTAGTCAGGCCAACACTCTGTCCTCCTGATAGAAACAGAAACAGAGCTTGGCTGCTCAACCTCCAGCTTCTGATGTGTAGTAAAATGCCTGAGTGAAACCCGTCATTTGTATAAACAAATTTGTATAAACGATGTGATGACAATCTGGCCTCACAGAACTCTGAAGCAAATACCAGTAAAGCCCATTTAAAAAACTCCCCAAGCAAACAGAACAAACCACACTTGCTCCATCCTTCTTCCTAGGAAAGGGAGTGGCTTCCCTGCTCAGATTGCCAAGAGGGATGTACTGTAAGGAAGGGTCATTCTTTGGTTACCACATGCTCTAACTACTACAGAGCCACAACTTGAAGAAATGACAGAAGTTTAACCATGTCACCGTAGTAGTGGATACACACACCATCAGTGCAACCTGCAGAGTGTCTCTTGCATCTCACGAAAGGGTTATAAATGACACACTGCCAATTAGTAATCTATTGTGCATCCTCAATTTCTAATTCATTATCTCTACAATGGAACAAAGATGTACAAAACATTTGTTTTTATGAGGCAATGACCATCAAATATGGCAGCAAAGGACTTTGGAAACTATCAGAAAAAATGAAGCCTGTGACTTTAGCAACCTGCTTTGCAAAAGGATATGAGTACATGCTGGCCCAACTTTCTTCTGCTTTTTGCATCTGTTTTAAATGCTTTCACATAGAACATTGTAGTGAACACATAAAACCCAAAATCCAGATGGTTACAGTCAACTAAGGCTATGTTTATCAAAAGTGAAATAAAATTTAACTGTTAGAAAAGAGGTCCTTAAGCAATAAGGGCAGTTAACAGACTCCCATCTTACCTATCCCATGGCTTAATTACAAACATTGATGATACAATAGGAAATGATCACCTCTATTCTCAAATGATTCCCAAAGTGTTGATTTCAAACTACACACAGGTATTATGTAGCAAACCTTAACAAGATTAATTGGTAAATCCCTTTGATTACAAGGTAACATCTGTTGATTTTTTAAATGTTTGTCTACAGCACATAAATAATATCAGGAAACCAGAAGTCTCCAAGACAGCTGTTTACACTGTAAGAAAAAAATCCGTGGGGGGGCTGATATCTGTGCAAAGGCAGTACACAAAATGGAATAGTTTTAGACTAAGATCATTTAAACAAAGGGTAGGAGGTGAAACAGTTGTCCAAGAAGTCTGACATTGTGGATTTTTTGAAACACTCTCTGAGCTTCTCCAGTGGATTATGAATATCTGTATGAAAACAAACCCTGGTACATGAGATGAGATTTCTTTGTATGTGTCTCCCACTGTCAGCCCTACAGGCCTGCCCTAGCCTGCTTTTCAGAAAGTGGAGTCAGGGATTGATCATGCTGCCAAAGAGGGTATCACCTGAAAGAATTATCTTTATAAGGTGCTTCCATAATCCTTATGGTTTTTCATAATAAAAATTAAAAAAGGTCAGATTCTATCACTGAATATGAAGATCTTTCTATATAATCATCTGTACCAACCAGCTGCTTAAAAAGAAACTCCCCTCTCTCCAGAAATCATGGATAAAATGAAAATCCCTGGCTGAGATAAAAGTAAGGAATTATTTCTCAGTTGTGGCTTGGGTATAGCACAAGATACTTTATCCCTTTCAACAGTGGCCCTCCTACTGCCAGCTTAATATAGAACCTGTTTCTGATATTAAAGCAGTAAGAGACTCTTGATCTTAATGTCATGATGCCATGAGGTACAAAAAGATCCTGTTTTGAAAACCAGAGTAAAAAATATCATTACTTATTAGTTATAATCCTTCTTTTTCTTTCCTAAATAGCTGGAAAATACATGAAAAACAGTGCAAAACACTTCAAATAATTGCTATACAGCATTTCCCTTAAAAAGAATAGCATTGCTTTTACAGGCTATATGGCACTGTGGGATGTTTTAACAACACAAAGGCAGTCATTTTAGAAGACATGTGGGAAATGGTTATGGACTTCATATCTCTTGAATAATGCAGTCTGCAGCCAGTGCAGCCTTTACATGCCACTGTGTCACAAGCTCTCAGCGAAAATGCATTATTATGTGGCCTTATGTTATACAATATTTCCAGACAGACTGATATGAAGAGGTACCATCTCCAGAAGAATGGCAACAAGCACAGGCACATTACATAAAGGAACACCTTGAGTCACTGGAGGAAAAGATTACAGAGGAGTCCTTTGCTGGTGCTGTTGTTATTCTGCTTGTGCCTCCTGAGAGGCAGGAGAAGAGGCTCTTTGTGGCTTTCCCCGCAAAAGCCTGGAGGGCCAGCTGGGAGCCCCAGTCTGCACAGTACCTGGGTACATCACTTTGAGCTATCTCTTTGACACATTAGCCTTATTGCAGAAGTCCTCCTTGAGGCAATGGTAGAAGTCAAAAAGCAAAGGCCTGAAATTCAGAAAATCCCATCAGTGTGAAATCCTTTTCCTCTGTACGTTTCCATGTGCTGCTCTGCTCTTACTCTGCCTGCTCTCATGCTCTGCCTTCCCATCACCTGGCTCCTCCAGCCCCTCTGTGATTCATTTTTCTCCTACACAAATGCCCTTGTGCACCTCTGCATTTAGGTCAGGAGATTTTCCTTCCCCTCCAGGCTCGTGGAAGGAGCAGAAGGCATTCGAGCTTCAGTGATAAAGAAATACCGGGAATCCACGTCAAACAAAAGAAAAAGCCTTATTTAATCCCAGCAACGACCTGTGGCTGGAGGAATTCAGCACAGACCAAACCTGTGGAAAATATGACAGTCTTTGCAGACTGAGAGCCACAACCCACACATTCGAGTAAGGATTCACAGGTGTAGCAAAAAATCAGGTTCCTATTGGGAGAGTAAGTTCTTCACCAAATGTCATACCTCTGCATGAAAATACCAACAACTGTGCTGTCATATCTGTGATGATCTAAAGACTAATTCCAAAACTATTTTAAAATTTGAATCTACACTTAAGTATGAAGATCTAATGATATAATGCAAGAAAAGATTGGTAAGAAAACATGACTGGAACAACTGAAACAGGAAACAGTTTTCACGCTTTAACCTCACAGGCTGATGTAAAAAAAAATAAAAATTCTTTCCTTATCAAGGTAGCATTCACTAGGAGAGGTAGTAACTGAGATACCTATTATACAGCAATTATAGCAATTGAGCTATACTGTAGATTCAATTCAATGTGTTTTGCTTGAAAATTTTAACTGAATTTTCTAGAGGTGGCATTTATGTTGTTCAAATGAGTGAATAATGCAAAACTATTTAAATCATATAAAAGTGCAATATAATCTCTTTTAAATTTCCACATTTTTAATATATATTTTACTATATATTTTATATTTTATATATATTTTACCATATTTTACTATAGTTTTACTAAAGCTCTTATAAAATTTACTGGGTAGTATTTTGGTATTCTTCTGGTGGTAAAGACAGAAATCTCAAAAAAAAATTTATATTCCTTACACATGAAGGAAGACGCTTCCTTCCTGATCCCACTTCTCAGGCCTAAAAAGCCTTAGAATATAAATTAAAAAAACCCAGTTATATAGGATCAGCCCTGATTCTCCACCCAGTTCTGTAGCACATCTCTGGCATAGTCAAGCCCAGATGTCACAAAAGATGGCAGAAGAAAACTCAAATAGCAGACATGGGATCAGCATCTTTTGAAATCTTGCAGTTCCTAATAATGAAAGATGGTCTTCAGTCTAGAGGTACGTTGTTTTATATCCTGTCCCCTTACTTTCTTTTATAATTGGTCCTTTCAGCTCATAAAATTTTCTTGTATTTTTAGAAGGCTAGAGAAGTATGACTGAAGGAGGAAAAAAGCTTCTGCACAGAATTGTTAAAATGGCAGTTACCAAAAAATTATAAAAAATTGGATGACTGAAAGTTTCTTAAATTGGAAGCTACATCCTACAGCAGAGGCACCATAAGCTGGACAGAAATACAAGTCCAGGAATAAGGCACACAGCCTGGAAGTGCAACTGAAAGAAAGCTTCTAAAACCTGAGACTGTAGGAGAAGGAGTGGTTTTTTTTTTCTCTGGGCATAGGAAAAAGGCACACAATCTCACAGAAATGTGGCATCCACTGGCACCTCACCTATGGGATTGTTTTCGGCCTGTACAGATATATACACATACACATGAGGCTACACATGCTTTTAAATACGTGTTGTAAATTCAGACACTGAACAACCAGCAATACATTTCCAGTTTATCACAAAAACCCCCAAAATAACCCAACAGGTCAGAAAAGACAGTAGCTGCGCCTGAGCTGAAAACAAAAGATATATAAACCAAGCAGAATTCCCTGTGAATACAGACTTAGAGAAGGCTTTCAGGGAATTAAGGGCTATCTTTAGCATTTCAATTATAATTTTGGATTGTAAAAGATATATTTGGCAATGATCAGAGCTGGCAGTCAGGCTAGTACTTTAATACACATTAAAAAGTGATGTGATAAAGGGAAAGCTCTGTTGTCAAATGTTACGGAAATCTTCATGTATTGCAGATTATCACATAATTCACAACTGTATTTTCTATTTATATTCCTTCAAGCCCTTCATGGAATGATAAATTATTTTAAGCTGGATGTAGCTGTTGAAAGCAAAGAAAATCCTTCATTGTCAACATAGGATTTACACAAATATTTTCAACCTGATCCTTAGATCCTGTAGCTCAAGATATTATTAGTACTTTCAAGAACCATGAGAAGAATTTCCCTGTGTAAAAGAAAATATAACCTTGTGAATAACAAGTAAACTATGGAGTATTCTATGGAGTATTCATATTATGGTAGTAAAGTCTGAGGTTTTTTTGTGTATAGCACTGTTTTCATAAACTATGTCCTTTGCTACATAAGTTACCTCTAACTATAAGAACTGTTTTGCCAGGGAAAAATAAGTGTAGCTGTCCTAAAATCTGTAAAGATAATATAAACCATTCCTCCACTTAACAGAATGGTGCTTTTAAAGACAATTATAAAAACCTAAATAATTAATTGTGCTTTTCAGTGCCCCAGTCACACAAATCTTTTAGGATTTCAAACAGTGTTTTGGTTGCTTTTAATGATGCACATCTTGAAACTCAAATGAAGTTTTGAAGTTAAAATGATGCAATTTTAATTGAGCAATTAAAATAATTTTTCATGGTTTCTAAATGGATTAGCTCTAAAATTACTTGTCTACCGAAAAGAAACACTTCTGCAGAGCAGTTACCCAATATCACATTTCCAGACAATGCCTCCTTTGTCATCTCGTCCTGTTTCTTGTTCTCCTTCAAATGCCTACTAAACACAATTGCCTTTTGAACTCATTCACAGAAAAGAATTTATCCTTCTCTTTAGTAAACTTCAAAACCTTTCCTTTAGTAAATATGCAGCAGAAGTCCTGTTATAGGTAAATAACATTTAGCTCCAGCACACAATGCAACACTTGGGGTGTTTGAAATTAAGAACACATTTCATATTTTGTGCCTTATCCTTAAGTCTTTTTATAACACAATAAAATATGGTATCATTAGGAATTTATTGCAGCTCAGACCCACTGATGGATGGAAGAACATGGCTGAAACTCAGATCTGGAGAAATTGAGAGCAATGATAAACAGTTCGTTTTCCACAACACATTTCTTCCTGGAACAAGCTTTTTTTCCCCCCTAAATTACACTAGCAAAAGTTTACACTTTGTGCTTTAAGAAAATATTTGCCATGACGTCCACCTCTAGATTTTTCCTTTTTCAAAACAAAAATATGGAAATTTTGTCTCCCTGAACTGAAGCACGGTGGCTAAACTCTTCTGTCTGAAATCTATAGTGGCAAAAGGAAGAAAGAAACTAGAAACTGAAATTCTGAATTTTCAGTGGTTCTGTTATCAAAGAAAGCCTTAAAAAAATTCTGGTAACTGGAAAACTGCTCCTCCTCAATGTATTAGAAGCTTCACCATATACTGTTTCAGCTGTTGTGAGGAACACAGAAGGAGGGCAGCAAAATAAACATTATAAAAATGTATTATTATTTCCAGCATTTTCTTATATAGATGTTCCTACTTCTACAGTTTAAACTTCACATACTCTTAAACAAGCTCTACAGTACCCTTAAACATGTCTCTAAAAACCTGTCCTATGTGTATAATTCTTTGCTCTGAATGTTGTGGTTGGTCTTTCAGAAGAAACCAGTTACTGTCAATCAAATACAATTACATTAAAAAAAAAATCCAGTCCCAGGTTAGTAGTTTCAACAAATTATTTATCTGATGATTGCTTTTATTATGTTTGTGTCCCTTATCTATTTAGATAGTGAGGTGTCCAGAACAGAAACTACATTTTATTTTGCATTAATAAGGTATTAACGTAGTGAGTGATCGACTGTCACTTGAGCCTCTTTGCACTGTCAAGATATAAAGTGAATGAAAACTACTAAGTCAATACGAGGACTCCAGGGAATGCTGTTCCTGATTGAAATCACCAGAAAGAAACAGCTTCATAAAAATTGGTCCTTACAATGTAATGTGGCGATTAAGCCAATGCTACACAATATCAGTGGAGATGGTGACTTGGTCTTCTCCCTCTATTCTGCCCTTGTTTGCACAAAAACTTCCACCTCATCAAAGTATCTTGGAGCTTTTTGGCTGTCTATTACATTTACTGAAACTGGCCAACAGGTTCAAAAGTTGCTGGCTGGATTACTGACAGAGGGACACAACAGGATTTCCTTAGGAAGTCAGGCTAATCAGATTGTTTAAAAAAAATCCAAAGTGAATTGCATTTTATTTTCAATTTGCATTATACGAAACTAAATCAAATGGTTGCAGAACTGAGACTTTTTCACCCTTTATGAGTTTACTCCCCTCCCTCCTTTCATATAAATAGTTTCAATTTCACTTCTGAGATTATTTTTTCTCAAATTGTCAACTTGGCAACTATTTGAACTAATCCTTTAAAAATCACATTTAACATACCTCTTACTCATTTTCCTATATAATTATGAGAAACATAAAAATGTAGTTTCAATATGTATTTCTGCTGCTTTTTTCAGTTTTACTGTAAAAATTCCACAAGCTAAATTTCTTTTGGTCTGGAATGCTGACTTTCCTGTCATAAAATGATAAAATATGGTTCAGTGTATGCTGACTTACGCTATTTTAACTATAAGATTAATTTTCAGGTAACACTTAATCATAAAGATATTTACCAAAATATGGAAAAATTAACTGTCTTCAGCCATGTTACATTGTTATTTGTAGTTCAATGAACACTGCTCTTATAAACCTCTTGTGTCACAACCTTAATTACTTCATGGACAACATTGCCAAATGTTTCAGATTGTTTTAATTAAATCAAGTGAGTACAGGGGCACTTCCTTTTCACCTACTCTGTCATTATTTAGTCAAAGTAAACACATTTAATGTTGTCAGATTTCCATCATAAATCCTTTCCTTCAGTTTTGCAATTTTAGTTTATTTTACAATTTATTTATAAAGTTTATTACAATTTTACAGTTCTCTGGATTTTCTTTAAATATTTCTGCTATGTTTTTTTCCCAGGACTAAATTTCATTTTCTGTGCATGACCTTGTCAGCACAAAAAAGAAATGAATTTGTTTTCATTAATGATGCAATATCTGAGCCCCAATGCAATTTTAATTACTGTCACAGCTCTGCCTTTTAATTGTCCTCAACACTGTTACTCCTAATTTCTCAGTGCTCCTCAGTCTTAACAGAATTTTAAGAGTCCACTTCCCACCCCACTGCCAGTTGTTCAGCTGCCTTAATTTTATTTCTCTTTTCTTTTTCTTTTTTTTTTTTTTTTGATAGAGGTTAGCAAATGAGAAGGGAGTCACAACTGCAACTTACCAAGAGTTCGGAAAGGTCTTTGGTTTGGTGTATGGGAGAAGAAACCAGGTTTCAAAGCATTTGTGATCAAAATGTCAAAATACTCTTCAAAATCATTCCTAGAAAGTAAAAGAAATTTGAATAGTTAAACTAGTGAATTAACTAAGATGCCACTAAACACTCTTTAAGCCTTAAGAAAATATCAAAGCTCTTCTTTAAGGCACTTGCTTCTGTCACTTTTTTTTCAATGCTTGTTCAGTGTTGCTATTGTCCTATTTTTCCTAAGATTGTCAAAAGGGAGTCAAACCCACAGTGGGTGATCTTTGGCAACACTCATTATTTGTAAAAAGATGTTCCTTGATCTCAGGAGAACATGTAACATAAGACGTATTTTTAATCTGAGATGACAACATGTGCAGACATGCATAGAAAGGTGTAAATGAGGGATTTTCTTTACAAAGAAGAATATATGAAGTGATGGGGTAGGAAGTAACTGAAGACACTTAAACACTGGTGCTTACATTATTGGTACCCATGCTGTAGGTATGCAAAGACCTAAGATGCCTTTGGCAGACAACAGAGATCTAATTTACAGCCAATGAAGTTTAAAGTGTGATTACACATATTCTAAAGTTGAAGTGCCACTTTGACAGCTGAATTCCTTCTTCAAGACTCCACTGGCTGCTCTCACTACATCCCTGCTGGTTACAGGGAGGTTAGACATGTGGCTACAAATAAACACCCACTAGCTTCGAGTCTTAATCTGTTCACTGAATCCCTCCACTAAATTCAGATTTTTCAAAGATCATTAGGTCCATATATACAGATTGTCACCTGAACTGTGGAAATCCCATCAATTTAAGTGGGTTTGAATGTTTCAGCATTGGTATATAAAAAATGCATACATTCTTCATCTAGGATGTACTTTATTTTATTAGAAAGATTTCATTGCTTAGGTGACTTTATGGACTATAACATTCAAAAAATGATAGATACTCTTGCATGGAACAAAGAAATCACAGATGGCAAGTCCAGGATGGATGCAGGCACTGAAATGCTATCAGCAGTAGAGGAAGTTTGCTGGAAGTAAACTAGCTAACTGTGTCACTTTCAAATAATTCACAAACCTCCCTGGGACTGAGATATCTTAACTCAAAAACTGAATGCTCTCCCTATGAGAGAGCTTTTGGTTTGTGCTCAAAATTACATTCCAGTCTTAAAATAAAAGTCCTTTAAATTTCCCTCCTCTAATGAAATTTTACCTTTGCCTATTTTTCTCCATTTGTGACAGTATGTAAATGTTTACCTTTTAAAAAGAACCAGTATCAAACATTACAATGGTGTGTTTGTAAAATTTGCTTCTGTGTGGAAGATTCCAGATGCTGAGCAAAGAGGCATGGCTCTCTGTCCTTAGGTGAAAAGTATCAACAGAGATAAACCTTTCAAATTAGCATAATGTGCAAATAATGCTTCAATGGGTACGTTAGGCTTGAACTTTCAGAACGAAGCAAACGCTTCAGTAGCACAACAAAGAGCAATTAACAAGTGAGAGGATGAGAGGAAATGGCCTCAAGTTGCACCAGGGGAGGTTTGGATTCGATATAAGGAAAAATTTCTCCACAGAAAGGGTGGTCAGGCATTGGAACTAGCTGCCCAGGGCATTGGTGGAGTCACCACTTCTGGCAGTGTTCAAATAACGTGTGGACGTGGCACTTGGTGATATGGCTTAGCTGTGAACACAGAAGTGCTCGTTTAACACTTGGACTTGGTGATACTATGATTCTATGATTTGTGGGAATAGTGGCCAATGCTTTGCATAAAAAATCTGAAACAGAACAAACAGACTTTTCAGAAGATTTGCTAACTTTTTATTGGTCTGTTGAAAAAACTATGCTTTGTGTGAGGAGATGTGTTATCTGTGGCCCTTTTTGAAACAATGTATTAAATCTGATGTACCAAGCTACTAGTTTTATGAGAGACCTTGTGTTACATTACTATGTAACACTATACATAAATCAAATGTGTTCCACTTACTGCTTGTGTTTGGTAGAGTGGCCTGTGGTTACAGTAAATAGCTAACACAAAATGTAGGATGTATCTCATATATATATCTCTCTCTCATAACTTTACCCTTCTAAAAATTACACACTGAATTCAGATAGTGATTGACATCACAGATGGAGCCAATGGAGAAACATCCACATTCTTAAAAGGTAATTCATCCCACTTATTTCAGACATAACTCTACAATACAGAATGAATTGCCAAAGATAATGCCTAGTGTTTTCTCTCCACTAACAAAATGACCAGCTTCAAAATATTCCTGGCTTTCAGATGGCTAACATTCATGAAAAGGTGAAATGATACCTGGCTTCAGGGACCATGCGATGATTGACTCATCTTTAGGAGTGCTCCTGCCAACACTTAAACATTCAGTTAACTGGACACAAATCCTCATGGTAGGTAACACTGAAAAGTCACACCATGATGCTGCTGTGTGAATGAACTGGCACTTGCTTCTGTAGGTTCACATGCCTTATACTCTGGTCCCAGCAGTATGTGTGTGCTCTGGCTGGGAAACATTTTATTTCAAAATGACATTTTGTCTTACACTTCCTCTGCCTGCCAAAATGTCTTTTAGTTAAGGACAATTCGGTCAGATGAACACAACTGGGATATTTTGCTCATGCAATACTAAATGATATACTTAAACATGAATTTCCCAGCACAGATTTTATGAAGATAATTTCTTAGCCAAAAAGGAACTTCATAAATAAAGTGCAAAAAAGTAAACAGTTACAAGGTAAGGATATTACAAGGTACGAGTAAGAGGCCAAAATTTCACTTGCATCTCTGTTTTTCATCTTTATCATTAGGGGTTTTTTTAATTAATACTATACACTTTTGGAGTTCTCAGTATCATATTGATTTACTGAAAGAAGTAGAGATAGAAATTAAAAAAGGACTATGTAGATGCAATTCATAAGTGTTGATATCATGAATAAAATGCAGTGGTGATGTCAAGAACAAAATAAAATAAAAGAGCCTGATCAAATTAAAGGTAAGGGCAGAGACAATAGGTGTGAACCTAAACTATATTCCAGTACAGCAAAAAGCACAGATGTGTAGAGTCTTTTTGTATAATACAAGAGGCATGGAACAAAGAAAACCAATAAGAAGTTTAGATTTTCAGGAAAAAACCCACTTCAGTAAAGTCTAACGGATAGTGGAGTATTCAGTTCTCCAGAAGGTACTTGGAAGCCACACTGCAAGAGTCATTGGAAAATATGATTTTAATAAATACCACAGAACATCCTACTCTTAAGTGGAAAGAGAGAGTGATGCAGTATCCTTCTAGCAGAACATCTCTTTCTGTCTTTTGAAAATCAACTGACCGTCTCTGATATCCTGCTTACTGTCTTTCAGCAGGATTTCTACAGCTGCCTTAAACAGCTGAAATGCTCTTCACCAAGGAATAGAAAGCCAAAATCATTATATGTGGCCAAGAATTTACTTTTATATCACATTTTCATTTAGAAAATAACTAGACAGGTCTACACAAAAGGGTTAATTCACAGGCATCTTACTCATAAGGAGAACTGCTTTTTGTGAGGAGGTAGATTTGCCCCTCAAATGAGCAAGTATAATGTTCATGCAAAGCACTGAAACTGGCACAGCTGATGCTTCATTCAGCATTTATCCCAGAAAGTACAAAAGAGAAGTGATACTGGCAGGACTGGTTTTGGAAGGCAGCTCTGTCTTTTACCTTATCTGTGGTCTTCTTACAGAATTGCTGTATTCACTCTGCTGTTCCCTGGGATATCCTGATAGCCAAGGCTGGCTCACATTTGTTTCTTCAATTAAGAATAAATAATAGTCTTACCCTGTCACCCACCTCACTATTTGCACCACTGATTAATTTTTTTCTAGGCTTGTAAGTGATGGTCCTGCTGAATTTCACTTGACCAGTCGTGTTCGTAACATTATGCTAAAAACATAGCTGTTGAGGTCAGCAACTACAACCTCAGTTGCCAAGTGCCATGAACTGTCTGTTTTATCTTTTCTGCTGTGATAATGCACATTTCTCATGCACAGCCACATTTGGGAAACCACTAATGGGA
Organism: Ptilonorhynchus violaceus; assembly: GCA_013397565.1. Taxonomy (NCBI): domain Eukaryota; kingdom Metazoa; phylum Chordata; class Aves; order Passeriformes; family Ptilonorhynchidae; genus Ptilonorhynchus; species Ptilonorhynchus violaceus. The sequence goes on along the minus strand of VZRJ01008186.1, from coordinate 2,334,258 downwards.
AAAGGTATTAGTAAGCTTTTCCTGCAGATTTACTGCAAGGAAATGAAACAGTACTACTAAATGCATTCACTCATGGAGAAGCAAGAAAGGAAGTGGCTTGAATAAGACAGTCTAGCAAAAGTTTATGATAAAGTTGAGATTCAGATGATGCACTGGGTGTTGGCCTGAAAGATAATTCTCTGGTATCTTCAATCCCACCATGATGCCCCCCAAAAGATGCAAGACATAAGCATGCCGTGGGTCAGATACAGCTCACAGGCTCACAGATGGACTACGTCGTCTCAAGTACCCTGTAACAGTCTACCAGAGAGGGGCCCACCAGAAACCTCAGAACCAAATAATTTACCACACATAAAGAAAACACAAATTAGCTTCCCAATAACCCAGGCTTATCTCCGGTTGCTGTTTGGCAGATATAATTGGAAATGGACTGTGCACTTACCCAAGAACATGTTCACACAGAAGCCTGCAGTAGTCACTGTGAGAACTAGTAATTAATAGCAGAATCTTCCCAGCATTCTTCAGTTGTTTCAGCCACTTTTTTACAGACTCGGGACATCTTTGTAAATATTTGTCTGGATGATTTTTTACTTCTGGGAAATATGTCCCACAGTTTTCTAAAAAAATTAAAACATAATTATGTTATCCAATCCTGCTCACAAACCACTTAATCCACACAACAAACACCCTTTTATCTGCAAACAACACAATTTAAAAAAGGCAAAGCAAGGTTTAAAATTTTCCCTGGGCTGTAACTTAATATAAACCAAAAACCCCAATCAAACCAAGAGGATTCACCATAGAAGAAATAAGTTTGCATGATTTTCCTCTTTTATTATGGAATTTTCACAGTTATTTTGTTTGATATTCTTTTGCTCACACTAGCTAATAACACAGAAATTGTAGATTATAGTTTTATGCAGCAAATAATTATTTCTTGTTGCTTTTGCTCAATTTTTGGGTACTCAGTTTGTGATTGTAAAATGAGTTTAATGTTTAGAAAGTGGTAAGGACCCAAAATTCTGAAGAACATCTGTTCAGTTACTTCTTACGCTTTAGCTTAGCATTGACTGATCAGTAACATCCATTTTACTACTTTTGCATTTTTCACAAGTAGCACATTATCTATGAAAGGTTAATAAAACTGGGAAAGACTCCTAAGTATTTGGAAGAGTAAGAACAGATGCAAAAAACCATCCAGTTCCAATTCCAGCTTCAATAATGCACTTTTTTGCCAAATAAAACAGAAATAGAATTTTGCAAATACACTCAGAATGTAAGATTTTTAAAAGTGTGCAACAACACTAACTTGGCAGTAAAAGTTACCTATTCATTAAAGTCACCAATAAATATTTATCTTGTTATAGCCCATAGGTGCTTTACCAAGATGTCAAATTAACATTAAACTTACCTACATATTTTCTCTGTGCTCAAACCCTCTATAACCAAACCCATCAAGCTAGTTAAAGGTTTAAAAAGAAATACAGTAATTGTAGAGACAGAAATGATACCAAGTATTTGGCTCTCAGTCTGTGTGTGTTATAGTATGATGAACATCATCATAGATTATTTTTCTTCCAGCACTTGTTCTATATGCAACTGTCTGTGGTCAACTTTGCTGAATGATTTAATAAATCCCAGACATTACTTAGCCTTCTGGTATGTGAGTAATGCTGTTCTCTAGTTTGAAAAAATAAGATTCAAAGCACTTGAACTTTAGCTATTTAATGAAAGAGAACATGTATGTTTGAAACAGTAGTATCAAAGAAAGACTGAAAGATGCTGGGTGCTAAACATAACGCTATTTCATACATTACACACTCAAACACCCATAGATGGCAGGGCACAAAAGTGTTCCAAAAGAAATTTCAAATTGGCTGTTATCCCTGGAACTAGATAGGAGGCAAAAATGTATTATTCTATTCTACGACTTGACATATTTCTTCAAAAAAAGTGGACCAGTACATCTGAGGAGAGACTCTCAAACAAAATCTCCCAACTCACAACCAGGTCACTATTCCAGTTCTTCACTGTATTTAGGTCAGGCTGTGTAACAGTGTATACCAGGGGAATATGAGCCTGTTCCTGCAGCCGGCATTATGGGATGCCATGACATTTGCCTTGAGAGCCAGCCAAGAACAATGATTTTTTTGATTAAACAAAGCAGATTTACGAAAGAAGGTTTCCTGTTGTGTTTTCCCTCCTTCTTTCCTGGGGCATGAATATTGTTTGGGGTGAGCAATAGAGTTTCTAGGAGCAGAAACCACATTTTTGTTTTTTCAATATTATCATTAGTAATTATATTTCAAATACTACGCTATGACAATTTTTCCTCTTTGGTGTTTTGGAAAGTGCACAACATTAGATGTGAATGAAGGGGGACACACAAACAAAGCAGGCTTGGCATTACCTCTCACAGGTTCAAAAAATTAAAATAAAGATGGCAAAGTTAATTTATATAACCAGTGACCTATCTCTAAAAAGTGACTCTTTTTACCCTCAGACAAAAAGATCTGTTTTACTCTTGGACACTCTTTGTTTTTTTGTCCCTTATGACATGCCTTCTGCCCTCTGTGACCATTCTTTGATGTGCAGTTTAAAGACTTTGAGTTAATTTAATCAACACTGTCTTCTTTGTACATAATCTGTGCAGTGTCTTCTATGTGATAAATCTATTATATTTGGCCTTTGAGTTACATCTGGAAAAGGTCAACAACTCTAGATTCAATATATAAGCTAAAAGAGAGTCTTATTCTAGCTTTCTATCCAGACCCTGAAGCCCAGCTGTTAATTGCAGACAAGCAATGAATCAGTTCTTGACAATGGGATCTGAAATTTGCCTCTGGGCTGTTTGCCATATCAGGCAGAGGCAGCTCAGAAAAATCCTCATTATAGCATACTCTACTGTAATTAGGCCAGCATGGCCCAGGAAAGTAGAGTTCGACTTAATTCCTGACATACTATTGCATCTGGTGAAGACAGTTTGGTGGAATACATACTTGTACCTGTAAATGAGTTTAACCACCAAAGCTTGTAAGATTTGATTGAAAGCCAAATAAAATAAAAGCTGAAAAACTGCTCATTTTCCCAGAGCAAGAGCCAGTTTTGAGGAGTATAGCAGAGCCACAGGCATCTTGTTGGCAAAAAGAATTGTGGAGGCTTTAACCTGAAATAGCATCATGTCAAGCCTTCAGAATCAAATGGAATGATTTGCTAATGACAAATGAAGCATTGTCGGCCACTATGGCATATGTTGCATTTTGTTTTTCTAAAGCAGACAAACCATAAAAATAAGAAGGAAACTCTACTGAGCAGAGCATCAATGAGAAATTCAATCAGAAATAATCCTACCAGAGCCAACAGAGGAAACACAAAAATGAGTTAATGGTAATCAGAGTGGTCATGCAATGTCATACAGCTCCATTTTTGAAAAACTAAAAAGTAGTTCTTCAGAATAACACTGTTCTTGAGAAATAAGAAATTTCTCTAGCCTGCAATATCTTCCTGATAATGTTTATGGGCCATCCAATGTGCAAAATACTCTTAAAAATGGCACTGTAAGTCAACTTTAGAAAAGTTTTATTAGTCCACAAACTCAGTGTATCTAAGTCGGGGACTTGTGGCCACTGCCAGATCTACAACTGACAGTTTGCTATTTGTACACTGCCTAAAATAAAATGGCTACATTTTTTTCTCTCTGTTTTATGAATATCACTTAACATACAGCTATATGGACATTGACACAATTTAACACATGCCCACAAATCAGTGAAAGCAAAACATTAACCAAAACCTCCCAACTTTCACCTCAAAGTCACTATTGTTTTCACTTACCTTCAAGCATGCCAAAGCCTACACTAATAACCTCCAGCTCTGTGGCAGTGTGAACACTTACTCAAAATACAAGAAAGTATTTAATAAAAACATGGAAACAAGAAAACCGTGACAATCAATGTAACAATCACCATATTTACCACTTGTGATTTTACGAGAAAATTTAATGCAATGATGTGGAGCAGGAAGGCAAATATCTAAGCAATTTATACAAAATGCTTGGAATTTATACAAAAATGTTGGAATTTATTACATATATGTTACCATGGAACAAATACAATCTTTCAATTTCCATTCTTGTTACTAAACAACTTGAAGTTCATCTGAAATCTCTGAAATACAGCCTAGAATAGCAAATTAGCAACTAGTCTCTCTAGGGATTTATAATCATGTTCCAAATACACTTTCAAAAATAGTTGTCTTTGCAGTCCACCAGGTATCCTTTCAAAAAAATATGTCCTTTTTAAGTTGAGGATAGAAATATAAGCAATTAAAATGAATTGTCTAGAACCACCACACAATTAAGTCCTGCCAGAAGCTCTCATGAGATCAACATCCTGACATATTTTCAAAACAATATGATTCCCTCTATCTATATTATCAGAGGTTCCCTTAGTGTCCAGTTTGGAGTTTGTTTTTTTTCTGGTCTCATCTGACACTGTAATTTAATCAAGAAGTTCTTTGCATCATCTTGACTTGCAGTTCAACTGCGTGTGACACAGTTGAGATAGCAAGTCTGATGGGAATTGTGTATAGCTGGAAACACAGAACCCCCAGACCAAACTGAGAAAGAGCCTGTACAATGCTTGTCATGTCTTTCAGCACAGACAATAATCCAGTCCTTAATCCACCCACTCTCCTTTACTATAGTCGTGGAATTACTTTATTAAAGCATGCAGTTTGATGTTCTAATATAATACCCCCATTTTTGGAAAAAATAATTATGGATTTCTCTTGTGCTCTGTATTACACCACTTCTCCCTGGCAGAGTCAGTTTACACCCACTGGCTCTGGGCTCCTTTGGACCCAATCTGCACTGCCAGGACACTGCAGTTTTCATCTCTTAACTGTTATTTGGATTATAAAATGGGCAAACGTTGAAGAGGTACATTTCTTCCAAGGTTTCAGTCCAGAACTAAAACACAGGAACAGTGTATTTTTTAGTATTGTCACTGTTTCTAAGGGGCACCTACTTGATTAAATTAAAAATAATTTATCTGCTATTTATACAATTTAGCTAAGCAGAGAAGTATGAGGCTCAAAAAATCCCCAGAATTCAGCCAAGAAAAATAAACTTTCAGCTGCCAATTTGTAGCTTGTATTTAGTGGATTTAACAACTAACAATCTCTTACAATGAAAGCAGTATTTGGGAATGTGACTTTTCTCTCTTTTAAAGGCAATATGATAGCTTAGCTATCAATACCCACAGCCAAATTCTCTGCAGCTCTGACATGAGTAAGAACTTACAGTTTTCCCCTAATTTTTGTCTTAATGCAGGCTTGCACGTAACAGTTATTAATTCGATTAACAGAGCAGAGCTGCAATACAGTGTTACAATCAGCAATGATACAGCCAACTATATTCATTGTATATTCCTATCCACTGTAGCCTTACAGCACTTCAGGTTTTTAGAGCGAACACAGACACTCCTTTGACCATTGTTGCTGTCTTCTTCTCTTGTTTAACTATACTAATCCAACAACTATCATAAGCTTTCAACAGAAACAAAAGAAAAATACCTTTATCACAGAAAATTCTGCAAAAGAATTTAAATTTCATCTAATGAAAGCAAGTACAAGAGAAAGGGGGTGATGGTCAAAATTACATTAGGCAAGTTGTCTTTTATTTCCTTTCATTTAAGCTCAAGTGTGTGTTCTAGTAGGAGCAGGAGAAGCAAAATGAGAGAGGGAAGGAAATGTTAACATAAAGCAAGATAAGAAAAGATAGCTAAGCATGACACAGGGATGACTGGACAAAATATGGTTACATTCTGGAGGCCTGGGATGAGGCAGATATCAGGAACAGGGAGCAGCAGGAAGAGATAAATCATCCTCTCTTTCCCCCAGGAGATAAAAACATTTAAAAACAGAATAAAAGGATGACAGTCCTGGAAGATAGGAGGTTAGGAAGAGGCAAATATCATAAGGGCAAAAATGAAGAGTGACAGATGTAAAATATTCAAAATTTTTATGTTTTCTGCAATTGTCTCAATTCTTTACTGTGCAGTTTCTTAAAAGACCAAAGGATTAAAGATCCTGGTCTAGTTTAGGCAGGAAGAACATCAGCTATTTACACTTCTTCATTTATTACGAGCAGACGGGAAAAGGGAATACTAAGTTGGGAGACAAAGGAGATGTTAGTATTATGGTACCAAATCTCTCATTCTCACCTGAAAAAAGAGAGCATTATTTCTGTGATAAAAGAGGGAGAAAAAAGGGAGTATGGGTGGGTTGGCCAGTGGAGATCAGAAATTCAGAATGAAACCTCAGTCAGTTCCTGCCTGTCACATGGCTGAACTTCTCAACCTGATGAACCTCTGCTTGCTGTAGCTAAGAATTAGCTCATGTGCCCAGATATATGAGCAGCTGTTTACAAAACAGAATATCTTTCAAGCTGCTCTTGTATATACCAATAAAACAGAATGGGGAAAAAAAGGGAAAAAAAAATACAAAAATCAGACAGAAGAGAGAAGCTAGGAAATATGAAGAGAAATGAAAAACAGACCAGCATCAAGGATAAGTTGCATTCTATTAATAATGCATACCCATAAATAGGGAACATGTATTAGGATGTCAAATAAAATTAAAGAGAAAACTTTTCCTCCTGTGTTCTCAGGAAAGTAAGGATTTTTATAATCATAATGTAAACGCCTTCCACGTGGCACTTCAGTTTCGAACAAATCACATATTACCAGTAGAATTACACGATCAACTGGTTCTTCATTTGCCTCTTTTGCCCATGTATCCGTTAAAGATGTTTACAACCCATGTAACATTAACTTTCTCAATATTTTTAGCAACATCTAGCTCTGGTCAGGCAGAAATAGATCGCATTTTCTAAAATAATAAACTATTCTCCAGTGATGACAACTGTGTGCTCACCTTGATTAATTTCAGAGGGGTGACTATAAGGTAAAGGTCCATGGTGGGCTAGGAAAAACATGACTACTTGGATTAATAGTGGCTTCAGGGCTATATAAACACTTAACATACCGAAGGAAACATTTCAGCAGAACACACACAAAACATCACCTCTGCAAATATTTCATTGGTCACTTCCTCTTCTACTTACTTTCTACTCCTGTGGCCTATAAGAAATTTACTGCAAAATTTAAAATGCTCTGGTAGCTAAAGATAGATCTCCAACAAAAAAGGGGCTTAATGACTAGAAATTTTCCTAAGGAAGCTAAGAGCAGATGTTGTTTCTTCTGCTTCAATATTATAAGGCAGGAACCACCACTCTCCCTCCCCCGCTTGTGATTTTCATGTGAAGTTCTGATGATAAAGGCTGTCAGGAACAGCACAGAAACTTTAGCTATATTTAAAGGGAAGTCCTAATGTCTAAATTAGAAGCTATTTCTCCTCTGACATCTCTTGGCTGAACATCATCCCTCCCTCCCTCTATGTAGCGGGGGGTAGAACCAACGACCTCTGAGGGCTAGCCCAGAACCTCAAGGCTGTGCAAGGTTTAAGGGCTGGCCCTAAGCAAAGTCAGCTTCAAGGTCAGGCCATATCATTTCTTGAAAGCATAGCTTGTTAACAATTTTTTCCCAAAAACTTTTCAAGCAAGCTTAAAAAGTACCATTTCCTGACACCCACTCCCATTTCCCATCTGAAAGAACCCCATTTAATCTGCCCCTAATCTTCTCCCTCCTGCTTGCTAGCCCTGACTCATTTCCCACCACATCAGCAGCGTCCTGGCTGCAGAACAATCAAGACTCCTAGGAGAGCAATGCCACAGCCAGATGCTGGCATGGCTTTTGCATGTAGTATTATTCTTACTTCTTACTGAGGTCCATGGACAGTGAAAGAGAAAGCCAGGCTATTTTCATATGTTTTCTGTTCTTACTGGTGTTCCCAAATGGCTGATTTAACTGCTCCCACAGCCAGAGTTAGCCCCACTCTGCAGTCCTTGCCCCATCTCATCCCAAGCTTGCAGATCCCTTCCTTTAGAAAAGGGTAACAACACAAATTAAAAAACTTAAGAGAAGCACATGGTATGTGGCAAAGTCTGCAGCCTGACTTCACCATGATTGCTGACATATGACACTTGTAAGGAAGTTGTCTTGATGTACGTAGTTTTAATGGCCCTCCATAGTTTTGTATACACAAAACTTGGAATCAGAATTTCTTTCTTTTCTTGTTTTTTTTCTTTTCCTTCTGTTTTATGTTAATATTTATATCAACATAGCGATGTTTCCCCAGTGCACTACAAAGCAGGAAGGACGTACTTTGGAGGTAGGACAGGATCTGTTGCTACATTTTAGAGGAAATGATTTCTTTCTCGAAAGAATTCACTTCCTTGCTTTACATTACCATGCTAATTTGCAGTGTAACAGATCAGATTTATCAAACTGTATGAGACCAATCAATTTCTGATGACACTTTTGCCACCCATGGGCTGAGCAGTAGACCCATGCAGAGGTAACTGTCCTTTTCTGGACAAACATTTAGTTAAATTAGTCTGATTCTTCAGATCTTCCCTACTGCATTGTGTGACCAATTAAAATGAATAATCTGCAGGTGGAAAAATCTGTTTTGTCCCATTGTCAAGAATGTCTTCTGACAGGATTCATGCAACATGCTTATCTACACTTTGAAGAAAAAGACCGAAAGATGATACAGTAATTACTCAAGGCAACACAGTCCACATTTTTTCCTCCTGTTAAAGATCATTTGTTACATAAGTATTGCCATGGTGTTAGTATTTAGGAAGCCAACCTATCAGTGGGAAATTACCATAAATATTCTGGAAATCTCCATCTTTACTTGTACTCAGACCGCTAAAGCTGCCGAACCTCACACACACATTTGTCATACAAACTTGCCACAGAAGTTTATTTGAGATTATTCTTCTATATACATTACAACTCTTTGCACTGAACACTACTTTTCCCAATAAACTTTGCATACTTAGATGCCTGTTAAACTCTGCCTGGGGTCAATTCACACACCTTTAAAATACATTCCCTGGTAAAGACATCCTAAAAAACCTGCAAAACAATTTAGGATGGAAGAAGGGAATTGTTTTGTTCAACTAATACAGCTAAGTAGGTGGGAAATGGGATTTGTTCAGGATGCTTCGGCAAACTAATGGCACCTAATTTGACAGGAAGTCAAATATTCAAGTACCATTTTATTTATGCATCTGATGAGGGTTACTTGGCTTGTGTGAAATGTGCTTTTATGCTGGGTGTGAAAATAAAATGCATAATTAAGAAATAAAATACAGTAGATAGATATCTTACAATGACATACAGACTACGGTTGCTGATAAACCAAAAACCCTGCTCAGCTGTACTGCTCCCCCAAGAAGACATTACAGGTAATCCCTGCTTCTGAGACCTCAAATTAAAATAGCTCCGGGGAAGAGATGAAACTCTTTTTGAAGCTTTGAATACGTCCGCTCCCTTAAGGCACTCGTTGCACTAAGAATGAAGTTGAAGTTCTCAGAAACATTTTTCCTGGAAACAGCAGCATCATGCACCTCTTATATGTGCACATGTACATACTAACACACAAACAGAGATACATACACGTACATACACTGTAAAGAAAAACAATATTTTTTCTTAAAACAAGAAATTATCCTTTTCTGTCTACCAAGAAATTGCACACTGCTGAGAACAAATGGTGTTAATTCCAGCCTCTGGATCTACAGTTGCAAACTTTCCAAATGGGTACAGATGGACCAAGGGCTGTAAGTAGACTCCAGTTTTACTTGATACATAACATTCCCATACAGATGCCCCATCCACACTTCAAGAACAATCTGATGAGCAATGTGAAATTGCAAGCAACAAGCACAAGAACAGGGCTGTGGGATGAACTATGTGTAAATTGAGGCATTTTAAATTGCATCAGAAAAACATATCAGAAAACTAGATGTGAAGAAGAGTGTGAGGTTTTAGGGGAGGCTGTTCATCTTTCATGTTTACAATTAGCCTGTATATACACAAAGTTACCAATCGTGCTTTCTGTGATCTCATTATTTTTATAACTTACAGGTAGTGTTCAATAGTAACTACTCCCACTGCAGGTGATGCACCACCTGTCATGTTTAATACATACAATGAAAGCCTTTTTCTTCTTGCCTGGGATCTCACACTAGCTATCCTGTTACTACAGCTCTCAAACTCACACATATACCAAGTACTTTTCACAGTTCTGGCCTATAGAGCTGCATAAATCTGGCTGAGGCTGCAGAAGTATATTTCCAGTCCCCATGTATTAAAGAAATATTAACAGGAGGATGTACCAAGAAGGGCCATCAGGATAAGACTCAAAGAGCTTAAAAGACAAGGAGTCAGGGTACATTCAGACCCCGCAGTGAGACGCAGTATAAAGGCATTCATTGATCTCCAAGAAGCCGGCACAGCTGGAGGAAGCAAGGCCCCCATGTGTGTGTATTTGTTCTCCATCCCAATAGTCCAGCCACACGGCACTGGAAAGAGAGAGAGCAACTTTCTGGAGCAGGAGCTCGTCCTTCCAGGTGCGGTTTCCNTGGGGGGAGGTGGGGCCGCTCCCGGGAGTCCCGCGGGATCGGCACTGCTGGACAGGCACCGGCACCGCGGAGGCGGCTGCACCGGCACCTCGAAGCACTGCAGCCTCCCTGCTATCGAGAACCATCACGCCATGGATGTCGGGAGCACAAATCCCAGCTATTAGTTTTTTCCCTTCTCTCTACGTATTGAAACCTTCTTAAAATTTCTAGACAAAACTTTTAAAAGACGGAACAGAACTGAAACACACAGTTAAACAGAAGTGACCCCAAATGGCAGTGGTCCTCAAAAAGGAACAATCAGGGTGTGGGTGTGAGGGAAGGGCTTCATGGAAAAGACTGGGTAATTTGACACCTGAAACATAAATCTAAGAGGGAAATAATAACAGTCTTCAAACACACAGAAAACTCATGCTTGAGGCAAAAAAGAAAAAAATGAATAATCTGTTGCCTGAGACCAAGGTCAGTGGGTCAAGAAGCGGTGATCTTACACTTCTGTAAACAGATTAGAAATAATAAGGTTTCTGGTTTTAATGGTACAGTTGTGCTGGAAAAGCTGCCAAGGAGCCTATACGATCTTTGTCAGCACAGGTCTTCAAAAAGAGGCTAGAGAACTATCTGATAGGAACACCTAACCCATCCCTTTGGCAGTGGTGTGCTAAGTTCAAGTTATCTTCTACAGTTCCTTAAGGTAGTGTGATTACATATTATCGATGAATATGCACCCCCATTCCCATCCATTGCTTTAATGAGTGATGCTACTGTTCACATTTATCAACAATACCTACAGATAATGATACTTCTGGTCATGTCAGAAAAATTTCCTAGTAGGTGGTAAAAGGAATGAATTCAGCAAGGAGCAGCAGCACAGCTCTGTTAATAACAAAGTTTTTGCTAATCTGAACAAGAAATCTGAAACTTCATCCAAATGAAAGAGATACACGCTGCTGACTTCATGCAACTTTCATTGCAGACCATCCCTCTCCCTTTGATACCAACTCATTTGCCACAGGAAGGCTGAGAGAGGAACATTCAACTTCTAATGCCATTTTCATGAGCACAAAGACTCACTTATTTTATGGTAGAATGATCAGGTTGAGAACAAAGGAAAAAAGCTGCTTTCCAGAAATTTAACAAGATGTAGTCTCCACTAAAAATGTTTAAAAAGTTGCACAACTAAATTAAATTAGTTTATGCAAAGCCTGTATGTTGAGTTCATCACTCCCTCATGGAGAATGGAAAAGAAGAAATTAGTTAAAATCACCTAAAGCACTGTTGGAAAGGTCCTTGCTGGTCAATCTGTCAGCAAGAATTATGGAGTTTGGAGTCCAGAGAAATCTATTTATGTTATGAAGAAAATTTTTCTGGCTGCTCTATTTGTGATTCTGTATTCTTATCCCTCCTGTTTTGATTCTTCATCTGTTTTAACATTATGCAAACAAGGGCAAACAGATGAAGAGTAAACTTAATGTAAAATAGAACCCATATCAACAGTGACTAAGCCAGATTAATTCCAGGAGGGAGTATGAGGAGGAGAAAGGGTTTCTCTAAGCATAACTCTGCAAGAAACAACTATTTTTTAGCCCGCAAATTTATCTGAGATTCCAGATTTTCTCCTGTCCTGCATCAGCATTAAACAGAAACCCTTAAAAAAAAAGAAAAAAAAAATAAGGGAGAAACGCACAGGCACATGGACTGGCACCTGCTTACTGCAAGTCCATTTTGCAAGGCAGGCAGAAGTCCTGTTTCTGTCTTGCTGGAACATGGTCTTGCAGTGGCGGGCAGACCTGGCAGTGGGTGGCTGGGAACCCAGACTGCTCATTACAGCAGTGGGCACTCCCGGGCATCCTCACACTGTTCTCCCGGGGGGGTAGGCTGTGAAACAGGAGGATTTCCATGTATCTCCACTCCACCAACAACAGCCCTGCTCCAAATCTCTTGCCCTCTCACTACAACCTCAGTTAAACAGTTTGCTGAGAAAAGCGGAAAGCAAGAGCCTGGTTACCACTTGAACCCTTGCTAGGCTGCAAGGAAGGAAGCCTTGCCATTCAAATTCCACTTACATGGGGCTTAGCCAAACAGGATGGAGTATTTATGAAAGCAAAGACTGCATGAACAATTCACATTTATATATTTAAAATGTTTGTAGAGGCAGCTTCCACAGAGCAACAAAAGTCTTCCCTGAATATTTATGAAGAAACCAGATGACACACAAACAGCTCTTTTGTTTTCCAGACTGCAGGACTGGTTATTAAATCCCAAGAAAACAGACATGTAAGGAGTCCTGCTTCTCCTTTAGTCTTTAAATTACCATTCCTGCCAAAGGCAATGACATATGCACAGCATGTTTGCATTCAGCACCTTACATTCTGCAATAATGCGACAACATTTTAATCCACATTCACTTCTTTTTTTGGACTGACATCTCAACATTAACGTCAGATTCTTGTGTTAATATCATATGTTGTATGAGCTTTCTTTTATTACCTCCTTTCTGCTAGAAGAAATGAATTGAGTATGAAAATGTCTCTAGAATTAATGCTGGTTTTAGGCTGTTTATAGTGATATAGGACACAAAGTATGTTTTTAGCATTAAAACACTCCTATCAGGACCAATGTTAAATCATATCGGCAATAGTAGCTACATCACAACTGCTTTTTAGAAGCAATTTCTCTGCTGTATAAGGACTCAAGATAAGCAAAAAGAAACAGAAGTAAAAATAATATTCTCTTTGTCCTTTCTAAGTGGAATTTTTCAGGCATTAGAAACCATTCGAGTATCAAAGACATAACTCCATCTGATAACAGCATATCAGACATATGCAGATCTTTCAAGAATTTGCCCATATCTGTATTCATTGCTAAAAGCTTCTATAAAACAAAATTCAATTTGCACATATTACACACATGCATATAAGACGTATTTGTAGAGAAAGATAAATATACTTCTATGGAAAATGCCATTATTACCATTATATATACAAGTTTATGGGCTAGTGGGTAGAATAAAACAGTAACTATACTTAAAGAAATTTTAAATTATACATAAAGAATTCAAGAATCTTTAGAGGAAGGACTATAAATTCTTATGTGCTCATTCAGTTGTTAGGCATTTGAGCTACTTATGGCTTTTTCCACAGGTACAATCATTCATCTACAAGAATGCATTGTTAGAAAGTATGAGGACAGCATCACATGCTGTTATGAACAGAAAAATATAGAAATGTTATAACAAAAATTTTCTTGGAATTTTATTTAACCTCATGCTCCTTCATGATTAGCTCACCAGAAACCATTGTGGTAATAAAAGTCTCTCATGGTTTATCCAGGATCTATGGTTGCATTCTTCTATAAATGTTTTTGCCCAAAGAATGGCAGTGCTATATAGAAACAAAAGGTATCAAGCGTTAGGCTGTCTAAACAACTTCCATCTGATTCTTTCTAGCTTCAGACACTTTGATATGTGTGTAGCTGTTGGTGCTTGACCAACAACGTAGCTGACTGTGTATTACAGTAAGACATTTTATAAATTGATAAAAGTATGGCTCTAAAGGATTTGATCATAGTCCCATGCCAAAATTTACAATGGCATAAGGGATTTCAAGGATTTTATTCTCCTCAATATAAGAGACTTGAGCATCAGTTAATAATATTTTATACACTTAAAAGACACAAGCTGATTTTGCTCCTACTCCTGCTCTCATTTAAATTTCTGTTGCAGATGATTACAAGAGGTCAAACAAGCAAATCTAAGCAGTTGGCATCTGGAAGACAAGAACCTGTACCTGCTTTCTTTACTCCCTCATTTAGGCGAATGTTTTATTTCACTGTGGGGACAGGTTTAATGTACACATATACAGTCAGTCACTCCATCTCATCTGACAGGCAGTAACTTTTTATGCCATTTGCAAGCTCAGCAACATGCCCCATGTAATATGCCAATCCAAAAACACCTTTCACGATGCTCACCTGGGAAGTTTAAACTCTTCCTTTCCAGCTTGTTTAAAATATCCTTTGCTTGAGCCAAACAAAATGCATATAAAGAAGACTGCAGGAGTCCTAGACTGGGAAAAGTACTCTGGCTTATTAAGTGCAGAGAGCTAAACCAAACAGGTGGCAGCATTTCCCCACAGTGCAGTAAGAAGCTTGTCTGAGTGACTTACAATCTTAGGCATGCAAGAAACACTTCAATTGCTACGTACAAATTTTGTATACATGATATGTGCCTCATATTTTACCCAGTCAATCTTATTTGAGTTGTAAGAACATGTCCAAAATCTAATAAAGCAGAACTGGGAAGGATTTAAATTAAAAGCATGATTACATGCCATTTTTTTTTCCTAGCCTGACAGATGTAAATAGCTTTACATTATAAAAAAAACCCAAATAACAAGTGGTTTCTACATGAAGGTCCCAAAATTAGACTGACAGATTACTTTTCTTTAATGCCATAAGCATAAAACTTGGGAATGCATGAAATAATATAATAAAATAAAAGGATTATATATCGCGAAGACGGCATTCAGACCAAGATGAGAAGGTATGTGTGTGGCTCTTTGCATTCACTGCAATGATAGTGACACTGCAGTGTCTCTATGAAAACGCTGACTCAACAAAATCTTTTTTTTTACAGTTTGCTGAGGTAAGTTTTTATAATAATTTAATAATAATTTTATAATGAACAGATCTTTTAAAGAAAAAATTCCTCATTACTATGATGTAATTAAATTATAATTCTGGATTTAAATGTCACCAAGCACTGGCTCTGCTGAGACACCAGAGGGAGCAAGTTTCACAGAAGAGGGAATGCTGTTATTAAAAACTCTCCCAGCTACTGTGTTTCATCATTTAGCAGGATGCAAAAGAATTTACTCAGATTACCTGGAATGGCTGGGAATGTGCCCTTCAATGCAAAGCCCTTCAACTTGTGATTAAATGTGTAACAAGGAGCACCAAACAGCAGAAAAAGTGAGGATGTGCATCATTTGGACAGCTGCAGGTTTTCATTCACAAAGCTGAAAAATCTTCTCTTAATGACTACAGGATGAAAAACTAACAGCCTTGATGTTTTCGCCTAATAAAGATTATTTCGGTACTGACCTTTTTTTAAAAAATTGACTGACACTCCTCCTTCACAGCATAAAGTCACAGACTCAGTTGTGACAGACTTCTATAAAAGACAACTGAAAAAAGAACCATAAATATGATCAAAGTCAAACCCACCCATGCAACGAACTGAATTACTTGGAAAAACCACGTTCTCTTGTCCTTCATTACAGACTAAACCTGGGCAGGGCTCAAAGAAAAAGACCCCCAAATCAGTTGTCTCTCTGATGATTCACATCTCAAAAGACCAGACGTGACTCAGAAGAGACCATATTGCTGAGTCCTAACCAGGAACTGAAACTTTTCAGCTGCTCTTAAGGACTGACAAAGTGACAATCCTCAATACAATTTAAAATTTAGCAGTGACAAAAATCATTTTATGTCATTACACTGGGCCCAGATTTCGTCAGGAGACACTGCCACCCAGTACACAGTGAGATCCCAAGGGATTCTTATCACAGATGATGCTCTGTTGCTGGTGGTGCCCTGCTCCCGAGGGACGTCTCAAGTCAGGAATAGTTTTTACCTTACCATTAGAGCAATTTTTCTTCATAAAGAATTTTTCAGCATGCACATTGTCTTAGTCCTCCCTGCTCTCTCCAGTGAATGGTGCCTGACCCAAACTGTTAGCAAATCATTCTGTATACACAGTATGCACAGGAAGGGCTGTTTCAAACCAAAGAAAACAGTTTGTGGTGGTTTTGGTGTCTGCTTTCAATCTAAGAACAATGAGTTTCAGAAAAGAGGGAGGAGGAGGAGGAGAGGAGAAAGTCATAGGACTAAGCCAGGGAAGGGGAGGGAGAGGGGAAAAGAGTAGCCTCTTGAGTGAGCAGGGTTTCTGGCCGGGGGACAACAACAGCAGCAGAAAGCAGAATTCACAACAGGTTTTTTTGGAGCTGGTTCTGGTTTTTGGTTCTGATTGTTATTGTAGTAGCAAACTGGCTCATATGTCTTTCACTCCAAACATATTATGATCCCATGGGAGAAAGGCATCCCAGGGATTTGATCACCTCAATTACCACAAGAAGCAAAGATGTGGGTGCAAGGAGGAAGCAAAAAGAATGCCTAAAAGACAGTACTTCGCAACATGCCCTCTAGCTGTATTTAAGTCAGTTAAAAGTCTGTAAAACAAAAGAAGTATCAGAGAATCCTTTATGGCCCCTAGCCACCTTTAGGCAGCATTAGGAGGGTTTCTAATGCCTACAGAGTAAGTATTTTCCTGCTTCCAAAGTACAGGATGAAAAAAGGAAAACTGTCACAGTGAACTTTTAAAGACTGGAAGGTATATTTAAAAGAAGGAAACATAACTCTGATTTCGCAAACTCCACAGTGTTTTCCCCTCGTTCTGGTAAGCACTGTAATTAGGAAGCTTGTACTTCACCTGACCTTAATGGATAAACTTACTAGCTGTTGGATCACTTCACTTGTCCTTTTTAAGCTCCAAGGAAGAGGCTGTCTGGCACCTCAGCAGGTGACTGAGATCCAGCAGCGCTGTCACTGCCTCCTGACTTGAAACAATCCTTTCCAGCCCTCTCACATACCACACAGGTCTCATAGTTCAACTCTCAAGCTCCTGGAGACCACAAAATATTTGGCAGTGCAAGAAGTCTATGATCTTTCCTGTTTGGTTTTGCTCAGAGCTCTATAAGGCAAACAGTCGGTGCAAAGGCACGGGAGACTTGAAGCATTTCAGCAGTGTTCTCCCCTTGAGTTTTGGTTTCTCTCTCTCTGTCCATGCAGGCAGCTGGCTGGTATCCTTCAGCCATTTGGAAGTTAGTTTGCCTCTGAAATACACATTAGTGCCACATACTGGCTTTCATGCTGGAAGATGGATGCATGCCATATGCCCAGTAACTGGATATATTTCACACTGTTTTCAAATTTACCAGCAAGACAGTTCAAATCACCTTCTAAGATTGATGTAAGTTACCAGAGGGATAATTCTGTGTTCAAATACTTATCTGGCTTCCTGACAGATTTATTTGATGCTTATAAATCTCCAAAAATAGCACATGATCATTTATAATTTATTTTGATTTTTTTTCAACTTCTTTTTAAAAAGTTGATCTCTTTTTCCTAAAATTTGACAGCAGTTACAAAGTAGCTGGCACTGCAGAGTCAGATCCCATACAGAGTTAGACATGGTATCCCACCAGTATTCTTTGTTTTTTACCCTCATTAAAAAGTAGTACAATAAGAACAGTATACATCCAATTTCAAATAACTTCATACATTTGACTGTAAGAATTCAGATTTATATTTAGCAAGAAAGTTTATATTTATCAGGCAAGCTTTTATTTAGGAAATCTTTGCTTTGGATTTATAAAGCAGTTTTAGTAACTTCAAGCCAGGTAAATGCAAAAATAAATGTACAATAAGACATCTATTTGATAGAAAAGATGTATGCAAATAACATATTATTTTAATTTTTTTTTTACGAAGGAAGTTTGTATCGTTTAACTTTTCCACACCAGTTTTCCTACTTTATTAATGCAGAGACTGAGGCAGATCTGGGTGGGTGGTTTACAACAAGAATTTAATACAGGTGCTAGCTCTGTAGAGGAAACATGACAGAAGCTTATTGCTAATTTCTACTGGCAGATAATTGCTTCTGCTTGGGCTAAATAATTAGCAAACTGAAGCGTACTGAATAAATAAATGTTTTAAAATCTAAGCAAGTCACCTTTAAAGTTACTTCATACATCCCAAGAAACCCTGAAACAATTCACTGACAAGACTTACCCGAGGACAACAGAAAATATTTTCCAGTTCACGAGGTCAGGAGTAAGTTGTTGGTGATCAAACAAACTTTTCATTATTAGTTTGTGGGATCTAGTAAGTATATTTTTTCTTTAGTGGTTTTCTTTTCCAGAACTGGGAAGTACTGGTTTCCTTCTCTCCCTTTGCTAGTGACTAAGATGCAGTGCTATGCTAGGCTGGTCAGAGGCAGGGAGACAAGAAGAATGTGTGTTGTCTCCCACAGAGTTTCTTTTCTCTTGACAATTCCAATGTGGCATGAAAGCAAGTCCTGTCCAGGTCAGCTTTAATAAGAAAGAGAATTCTCGCCAGGGACAGTGGTTACCCTCAAGACTTCATTTAAATCTCTTGGGAGCACGAATATAAATTCCATTAACAGCCTGCTATATTTTAACTCTCAAAACCAAAGCCTTAGTGTGCTTTGTAACATAAATGAATAGCTAGGATATTGAGAATATTACTAGTTTTTTAATTAATGAAATCTACACCAGGAAGAAATTGGACCATTGTTTGAGCCACAAAGGGGTACTAAAGGCTCAGTATCTCTACTTTTTTAGAATTCTATTTCTACTAGGAAATACAGAACTAAAAATGAACAAATTAAGGACTAACACTGTTGTTTTATTGAAATGATTTTTTTTTTCTTTTTAATTACAATGAGAATGTCCCCTTTTTGTTATTCCTCCCAGGAACCAGAAAACTTTACTCACTTTTCCTTAGCAGAAGAGACTACTAGTGCAGTTGCAATAGAAGCACCCTTGTCATCCTAATATCTTCACTAGGTGTTTTATTATCACTATCTCTTTATTCTCCTTAGAATAGGCAGGTAAGACCACATAAGTGTAATGGGAAAAAAATCTAACTTCCACAGACATTTATATCAGATCTGTCCTCTGGCAGATCACCCAATATAATACAATTTTGCAGCAGGTCAGGTGTGGACATAATCACATTACTTTCACATTTCCCAAAGCTCACTATAATAAGCTCTTTATGCTGACATTATGACTTCATGCTGGTTTTATGCTAAATGCACATCAAATACTTTATAGAGCTGAAGTGATGGGAGCCTCAAAGAAAGCCTGCTGGCACAAAATTAACCTGATGATATTTTTGGAGAAAAATCTTATCAGCAAAGTACTTCTACCCTACACCAGTGCTTTATTTAATGTGATGTTCTGGATGAGGCACTAGGAGCCTTAAGCCAGCATCAGTTCATCACTGAACATGAGAGCACAGGCATTCAGGTTCAACTTAAAAGAAAGTGTCTGAAGGTGTTCATATTTAGACACTAAGGATGTTTCTAAATCGTCCTTTCTATAGCTGTCCACAATTACAGAAGTTTTGGAACATTTACAATGGTTTGTACTTACTGCAAACACTGTTTCTGTGAAAGCTTTGCTTTTGTTTTAGTTTCCATATGGATTATCCCAATTTGTTTCCCTCTGCTGTGGGAACATTTGCAGATGCAAGCAGAATGCTGGCACAGTCACGAAACTGTAGAAGATGACAGGGAAGAGCAGTGCTGGGTATTCCTGTCTGTGCCCCAGGTCTTCCAGGGCAGATTTTCATTGCCTTTATCCCAGTGTCATGAAGAAGAACCAGAACCTCGCAAAGCAAGTTAATGGCAGCACTGATGGGTCACTCCTGGGATTGGTCCTAAACAAGAGCTCTCCCCTGAGTTACACACACAGGCCCAGCTACATAATGTACAGCTACGCTGTAATTGCGGGGTAAGCAAAGAGGGAGAATGAGAAGTTCTTCTCTGGGACATGGAAATTTCCTAGCTCTGCAAGTGGAGGAGAGGACTTAATCATGAATCACTGCTTTGGTAAAAAGCTACCCTAGTAAAAGAACAGTCCTTTAGGATGAGAATCACCCCACCTAAGGTTGACAGTCCCTAAATCTGTGCAGGATGGCAAGGCTTCTTTTATAGTCGATGGAGACAAATGGGTGTCTCTAGCATGGTGCTCTTCCCACTCTAGTGTACACAGATGTCTAAAATAGATCATGTGAGTCACACGCTACAAATGCCTGTTTCTTTCCTTTGCTTCAAAAAAGGAATCTGGACAACAAGTGCCTAATTGTCGATGTCCAATGTTCAGCTGCATGAAAGCCAGTCTGGCTGGAAGGATATGATTTATTCAGCTGGGCTAATTAAACATGAACATCTCTAAAACAGGAGAAACAGCAAAGACTAGGCAAGAATGAATTGGATTGATGAATACCAAAAGACTAGAAGCATAAGACTGTCTGACTATGAATTAAATTCTTTTCCATCTTCTTCCTCCCTCTTCCATGAAAGATGAACATTGACTATGCAAATAAAAAGGACGTGCCCCAAATCTTGACTGTTTTCTGCAAACACCCATAATCTGGGGAAAATGAGATGTCTTAGCTTGAATGTAGCCAGTGTCAAAGGGCATGGAGACAAAAGAAACCTTTCAACTAATATTTATGCTAAGCAAAATTATGTGGGCTTACTCCTTTTACTTGCATTCACTTTTCCCATTAAACTTTGCACTAAGCCTTTTACTGCAAATTCTGCAAATAACTATCTTTTAAATAATATTAAAATCTCTTTAAGATTAGGTTAAACCAAATTAAAAAAACCCCAGGGTAGTCAGCTGGTCCCAGTCCTAAACATCAGGATACCTCAACAGGTAACAACAGCTGTTTCTGCTTCATTCCATAACCTGGATTAAGGAACTGGTGACGTCTGATTGGCATGCAAAGCCTTTGGCATACAGCAAATGGTGCAGCATATTCCCAGTGGGGTGCATAACAGCCTCCTTTCACGTTTACAAAAGAGAATATTGGCTTCTCTACTTCATTAGCAACTTTCCAAAACCTCATTGACTAAACATTTGAACAAACTAGGTAAATAATTATCTTTCTCTCCACTTGATACAGAAGTAAAAATATGAAGCCAAGGGTCATTGACAGTGAGGTGTTTTAATTTCATAAGAAAATATTCAGTTGTGATAGTCTTTGTAACTGTACTGTACTCCCTTATTTATTGAATTAGGTTGCTTGGATCGTGGTCCAGTCAGTTACAAGAAACAAACGAATAGCTTCAATCCAAAATGGCATTAATCAGTTGCATTTCTCCTTTCTTGTAAAGCAAATGGCTCAACATGCTGGCATCTCAAAGCACTTCTAAATGTAGACAGCAAAAGGCCCCATGTCACTGGAGAGCCACGTCCACTCCTGTGGGGCATGTGCCTATGGGCATTTGCTCTTTTTTCCTTTCTACATCCATCTGGAGAATTTAGTGCACAATAATTCTGTAATAGTTACTGAGCAATGTGAAGCCACCACAGTATTATCTTACATTTCCTTTGCAAAATGTCTTTTAGTCTATTACTTTTTAATGACTTAAAATAGTGATTTTAAATCTTAGTCAAAGTTTTTTGTAAAAGTTGTTTGGTCACTAATATCAAGGCCTTTTTCTTTCCACTTAAGCAATGATACAGTCACTGGAAACAAGTTTTGGTTAACCAGAAACTCTCTTAAAAGTGTGCAAGTAATATAAGCTTATTTTTACTATTAAAAGTGCATAGCTATTTACTTTACCTGAAAAATAAACTACTTGGCAAAGAGGGCATACTTCAAAACAACTTTTCAAGAGCTTCCTTGAGATTTGAAAATATTAGTCCTCTCAGACAAAAGAAAAGTTAAAAGACAAACAAACACACTGATGAAGAACACTTGAATTTCTTTATATCAAATATTCAAGTATTTATTGGAACTTGAATCTCAGTGGAAGGGAAATCCCTTTATATCATGTCTCCAGATCCAAATGGACAAATAAGAATACTTCAAAAAGCAGAAAGCCTAAAATGACTGGATACAAAGTAAGAACTTTAAATGGCAAAATTCTTTGCACCTTCAAGAAAAAAAGATGCTCAAAGAAATGCCAACAACTTTTTCATCTACCAGGGGAATAAAGGTAGCTCTAGCAAAGTAGTTGAAATACCACAGCAGAAATCAATGTGATCCCCAAACTAAATGGAAGTCTTCAGTGAAGTCAATGTGTGAGGTAAGTATATGCCCATAATCATAGTCAAGGAACAAGCAAAGCTGAAACAGCTTAATGCACTTGAGTCTACTCACAAGACCCTTTTTATCTCAGAACTCTGAAAAATTGCCATGTAATTAATGCCAGATCCAACAGAAAGATTT
This sequence comes from Ptilonorhynchus violaceus, assembly GCA_013397565.1. NCBI lineage: Eukaryota > Metazoa > Chordata > Aves > Passeriformes > Ptilonorhynchidae > Ptilonorhynchus > Ptilonorhynchus violaceus. Next base: position 2,311,655 of record VZRJ01008186.1, on the reverse strand, counting down.
TTAATGAAGATGTTGCTTAGGCAGAGCTACAAAATACGCTCATCATAACAGGATTTGTGCCAACACCAGAGAATAAAAAGTGACTCAAAATTCTTTATCCTTTCACACCTCAGGCTCTGTGTTAATCATACTTCAAAAATTTGAAGGATAGAATAATTAATGGTTCGAAGGTAAATGGACAACAGAATCAAATGTAACATGGCTTTAGTAAAGGCAGGTCATGTCAGACCAGCCCGATTTTTTCCTTTGATAGGATACCTGATTTTCCAGACAAAAGAACTGCACAGAGAGATTAGATTTTATCTGAACTTCAGCAGAACATTTGGTAAGGTGTCACAATAGAGATTACTTGATAAACTGGAAAAAAAGAAGGCTAGAAAAAGACTGTGAAGGTGCAAACTAAAGTGACTGCTTCAGGGGAAATGCCAATGAATTGTGCTGAAAGGGGAACCTCTCTGGGCTAAAACAGATTACTCCAGTAGGGCTTTTCCTGAAGCAGTCTTGATATTGATTTTATTTATAATTTTATTTTTGTGATTTCACCCCTAAAATAGGAATGAACACAAGAAGTTAAAAAAAAAAAAAGAGAAGCACTGCCAGGGGAAAGAATACCACATAAAGGAAAAAAATGGAGCAGAATAGTAAACATGGGATGAAAGTACAAAGAACAGTGTCCCTCAGTTAAGATGGGATTCAGCTCATCCAAGCCATCTAAAAACTTTGTAACTTCACAGCTCTTTAGTCTCTTTGTATAACCAATAGAAAGATGTGACCAAAACCTCTGGTATTTTATATTATCTACTTTAGACACATGTCTAAATGGGATGAATGGAAATTCTTTGGAGATTTTTCCATCTTTCTCTAGTCATTCATAAAGGACGTTTGGAAGTCTTCCTTAGGTACCTAACTTTTAAATGTCTAAATTTGATGTGAGAAATCTCCCCAAGGACTATTGCAAATTTACTTTTCAGTAGCTCAGCAGTCAGAAATCAGGCAGGAGAAAAACATGCATGTTTTTTTCTGACCCAGGACTCTGTAAATCACAAATAACTTCTTCAGACATACTACACAAGATGAATTCAACTGAAGCAGCAAAGAGTTAATATAAGGGTAAAAACACCAGTGAGATCTCATCGGAGTCAATATCTGGCTGCCCATATTCTCCAAGAGTCTTTCAGAACACAGCTTATCTTGTGAGAAAATACTACAAGAGCAAGAAGAACAGTATGAATAGTTAAATACATCATATTAGATGCCCCCTCACAAGGGAGAAGGACAGTTTAATCCTAAAACCCACAAGAGCAGCAGGTTAGAAACTTGCCATGAACAGATTTAGGCCGGAAACTTTCTTAAACATGAGAACAGTGAGGTTGTAGGACTGCCTTCCAGAAATGCTACTGAAGGCCAGAAACCTGAAGAGTTTTAAGTGAGCTGGACAGTTTTATGAAACAATTACATGATGCAGGGCCTGAGAAGAAGAGGTGTGCCAGAAGAATCTTGCTAGCTTTATGTTTGCTTGAAAGAAGACCCAAAAAGCTAAATTCTTAACTATAATTTGGAAACAGGCTGAAATTCCCTGAACACCTTTATTTTATACTTTAACAGCACCAAAAAGAAATCTTCCAAACTCTTAAAATATTTTTCCAATGTACCCTAGTATATTTATAGAAGTTTTCAAAGGGAAATGACAGATTTGTCAATTCTGATGACAGTAACAGAACCAAATGTCTGAATTCAAAGCTAACTTTTTTTATGGGAGCATGTTAATTTAATCATATCAAACACTCAGTTGTTGGTTTAATTTATTTATTTATCTATTTACTTACTTTTTAAGAAAGAAACAAAGAAAGAGTGATTTGAACAATATAAAGGAGCCTTCCCTTGAAATATATTCAAATGCACTGTTTCTTCACCATTTTTTTTTCATTTGGACAGATCAAGCACATGGACTTTTTATTACAGACATTTTTCACTTTTTTTTTCCTTGAGCTTTTCTGGTATATACACATTCCTAAACAAAGCAAATAATTAGGGAAATAATATATCATAATTAAAATAAGTATCATAACTTGATTTTGTTTCAGTAACTATCTTTTTGCAATTTCATATCAAATAGAAGGTTTAAAATTCATTATGAGATACAGCAACTTAATTTGTGATGTACTTACGGAAGTTTAAAAGAGAGCTTGAAGAGTTTAATAGAAAAAATTTAATTAGAAATCCTACAACATAGACATCTGATGGTTTTGTAGCATGTACAGTTTAAATCATCACAGTGTAAGTAAAGAGTCAACAACTGTGAATAATTAGATTTTATTTCTTCCCCTAGAAATTGAAATTTCACTTTGTCATTTTGCCATATGCCTGTCATAATTTTAGTAGTGTCAACTATCTGAGGACTGAGTCTATTCTTCTCTTATAAATGCGTCTTCTTGTAGTATTGATCTGGGGAAGCACATGCTGAAAATAGCATTTAATGACAAAAATATTGGAACTGTAAAATAAATGTATATTAAAAAAGACCACTGTTAGTCTTTAATTCCCAACCTTACATTGCCTCACCCAAAAAAAAGCAAACAGTTAATAAAAAGCTGTCAATAATACCTTACACTTGATATGTCACCTATTCTTTCATGCACTTTTGAGAAGTCCTTTGGAACAAACATACATTATCTTGAATTTATAAGGGAAATGTAAAAATGAAAAGTTTAAGTGGCTTATCCAAAATCAGGCTTATCCAACTAAGCCTTCTGCAAACACAAAAATACAAGTAAAAATCAAGGCATCTCTTGATTTTTCTCAAGACATCTCTTGATTTTTCTGTGCCGTTGTAACGAAGAAAGAGTCCAACAAACTCAGGATTGTCAATTACATTATTCAGAGGATATGTACATCTTAAAATTAATTATTTTAGCTATATTGTTGTACAAACTATTTCAATCAACATAAAAAAAAAATCTGTTGATTTCTGTCTTTATCAAGGATCTTGCTTGCCCTGTGCTGAGATGCACTAGCACTATGTAGTCAGAGCTATATGCATGCTGTAGGGACAAGGCCTCCCAGCTCTAAGTATAGCCTGAAGTTTTGCTTTCATGCAACAAAGCTTTCTCCATTCTCAGAGCACTGTGCTTTGGTTATGAATTCTAACAAAACTTTTTAGGAACTTAATTACCTTTGAGCTTATAAAACTCCTTTGAAATTTCCCAAGGGTTTTCAGTTTATCCTGTGACACCCACCCAAGCCACCCTTTTGTGCTCACACAGATTCCATACATGTTTTCTTAGAAAGTCAAGCTAAACATTTAAAGATAGGAGAACAGATCTCAAATAGTGTCATCCAGAATTCCTTTGCCAATCTCAAAAGGTACCAAGGACCACTATAACAACAGTGAAATAGTGACCTACAGCCAAAACTGTATAAAAATGTGGTATCTGCATATGATGATAAAGAAGAGCAAAGATTGCAAAGCAGGGCAGAATAGCAGGCAGAGGTTTCCTGAAAAATCAGCGTGCAAAAAGTGCACTTTCAGAGATCAATAAACATCAATCAAAAAAAACCAAACCAAAAATATACCATGTGAACATGGTAATGACTGAAGACGTAATGACCAATTTTAGAATGAACTTGCTGCATTCCTTTATGTGAAAATACAGTGTCAATTTTCATGTTGAAGACAAAAATACTATGTTAGTGGCAATCTTATCCAAAACTGAGAAACAAAACTATTTAGACAGTTAGCTATTTGTAACTAGGTATACTATATATTAAGGGTATCTTTCAAAGACTAATTATTTTAAAATAGAGACCATGTGAAGCTGTGTCAGAACTAATCACAAAATCACACAATATTCTGAGTTGGAAGGGACCCAGAAGAATCAAGTGCAACTTGTAAGTGAATGGCCCATGCAGGGATCAAACCCACAACCCTGGTGTTATTAGCACTCACCAACTGAGCTAATCCCAGGTTAAATGATGTATGTCAAAGCCTGGTTGTAACATACCAACTGAATATGATTTTATTACTAATTTTTGAAGAAAAGCTATACATTTTCTAGCAGAGCAGAAAATCACTGCAAGTTTCAATGTCTCCATATTTCATACACATTCAGAAAAAAAATATAGCTTATATATTTTTAAATAAAATATACAGGAAAATAAGAGACTGAAGTATATATACCATTACTATCTCCTTCCCTACCTGCCTCTATCTTCTAATTAGTTTCACAAGGCTTCAATATCATATGGTAGCTTACTTAAGCTACTTTAAGCCTTAACTTTAAATCTCTTAGCCATTGACAAATTCAGTGTTAAGCTTCATGTGCTTTTGTTTCCTCCTGCTTATTTATCTGTGTATTTCTATGGAGAGTCTCACTGAAATTTCTAGGTTTCTTACGAACGTCAACACATTTATTTTCCCAACATGTCATGTCTGGCTTGTTACAGGCACTGGGACCCTTGGGCTAGAAGTATTTATTGCCATGGTTGTAAAATGCTCAGCAGCCTGACCAAGGGATACACAGATTCTTCTCCTGAGATTACAATCTTGCTCTTCCAGCTTTTGTACATTTCTCTGAACCTCTGTTAAAAGGCGATCAAACTTACAAGTTCCAGTCCAATATTTCCTTATCCAAGTGCTTTCACTAAGCAAAGCAGACAGCTGGAAACATTTTGCAGTATCAATCCCTCTTTGCAAACTTTGCTACATATAACTTTTATCATTATGCAACTGGAAATGATGAAAAGTAGTGCTTGAACCAAACCAAGAGTGTATTTCCTTTATTTTGCTCATTTCAGGCATGTGTTGTATATTCTTTCATTCCTAAACATGAGATTGTCCCCCAGCCCCGTTTATTTTTCTCAGAATTTGCATTTTTATATGGCACAAAGAATTAAAAACCTGCAGAGGCCGGGCTAAAGCCTGGGATCAGGCTAAATCATTTTAAGATCTAGGACTGTCTAAGGACCAAAAATATTTTTTCAAGCTATAATTTATTTTGCATTTATAGCTTGGGGCTTGTTTGAAGGGAGATGGTTGTATGCAAAGGAAATAAGAACATACATAAGGGAGGACCATATCTGATGGATGAATGGAGTTCCAGTGTTCAAGCATATGGATGAAAGAAGTGTCAGTTAAGTATAGGAAAGTGAAGTTGAGGACAAAATTGCAACCAGAGCTTTAGAGAGACCACAAGTTTTTCCACTGTTGAAGAAACACCCAGTTCTCTTTCCCACAGAACAGAACATTGAATAATCTTTATTAAGATGTCATTTTAACTTCTCTGCAAAAATAAAGACTCTTTCTCCACTGAAACAAAGAAGACATAAACTCAAGAATATTTGTATCATGATTCAAAAGTTTAGCAAATCAATATGGTTTTGGTCTCACGGCTTTTTGGGATGTTAGAAATAAATGTTAAGTTTAGGATAATGTTACTGTGAAACAGACAAAGAACTAATTTTTGTTGTAAACAGTAAGAAGTTGTGAATATTATTTTCTCAGACTAACTATAAAAGATAGTCTGAAATGACTTACTGAATAAAACACAGGGCAAAGACTTAATTACTTGATAGTTTTCTGTCTTTTTTTATAGGACCTCCAGAAGACACATATTCTTCAAATTATACATAATGTAATTTCTAAGACATACCAAATCTCTATTGAAGTTAAGTCTACTGAAAAATATTTAAGCATTTGAATGAAATGGCATGTACTTGAAATAATTACTGTAGCTAAAATAAATACAGGTGATAGCATGGGTGAAAGAAAAAACCACATACCTTGAGGACATTAATTTGTGAAAAATATTCTAGAGGTAGTCTGGCTAATCTATCATATGATGGTGTAAATAGGCATGATTCAAAATCTAATTAATGAAGCAAACTTAAAAAAAGGTAAGTTCTTCAGCAAGAGCATTGTAACCAAGACAGGAGAAGGATAAAGAATTTTGGTATCTGCAGAAGACGTAGATCACAGAATCATATATATGGGGAAAGATCTCCAAGATCATCAAGTCGTGACTTTGAATGTCTTGTTTCGCTTAATTCTAGCTTCCTTGGGAATCCCTTAGACACTCAAACGACAGATATTATGGAAAACTTATGCACAGTTTAAATTAAATGCAGGCCTGTGAGATGAGATATGAGAGAGAACCTGTAAACAAAGGGTTAACCAGCATCAAAACTACAATAATCAACAACAGAGAAAGCAATTAGATATTTAAAGTGGATTGATAAATTACAGAAAGTCTTTGCACTCGCTTAGGCTGCAGGAAGAATTCTCATGGCAATATAGACATAGGACATTGTACATAGGACAGAAATCTAGTCATAAAATTTCATAAATGTAGCTCTAACAAAAGAAGATCACTAAACTGCAGTTAACATTAAAAATAAGCCTTTATTGTACTGTTTTGAAGACTCAAGGCAACTTTGCTAACTTTCAGATCATAAACTCTCAGTAGGAAAGTTCAAGATTTTGCACAATGAAAAAATTAAAACTCACCAAAGGAACAAACCCTCCTCTCAGCCTAGATCAAAACATATCTAGAGACCAAACCTTGCCATTTGCATTGTTTAGATGAGTTTCAAGCACAGTAACATAACATGATTTTGACTGCATAATGATGGTGATGATTTAGGCAGATATTTAGATCTACTGCTTGCATGAAACAGCATTTTTCTAGATTTACAAGATATTAGATAATTCTTAAGATTTGTAACATCAATACCTAGTAAATGAAATGAGCTTTTTAAAACCATAAAAATCAGAAGACAACAAATGTTTGTGTAATTGCTTTTTAAAAAGCCCTGCAATTTTAATAATACTTAAGACTAGGCAACATAAAGGATTCAATACAAACCAAAAGCAGGAAATACCAGATTTGAGGTTGAAAATCAATCCCCAAATGAAGCAAGATCTATGATTTGTGCAACATTAAGTTGCACCAATTTCTGTGAGGAAAAGTAAGAACAGATATTATATTAAATATACCTCTAAACTACACCACACATATGTGCTAAAATTACATCCTTACACTTTAAATCTAAGCCCTTGCATGAAAAAAAAATTCAGGAAGATATTTGCCCTTTCTGTTGTGAACAAGGTTATTATGTGCATTAATACTTGGTTATAGATGGTCCGTCCTAGCCTACAGCAACTTACAAAGCCACCAGGACTGATGGCACTACCATGATAAAGCCCTATATATTCCTATACAATTATACTATTTGATGTGCATTTGATGTGCCTATTGGTCATGACTTTATGACTTTTACGACACAGTTAAAGAAACAGCAGAGTTTCTGGCCTGAGCTCTGTTCCATGAGCAGTACAACCACTGAAAAATGGAAACTCTCTTTCATATCTTATATACTCTGTTCTATTTCCTCTTTCCTGTCTCACTGAGGAGTGAAGTATTAGAGCAGCTTTGGTGGGCACCTGGCATACAGCCATGTATACATCTCATACTGCCATACAACCTACCTCATACTGATACATAATTTACATGTTGAAATTAGTATTTTGATACCTGTCTAAAAGAGCGAATTACTGAAATCCAGTTTAAATATGTAGAAAATGATGTATCAATATGTCCACAAATCAAATAAGAATCTCACTTGGAATATAAAGTTCATTGTCCAAAGCAGACCAACATGACTCAGGCAACATACAGAACTCTACGAGGAGCAGAATCCAACCTCTTTAAATCTCTAATAGAAACAAAACTGACAGCCATTAAATTCATTATAATAGGGTCAGTAACTAGGAATTCAGAATAAAGAAGCACTGATTTCACCTGGGGTGCATGTGTTTGTTTGTTTGATGGCACTGATTTCATGTTGATCAAAAGGTCTAATTATATACAGAAATTGAAGCAAAAAAGGAAATATGTGATTAAATGTCAAGTGGAGTATGGATTGAGCAAAGAAACATGCTACTACAACAGTTTTTACAACAACATGATTTGATTTAAGATAAATAAAAGCCTATTAAAAAGTTATCCAGCTGTGACGGCTAAAATGCATTTTGCTGTATGCAAGATTTACTGCAATGAAGTCTGCTTGCCTCAATGATTTGATTTTGGAAGCCTTTTCTAGTATTACAATGAAAAGTAATTTAAGACAAGAACCCAGGTCTGGTTTATGTTCAGAACAAGATCTGTAAACAGAATTAAAAATATTTGTTCTTCAAGGATTTCCCTTGCTGTGCAAAATGCATGAAAAGAATGAATCTACAGATAAAGCACCATACCTACAAGTTATGGTGGGTTGGCATTTCCACTCCTTAACTGAGTGATTCCTAAATGTCTACCAGTGAGTCAGTATTTTCCACATCAGATGGCTACATCATGATCAATTTCTTAATCTTTTGAAAAAATTTTATTTGTAGAGAGTGTCAGGAAAATAGTTTGACTACTGCCATGAATGCAAAGAATAAGTTATCTTACTCACACATAATAACAGGAACAGCAACAACAACCACCGGCACCTAAAAATCATATTAATAAAAATTCTTTTTATAATATAAGTCCTTGAAATTTTTGTAATGGCACAAGCTGTCTCCTGGTGTTAAAGTGCTCTGGTTTTACACTTCAGCAACAAGCTAAAATACACGCTTCTGAAATTTGCATTATGGATTTAGGTAATAAAATTCTTCAAAGATTCCATCCTTCCTATGCCTTTTCTATTCCCACATAGCGCTGCTGTGCCAGTAGGATTACATAATTCATCATTCTTGCCTAGAAACTCAATGCGAGTCTCCTTAGCATGAAGAGGACTTCATCTGCAAGTTCTTCCCCCAGTGGAGAAGCAGCCACAGCTGAAAGCAATGAGCTTCCCAGTTCTCAGCTTCCTTGGTAGTCTGGAGAGGAAAGTCTCCCAAGAAATTACAAATCTTGCACCGAAGTAGGGTAAAAATTTCTAAGAAACAGACACAAGACAGTGGGACTAGGAAAACATGAAGGGAGAGGGAAAGAAGGAATGATTTACTGCAAAGGAATGATGGTTTATCCTGTCCTCATCCAAGCCATATTAACTACCCAGCAGTGCTGGGTCAAAGGCCAAGTGAAAGTGCATTCAACTCAAAACAATTCAGAACGGACACAGACTCAATTCAGAACCATATATACAGAAACTATTCTATGGTAATCAGTAGTAGTTGACCTGCTGCTAGTTCCTCTCTTTCTCAATACTCCTGGCAGCACTTACCACTCTGGACTACAGACACTGCAGTCCTAAACTGTGAACTCAAAGGGATGCATTAAGGAAGTTGAGATACATGTTAAAGGACCAGCCAAATAAATACAGGACAGGAAATGTCATCTTCATTGTAAGATTTATCATAAAAATAATCCTTTAAACGAAGCAAACAGCTGAGGCTGAAGTTCCAGAAAAATGATCTTATATTCCTTGTACTTTATAAACATGTAGCTTCATTTTTTTTTGCTCTTAATATGTCAGGCTCACTACCCTATTTCTATATGGTTTTTTACAAGCTTTCATATACTTTGCACACAAATCTATTAATATTGGCTTTCTTATGACTGTCAGCACCACCACCAATTAAGGCATCCCAGAGTTTTACAAACGTTTATGAACATTCATCAGATTCCTATGAGATACTGGCATTTTGTTATCCCCATCTTACAAAAACCCCCTGTTCCCTGAAGCAGAGAGATGCTGTGGCACAAAGATCTACTATGACCTTTTGTTCTGCCCTTCTGCACTGTCAAGCCCACAGTCCCTGAATGATGATAAAAGGTACAGCAAAAAAATGAAGGATCACCTGGAAAGAGATGTGCCTTGTGACAATCTTGTGCCTTTCCATAGAAATGAATGGGACCACTGCCTCTGATGCCTTAAGGATTAGCTTTTGGATTTTTCTAACCCTGCATTGTACTAGTGTAATTCTGAACTCCATATTATGTGCTTCACATTCTTGTTAGACCAAACCTTCTCTCTAGGCCTGGAAAACAAGGTCACTATCCTAGGCCTAAGTATAAACAAAAGTGAATTGGGAGGGGGTGAATGGGGGAATATTACTTCATTACCTGGAACTGTAACTGGACAATTAACATCTGATAAGCAAATGTACCAAACCTATATCTGAGGGGGAAAACTCGTGATCGGGGTCCATCTTGGTTATAGCCTAGCATCAGCAAGGCTCTGCACCAGAGGTGTACCACTCGAAGGCCTTCAATAAATTCACACTTTTATCCACTAACTTTGTTCAGTCTCTGTTTCAGGTACTCCCACTTTTAGGCATCACCTCCAGAGCAGCAGTGCCCTAACATTGGCATTCCAACTTGGTCTTCTCTATGGCACTAAACCAGAATTTTCAGACAAATGAGAGTTTTAGGTTTAGAGTTGTAACTGACTTGTAATTTGAATGAAGTTAATGTTACTTCAGAAACTGGCTCATCCTTAGAGTGGACAGACTCATATTAAACAGAAGTAAATCAGGCAGATAAGCAGCTCTCAAAGAATACATTCCATGTACCAGGATCAAAAAGTGCAAACAAACTAGTCTCATGATTTTGGCTACATGCCAAAAAGAATCAATAGCAAAAAGTATTTCCCATATCGTTACAGATAAATCCAATGCCATGGAGCTGACTAAAATTTTGGTATCTAAAATATGAAGTGTTTTACACTAAGTTTTGAAAAATGGTTTGAAATATTGCTGAAGCTAAGGTGCAGGGAACATGATGATTAGAGTTGTCTATGTAAATTAACAGAAGTATATAACTTTTCTGATATTGCATTTTGAAACAACACAATAATGGCATTTAAGAAGCACTCATGTCATGTCATAGTTACCTGTCTCACTTCAGAGAAATATCAAAATGAAACAGTAACTGTAAAAAAGATGAATCGGCCTCAGCCAAGGTATATGATGACAATTAACATCCTGCACTGACATTTTCAAGATTTATACTTTTCTCATGCTTTTTCTCCCAAGAGCTATGGCAGTGACTCAGTATACTTCAAAGGCAAGGTTTTCATCCTTTGATAACACACAACTGTCTAGGCTAAATATAAGTATCAGCATAAGAGATCTTACATGAACTCAATAAAGCAGAGCATAGTCATCTCTGAAAGTCAGCTACAAGACTATAGCCATGAAACCAGTGTTCAGAAGACAGAATTTTCAAATCGTCCAAATCCAATAGCGGAATTAACAGATTCAGAAGTAGTACTGAAAAGGAGGAAAATATCTTGATTTGAGATTACTGTCTTGGATTCCAGGAAACACTAATACTTTAGACTTACATCTCATTCCTTAATATGGGAAAAAAAAAATCACAGGTATTGCTATCTGACCTTTACATTAACAGAAGCAGAGAAATGGATGACAGACATGAAGGCATTTGTGTAAGATCTTCCAGGAAGCTTTTCCCCCCTTCTGAAATCTGAGTTTCGCTACAAGAATATGAGTAGACTGAAAAACACAGGAAAATGCTGTAACTTTTTCTCATAAGACGCAATTTTTACTGGTTACAGAATGTAAAGAAATTTCTTTCCTACTCTCAAAAAAAGCCTATCCCATTAGAGAGACATGTCAAATGAATTTCATGCTCTTCTTTAACACAGATAAATGAGAACATGGAGGTTAAACAAGCGAGAATCCCCAATCCCCTTCCACCTCTCATATGGAGTCATTTTCTGCTGGGAAACAAAAAATTATTCTCTCCTGGAACTGAATCAGAAGGCAGACCCATCAGTCAGTAGCCAGCATATGATTCAGCTCAGCTTTTCAATAAGTTAAAAAGTCCAAAAGTCACCAAAAAAGGGTTTTTGAATGAGAGGGCTGCCTCCTTCTAACTCTTTTGAATTGCCTGCTGAGCACTCCTGTGAATTACGCCTGCTGCAAGAGGAGCACATCTGAGTTAAGAAAGCAGGGATTTTCGGTGACAGCTGGCAAGCAGACACTCCCTCTATCGAGGGACAGCTTTCATTCAACTAAAAGGTAGGACAAACACCAATTCCTGTAGCTGGACACTGAAAAGAAAGGAGACCAGTGATTAAAATACATAGCAATTACAACTCTCCCTCAACCACAGTGTTTTCTATAAAAAGAAAAATGTTGATTATAGATGCCTCATAGAATATGCTGACTTCTGCTTATATTTTATAATTATACTAGCAAACACTGAATAATTGAGTAATAAACACTATTGCAAGTCGGAAAAAGACATTCCATTCAAGTCTTGGGAAATGATAGAAAATGTTAAAATAGCACTAAATATTCCACTTATGTTAAATTCAGTGCTTGAACTGCAAAATGATTTAGCTCTGCCTTCAAATGCTTTAAATATTCCTTCATGCAATATACACAATCAGAAAACTATTTCTGCTGTAATTCACTCACATTTCCAAGGCAATGCATTTTGAATAAGGGTTTTGTCCTACTTGTTAAGCCAATTGAAAGAAATACTACTTGGCTCCCAGATTAATAATATGTTAGATTTTTATTAGCCTGATCATTTAACAAATTACTAACAATGAACATTTCCTGTGTGTTCAAAAGATTTCTGTTTAAAATATTCCAGAGTAGCCTTGTGACACTACAATAGCAGTAGGCAAAACCGCTTGAGCTTTACAAAAAAGAACAAGTTACAGAAAAGTGCTGAAAAATTAGATTGAAATAAAATACTTAGTATTCTTTCATCTGTTTTGATCTCTGCTCTTCTTGTTTAAATACACTGGAAAAGTATCTACATGAAAAAGTGTAAAAATGGGGTTACAAAAACAACCATCTTTTTTGGGGGGGAAGCAGTTTACAACAGCTTTAAAACTGGGGTTGCACTGAAAACTAAGTCTAATTTTATTTCCTTTAAACAAGATTTGAACAGATACCTTGCATAAATGTCAGGGTTTTTTTCTAACCTCCCAAGATTTCCTTCAAAATGATTTGTCTATTTTTAGGCCAAAGGAAGGGAAATGCTTCAGGTATTTTTCACAGTCTGCACAGTAATGTTTAATGAATGCATTTTACTCTATAATTCTACTTTGAACTTAGGCTCCTCAGCAGCCAGTGTGGTGTTTGCCTTATATTAATTAAAAGTTTAAGATTTGAAAACTGTTTTTTGAAGGGACAAAAATTAACTTTCAATAAAGATTCCAGATGATCCTTACCATGCCAACTATTATTGCTGCAATCTATGGACACAGCTAGACTAAGCTGAATTATTTTCAAAGTACTCACCTCAATAAAGTAAAAAATCCTCTTATCAGAGAGTTACTGTGTTATACATTAATAGAGAAGGGCCCAGATTTGCCATAGGAAGCCACCAGTACAACTTCTTTTGTACCCTGTCTTACAGTTCCTATTTTAAACTGCAATTATGGGCTTATCTTTGCCAAACACCTTCTTCATACCTGAAATTAAATAATGCATGGTGATAACTCAGAAGAACTCATTAGCTTGCTCAGTATTATCAAGTGTACTTCACACCTAATCTCCTTGCAGATGATTATTTTTTTTACTGTGTTGTATCTGCAGTGTATTTACTCAAACACATTTGACCCAGTTCTACTACAGCTTTTGTTATCAGAGGTTCTCAGATGTATCTTAGCCTCATGCAGGAACTTACACACCAGTACACATGTAAATCAACATACCCCAAAACACATCCACAAAAGCATAAAAGCTCTCACAGCTACAGCTGTCCATTATGCTCTGTAGACTTTCCATATAGGAGGAGTAGGGAAGAACAGAATAGGAATGCTGGGTTTGTTTGTTAACTGTGCAATTTAGGGAAAATCAGAATCTTAAATCTGTCTGGTGTTTGAAGAAAATAAGTCCCTGAAATTTGAAATATAGAGCTTTATGAAGGCAAAAAGTCAGGGCAAAGATATTTCAAATCCATGCATATGTCTGGGAGAGGGAAATGGCCTCTGGTATCAGAAGCTGATGTTGACTGGGTACATTTTGCTGCAGAGCCTCCCATCTCTCCCGTCTTCCTTCCCCAAACTCCTCTCCACTAAATCCTCTGGCTTTACTTCCCTTATCCCTGTTCGTTCCAGATCTAATCTTCCCTATCGCAGAGTGTCAATGCCTTGCCTCTGAAAGTTCCATTTTCCTAATGTTCTCCCAAGCGCTCTTGCTTTTCTCCCCCTCTACATCCAGTTACTTTCCAGTCCTTTTGGAATAGAGCAGAATAGAATAGACTAGATTAGACTAGTTCATCTAGAAGGGACTTACAATTATCATCTAGTCCACTGCTTTATCACTTCAGATCTGAACAAAAATTACAGCATGTTATTAAGGGCATTGTCCATATGCCTCTTAAAAACTGACAGGTTTGGGACACTGACCATCTTTCTAGGAAGCTCATTCCACTACTTGACTAACGTCTTGATAAACAAATATGTCCTAAAGTCAAGAGTGCATCTTCCCCGAGGTGTTACCATCGAATTCTTTCCCATGAAGCTTGTGGCTTTTGGGAGGGTCCCAAGACCCCTCCCAAAATTATTCTTTTCCTGATCAACTCCTCCCAACTCCACACTGAACCTGAAATCTGCACATGTCAAACCCCACCGTTCACCAGACTGGTCTTGTAGCCCATGACACTGGAATTACTCAGTATTGCTCAATATGCACACTACTTTTTGTGTTTTCACTTCTGTATAACAAAATACAACTACTGAAGACACTTTTAGAAAGTGATCAATATTTCTTAAGTCAAGCGTGTCCCTAACCTCAGTTGGGCTGATTCAGGGCTCAAGACTGAATATGAACATTTGTGCTCCAGAAAAGCCAATTAATAGTCTTTTATCCAGACATTTGCAGTCATACTGATAATACAAGTTCTGTAGTGGCTCAAAACCTTGTTAAGGAGGTCTGTTCAATCAGGTCTTCCTGTATCCCACATCATGTTCTCAGAAACTCTTCAGTTATGAGGTGGAGGATCCAGGAGGTCTGCTGCAGGTAGTCATCACCTGCAAAGATCTGCACACTGACCATGAGCTTACTCCCATGCTTATCCTCACAGACCATACCAAAAGGAGCAGTATTAAAATCAGAGAAAGCTGGACAGCACCCCAAATAAAATGTCCTTCCTTTATGCCTAAACTGATACTGTCTTCCAATATTAAAATTTAAAAGCACTTACTTTTTAACACATTTTTGCATATAAAGCAGCCAAACATATTATTACATGTGACATCAAAATTTTTATTTGTACAGAAGACCTAAATGGTTGGTACAAAGAAAACACTATTCCTTCATTTTAAAATGGATGTACCAGAAATTCCTCTACAATACAGCACAGACTCCCTAAAATCCAAGGCTTAAGAGTTTGAGGTTTGTAAAAGAGATTAGCATGGCTTGCCATGAAAATTGATAATTGTGCCATTTAAAAGCAGCTTGGAAGAAGAAAAGTGCACATTTTAATAACTCTGCCCTAAATTACTTTGCGATGAAAATCAAAGGAGAATATCCTTAATAATATAAGATGAAGGGAGAGAGAAATGTACTGAACAATATTGTTTCTTCTAAACAGAGATGTTGCTGTGAGCTTTATTTTCCCATAATAGTCAGTGACTGAATGCAATTTTTAAAGATTGAGCGTATCTTCCATTGGTAGCCTAAAAGATCTCCAAAGTGTATGAGGGCATACATGAGTCAAAACTCCAGATTTTCTTTTATCTTTCTATTCTGCCAGGACTTAACTTATTTAGAGTGCACTACAACTTCAAGCTATGCTCTCAATTTACTTCAAGCTATTAAATGAGGATATAATGAACAAAGATTTTTCATATATTTACGGAGTGGATTGACTTAGTAAAATTATATGGAGCTCTGTTTAGGAATCACCAAATTCACATTACTCTCTCAAATATTGTGTGGCTTAGGACATCTGTTTTACATGACAACATTTTTCATTAAATTGCTTGCTATCTGGTGTCCATGTATTTTTTTTTTACTGCCTCTCTTCAAACTTGGTGGCCTTCTGCAAGCATATGAGAAATTGCAGCTCTCTAGGCTCTTCCTTGTTACTACCACTTCCCAGTGGACTTGGACTGATCTTTCAGCTATAAATCACTTATCAATGTCCCACATGCAATTTCTTACAGGATGGTTTCTTGTTTATTACCAATCACATCAGCAGCTCCAAGTGATGAATTTTGATTTTTAGTACTTTCCAAGAAACAGCATTAGAGCTATTTACTTTCACATTAAGTAGTTTTCTGGAGAAGTGACATTGCCGAAAAATTGATCGTAGCCTGGAAAATTACAGAATGCAAAAATAATTCAACTAGTAAATTCTGCAGGAATACCTTGTATTTACATCTTCCAGTATTATCTGTTCCTTTGCAGTCCAAGTGGCATGGCTGGTCCACATCAACCACGATACCTTCTCCACTCTCCCACCAGAGAGGGGAAGCATTGTCACCGATGACTCCAGTCTATGGACAGGATGATCACAGATACCACACACACACAATAGCCCAGCAAGTGCCATGTTATCAACTTCCACTTTACATTAAAGAAATAAATGAATCAGTGAACAGGGTTTGGTCAAGAATAAATATGAACTCACACTTAAGGTCTTTCATGGAAATACCAGCCATGTAGACAATGGTAGTGGTGTCTGGGAGACAACTCAACCCTAACAATGATAAGATCACCAAATACTTTTGGTGAAACATGGGAAAAGACAAATATCACACAATTCAGATAGAGCATAAATCTACTGAAAATAACTTCTGAACAAGAAACAGAGGAACAAGAATTCGGCTAAATCATACTGAAGCTATCTTTCAGCTCAGTATTTATTTTTCTGTAACACTTAATACCTATATGGACCACAGAAACTATCACTAATACTTGCTTCAGAAGAAAGTGATGTGAAAAAAAATCAAACCCAAAGGACTCAGCAATTTACACCAAGGAAAAAGGTAGAGCAATGACAACGCTGGGGAAAACAGAAAACATCTAGACCTTAAACTACGAGTGTCTGCCTTTTGCAAAGACAAGCTTTAAACCTGTACTAAGTGATCCATTACAACATAATCTTTTAAGATTCAGGATATAACTAGGTAGTAATTCTGGGGAGGAAATGTTTCACAAATACCACTGCTCACAGTTCCCTACCCCAGCATCAAAGGATAGATGGATTCTTTGAATAACAGAGGTTGTCAGCCCCCAAAATGTGGCAATATAGGTGAAAGAAAAAAGACTGTATACAGTAGAGTCTTTTAACAACAGCAACATGATCAGCTCTTAAGCAGTCAAAACCAAAATGAGCATAATGTGATTCATTTGTATTTTAGATGCTAGCTTGGTGTTTATAAGGAAGTACAGAAGGCGGTGGTTGCAGTCAGTGTTCTTGAGGCATTACTCTCAGTAGCACTGTCTGATTATCTTTAGGAATGCCACCCAGATGGGTGGCATTAAGGAGCATCATAATCCTCTGTTAGGCCACTCTGCGGAGGGCAGTGTATGTGCAAATATAATACACAGCAATTGGCAGGTGTTCTTACTTTGGGGTCTGGATGAATAGAGATTGAGAGCTTATTCTGTTCTCAAAATGGGCAGTAAATAAGAGTCAGACCCCATTTTACGGAACAGAAGAAAACAACAAGCCATTGGGTCAAGGTTGTCTAAATATAATCTATGTAATTGAAATAAGACTATTAAATCCTCATCAGAGTATTAGCACATCAGCTACTCAAGTACCAGATTCCATTCAAAAAGCTGCAAAGGAAAAGACACCATATTGAAGTTAATCAAGCAGGTTTGCTCTTCTGATAGAAAAAGTCCTGGTGTTCAAAATCTAACACATGAAAAATGCTTGACCCCTTCATATAACACACTTCTCTCCAGTCTTGTTTTCCAGTATGAAACGGTTTGGAACTAACTGGCCATTATAAATCTGAACCCAGACCAGTTTGATATCCTGCAGAACATCACATTTTAACTCAAGATGTCTCAAACTACTAAGTAATTCAAAGTTTTCAAATATCTAGAGTGCACTGGTATAATCAACCTTTTAAAGTCATAGAAGATAAATTGCAACACAGCTCATTTTCAGGACTTCAGTTTACTTTTAACCACATAAGGGAACAAACGCCTCTGTTTCATACTCAAGGTGCAGGTTTCAAAATAAAATAAAAATTGTGTTCATGGCTAGAGTCAAAGACCTGAATTAAAAACAGGGGCTATGGAACATTCCAAGTGATTTATGGACCTGTTCCTCCTCTGCTCACTCTTTCAACCTAATGCTGATGAAACATCCCTGTAATGCCCTTTCAATTTTCTAGAATGGAAGAAAACTAAACCACTAAATAGGTTTGATTAGTTTTAGCTATCTCAGCTAAAGCAGATCCCAGAAGATCCTGACAACTGCCACACATGGCAGAAGCAAATGAGGAGAGCACAGGAGGGGGACTAGAGGACATAGCTAGGGCAGAGAAGCTGACCTTTTGGTGGCAAACAGCCAACTAGATGAGCTCAGCTGTGAAACTCTGGCTTAGCCCATAAAGACTCTAATTAATTGTACTCATAATTCCACATTTACTGTCGACTAGGAAGCACCAATACACACATTGCTGTTTTGATGCAAGGTGAATTCATTACATGGCACGTCCCAGACTTAAAGCACAGAAATAGGGCGAGAAAATCAGCATTGTGATTTGGGCTTTATCCACATGCTGGTGGCTTATACTTCTGCCTCCAAATAACTCTGAATTAACAGACTACAGTAGCACATATTACACATAAAATGTGAACTTCCAAGCATCTACCTTTGGAAACAGGCATAAACCAACCCAATGGTCGTAACACTTTGTAATGGGGAAAAAAAAAATAGGGTTACCGAGGAAGAGAGAAATACACATCTTGCAGAAATGTAGGGGATACTATTTAGGAGGTATAAAAACATGGACTTGATAAAAATACTGTGTAACATCTGGGAAATTATTTAAAGGCATTGCTTAAAAATAAGAGACATGTCAAAATTGGAAGAAAGGTCTCCTCTTGGCATTTTAGATGTTAAGGTTAGCTTTTGCAAGAATGTCTTTTAGTGTTACAGTTTTCTTAGGTTTATTCCAGTCATTTCTTAGGCCAAACATTATCTTGAAAGTTATTAAATTAGGAAGCAGCACTACATTACACAGAAAAAGGGATGGAACACTTTTAAAATATGGAAAGTAACTTGAAAATGCTGCATATGCTGAAGATATTACCTCCTTTGGCTTCTGTTTTTTTCTTATGAAATAATTTTTTTTGTGAAACGAATGACACTACTACAATTTAAACTGTGAGCTCCCTTTTCCTAGGAGCTAGGCTAGCACTAGTCACAAGAATAGGCAATGCGGAAAAAAAAGGGCAAGAATCTGGTATGCCAATAGTCAAGGGATAGATTGTCTATATACAGTCTCTCCTGCCCCATGTAGATGATCTTTTCTGTGCTAGACTGAACACAAACTCTCATAGTTAAACATATATGAAATTGTAGGCTGAATTACTAAAGGTAACCATAATGTTGTATCTGTGGGAATTGCTCAGAGACACCTTTGGTTTTAAACAGAAATACCAGAATACTTTTAGCACTCAGGTATGTAATATTTTTATTCTTTACAAACACTTTTTCCTTTATGAGAGATTGCTAGTCTGGAAGCAGGAAGATAAACCCTGATGTGTTTGTCCCCTGTACTGACCTGTCTAAGAACATGTCTTCTCTGTTCATTTCTCTTACTATAACAAGAAAGCATAATGCAAAGGAATATAAGGAATAATTTTTATGTTGATTATGAATATAAAAATGCTGCTGGCCAGTGCTGAAGCCGCTTTCATATGATGGCTGGGGTGTGCTGCCATAAGCAAAACCTCGAGATCTTAGTTCACTATATACCTTTGTCCTATTGGAATAAGGAATTGGACATAAGGTATTCAAAAAGTCATGGAGAGAAATTGTATTGTTAGGTCGAACCAGCTTAGAGCAAAATATCAGTTATTATCTCTCACAAACACATTGCTCTTCCAGTTCTGGAAAAGGGTTAATACTTTTGCTTTCATCAAAATGTAATGTCTCTTGTTCATTACACATAAACCTTTGACAATTAAAACCAATGGAAGGTAGGGGCAAACTTCTCATGTCTGTAAAAATGACGTAAGTGCTCAGTAAATAATTCCAGCAAGATGCTAATTTCATTTAGTTCTATGTAGTCAAATGGATTACAACAGATATGCCTTGTTCCCATTTTTAAATTAAGCATACACGAACAGACAATGCAATAATTACATATGTAATTATGTGATACCATATAAAAATATCCTTACATACAGAAAATGAGAAAAACAAATGCAGATTTTTTAAAAAGGCTATAATAAACTATGTTGCTGATAATAAAATTATGATCTGACCAAAATTAGGAAAACCAGAAGGAAAAAAGAATAGCAAGAGATGAAAGGTACATAACAGTGACAAAGATGGGTAAAAGAAGGATAAATAGTGCAATCATGTTACTCGGTTTTAGACACAATGCCTTGTTTCTTGTTATGAGGTGCCTTGTGAAAATCATACTTTTCTCTATTTCATCATATAATTTTTTAAGTGAAAACTCAAAATGCAATGATAAAAATACCAACTTATGCATGAAGATTACAAATTAGAAGCTATTTGCAGATTAGTTGACCTGCAATTATTTGTGGACTCAGTCCTCAGGCAAAAAAAACCCCAAAAACAACTGCATTCCAGCTTCAGAAAAACCAGTATCCTCCTAGGCTAGACTTGAACCACTGTTAATAATGTCAACATTTTCTCCATCCTCAGCATTAATATGAATTTTACTTTTTTTTCAAACTGCTAAATAAACAAAATAGATCTTTAGAAGAGGATAGGAAGATAATGATTTCTTTTAAGTCTACAAATAATCAACATCTGTCAATGTTATATCTCAACTAGGAAAAAGTATGCTTTCTCTACTACCACAAAAAGCAGTTCCATATTTTAATACATAGAGCTCAAATAAATAAGTAGCATCGTTCCTCCTTGGCCACTTTCAAATGTTTTAACAGATCTTTCAACTAACTTGGCACTGTCTGCCTCTCATACCACGTCTGCCTAAAGGTCCTGCAGCCAAAGTAAACACACTGTGTTTAACTAGGACAGGCAAGTTCGGAAAGAGAAATTTACTAGTTGACCATAAGTTGGAATGGCTAAATTAGTGATGGGAAAATATTTCTTAGTCTTCTGTCACCTTTTCCAGGTTGAAAGGTTGCCCTCCTGTCTCTTCCTCACTATAAACACACATACAAACGTATATATGTGCAAAATTTAATTTGTTTTTAGTAAAAGAAAATGAAGAACATATGAAACTGAGCCACAAAATTCCCATCCTTTCACAGTAACATTTGGCAAAAAAAAAGTTTTCAGGAAAAAACATATTGAAGTTTTTCCAACAAAAGTATTTTTGTATAGAAAGTGATTTTTAAAAAGAAACCCAGATTTTAAAATGTTATTGAGATTTTTTTCCATTTGTGAGGGACAGAGGGAATTTAGTTACTGAGGAATATAATGATATTTTTCAACACTTCACTTCATCAACCATATCAATTTTATTTCCATTCACATAAAAGCAACCAAATCTTGCATGTAACTGCTTCTGCTGCTCTTTCAAGGTACAACAGTTCATTTCTGATATTGCATTAGTAGCACTGTAAATCAGTGTTTTACATTTCCTTTAGGCTAATTGAGAAGCTTCAACTAATCCGTGACAGGGTAAAAACAATGCATAGATGAACTAGAAATCAATAGTTTGAACTAGGTATTTAGTTGTAGCAGCACCAAACAATTTGGACACTTCCTCTTTTTTTTCTTTTTTGATCAATACCTGCTTTGGGTAACTCCACTGAATGAAGTTGTACTAGTACAAACACTGCGTTGTAGTCAATGTCACAAGTATCAAAGCTGTGATTGGTCCTCAAACAAGGCACGTTTACAGTGTTTTCTGATCCTCCACATTTTTTGATGTATAACAACAACAACGTATAATAACTGCAATAGCTAGAAAAAGTAAAAAAGCCTTCAGGATCCATTAGCTTGGATTTATTTTTTTTAAAGTAATTCTCATCAAATTCACCTTAAAGTCTCAAAATTTGTCTTTTAAAATACCTCTCGTAGATGTCACTACTTCTCCTAACCAATCTTTGGAGGCTCCTCCTGCCCTAAATCAGCACCAAAATATTACTTCTATCAGTAGATCACTAAACACTTTTTAAAGATAAATTAAACTGTCTTCTGTGACTCTTAATCTTCTTTACGGAGGAAAAAAACCTACCATCATACTAACCAAAAAGATAACTGTTTTGTGACTCATGTGAGCAGTCTGTGCAATTCTAGGGGGCAGTTTGTGTGCTGTAAGCAGAACTCGTTCAGCTGAATCAGTAGTTAAAAGCATGAGTCAGCTTTTGAGCTAAAGAAGGTGGCTCTTACACTATTATCTGGACTAGCCTTTTTAGGAGACAAAGACTAATACTACCTAATGTCACTTACACAAATATTTAGCTTTGCACATTGTCTACTGTGTAAAGCAGGGCTTTTGATATATCTACATTTCCAGAATACCAATACAAACTACATCTGTTTAAAATGAGGAAATACAACAGCTCTAGAGTTCTTCATGGGAATGAGGCTGTGGGGTCTTTTTTGTTGTTGTTATGGTTTTTTTCTCTCTCTTTCTTTCTGTAAATTTATATAAATCAGAGATTATGGATATAGTAATTTCGTATGTTACCTTAACATATGAGGTTAAGGTAAAATCTCTCTTGATACAAAGGAAACATTTATTTTCTACATAAAAAGGGGACCTTTAATACATAAGGACTCTTGTCACCTCTTCAGTCTTTACTGTTTGTAAAAACTTCAGTAGCTCTGATTTCTCAGAAAAAAGTATTTCAGTTTAACTACAACAGATGTTCTCTGCTAAAAGGAAAATATCTGCTTTTCCAATGGGTGTGGAAGGATCTATCTTTCACTTTCTTTAAAATCGCTCAATCACCGAGTGAAGTTCTAGGAACGCACTGTAACAGACACCAAAGCTGTTCTCCCTGGATCCACTCCTTCATAGAATTGGTTAGAACTCCATAATTGGTTATGCATATTTGTTACAAATCTGACCATTTGCCATATACCAACTACTGTACTTTGCAGTTCAGAAGGAAGAAGTTCTGTTCAAAATCGTAAGTGCATACACAATAGGATTTCCAGCCTCCTCACTCATCCAGCGCCAAAGCCACTTTCCCCATAGCATCCAACAGAAAACTGCTGCGTGGAAGAGGCTCCTGCCAAATCCTAGTTTTGTGTGCTCTGGCATTTTGACGGAAATAGTTTGGTGTAAAAAAAAATATTTCTTTTCCCTTTCCAGCAGTGTTCTTTTTCCACTCTCCTTGTATTCTGCAACAGTACAACTATTTCTTTTTGCTGTAATTTGATAATTTATTTTTAGGTGACCAGAACTGGCAGTTCTACACAATCTGTTGGACACAGCAGTGGTATCTACGCAGGCAGGTGCAACCAGACTCTGCTACCCTGGGCTGGCTGCAGACAAATCTGCATTAGCATGGATGTCCCCTCGCTAATACAAGTATTGTGCTACACCACTCTAGGACCATCACATAGCTTCCAGTGAAGGCCTGCTTCACATCCAGCTGGCCTTTGCAGGACTGCAGGAGTCTGGTGCCAGCTGCATAGACATGACCAAGGTTCTCAGAGGCTCAAATATAAAAAAGTAGAATTTTCTTTGTGTAGCTGGCCAGAGGCATGAGATATGCTCAGGAGCAGCCTTCTGTAAAGCTGCAGCTGCTAGAGAAAAGACAACCTCCCAAGAACTCAAATGGAAGTAAAACAAACCTTCACGGGGTCATCTAGACATTAGCAATGGAAGATGTAATGCAGCACTTGTGAAGAGTTAATAAATGACAGTCAGAGGAAAAGTACAACCTGCTACCACGGACACAAATAGAAATTGGCATCTCAAATTTACTTGTGTACATTTGGCAAGTCACAGAAAGGGTTTTATATCCACTCTTCTGGTCAACAAAAAAGGAGCTGCTTTGGTGACTCTCAGCAGGACTTGCCAGATGCAAGTTCAGTCATGCATCTGTCAACAGAAACATTCTGAAGGGCTTCACGTAGGTCATGTAGGCTTTGGGCCTGCCAGGCTTGACAGAATTCCTTTGTTGACTCATATTTGCAGTCACAACCTTATTTCTACTTTAGCCTTTCCTGTTTAAAGTCATTTTCCAGCTTGAAAGATACACCCCAGACTAATTTAGCAGACTATCCCAACAGGAAACCTTTGACAAGGGCAGGACTTTTGTCAATATGGATGAAGTTAGGATCCAATACTCTACTTACAGATGCAGGGGGCCTGTCTAGCCATTTGCTCCGGTGAACAACACAGTCTGTTATTCTGCTCCCCATCATTTCCAATGGAGATGAATGCTGTTCTGATGCATAACATGAGAGTTAATTGAGCTCTATGCATAAAAGCATTAATTAATAGCTCTCAAAAGATAATGACAGTGTTTAAAACTACTTTGGAAAATAGGAAATTAAAGATCCTTGAAAAAGCAAAGATTTTGATGCATCTAAGGGAAAAGTCATGAGAACAGTTCAAGGAATGTTCCTCCTCTGATAAGTAAAAAATGCTTCTCTTTATTTTGAATTTGCAGAGAAACACATTAAATAGAATTTTTACAAAGTTATAGCTTACCTAATTCTGATAGATATCTCTTGGATGTCAATTAGTATAAAAGTTGAATTTTTAAGCCAGGGACTAGTTGCATTCAGAGATTAGAAAAAAATGTATGTAATTTCATAATTTTGTCTGAATTAATTTTTACATTACTTTTCAAAAACTAATTAGTATTTTGTAACAAAAACTTACGATTTTTATGCATGGCCTGAAAATGGTGTTGGAATTAAATACTGAAAATTAGGTGAATGCTAGATAACTTTTCATCTCCATATATACAAAAGATGTCTTATATAAAAAGCATATTTTCAAACTTTATTTGTGTGAGTCTGTTATCCAATTAGTGTGCTTACGTACAGTTTATGCATATATATGCATGTATATATTCATAAGAACATATGCGCTGTATACAAAAGACAGAATATATTTCATATCCAAACAAGCAGGAAGATGACAGGATAGGAAATTGATCAAAAGAAAAATATGAAAATAGAATCACTGAACTGAGGGACAGGGGGGAGGAGATATTTTTTGAAATACAAAACGGAGAAAAATCAGGTTCCTTTGGAGATATAGGAGAGATTGTGTGTCTGTAATAGCCATCTATGATATGACAGTTCCTGATGCTTAGGTTCTCCCAAATCAAAACAAGTTCATATAGCTCCTTGCATACTAAAATGGTATTGCACAATACTCCAATGCAGGACAAAAAAAAAAAAAAGAGACAAGGGAAAAAAAAGAAAAAAAAAGAAAACTAGGGAAAAAAGACAGAAGAAAAAGAAACTCCTGAAAAACAACTGGAAAATGTGATAACAAAGGGAGCTCTTCCATGTGGTGTTAAGTAGCATCAGGTGTGGTGTCAATGCCTGCATCAGTTGTGAGGTAACCAGAGTAACCCACAGCTACATAAAGGCTAGGATGTTATGTCCTCAAAGATATGCTTTGGGCAGAAACAAAAGCTACTGGGCAAGCTTCTTTGGCTTGTATTATGACAGTAGGAATGAATTATTATAATGACCCAGTTTGGCTTTAGCCACCGAAAATATTTAAAATTACATTTTGCTTAAGGGAGAATAAGCTGTAGACACATGCCAAGGCTCCAGAGAATTATAGGGAAACCTGGTAGTGATTACTGAGATAGCAAGAAGGCTCTTCAGTCTCAAAGAGTTTAAATAAGTTTGAAGAAAACAAGTACTGAGCAACTACAAGAAGAAACTTGAAATGAGTGGCGTATCATAAAAATATCTGTATTTGTTTCCCGCTGGAAAAAGCTCCTTTCAAGTTCACACACATAAACAAAAGAGAAGTGCCCTGACTGCCAAAGCTGACCTGATGGAGTGGACAGCATTCTTGGGCTGTCACCACAGCAGGAACCAGCTTGAGTTCCTCTGCAGCTTCTCAGAGCTAAGAGCCAAGAAGCAGGTTTTGCATTTTGCATGTATACTTGCAAAAGGAATGGGAAATTTAAAACTTATTTTTTATTCAGCACATCCAGGCTAGGACTCAAACTCAGATGATCTTCAGATCTGTTGAATAAATAATATCGTATTTACAATGAGACAGATTGAAAATTCTGCTCTTGGACAGCACGACAGAAATTATAATTAAAAAATCAGAAAATCCAAAGCCTTCACCAAGAGTAGATGATGATTCTGTCTGAAGTTTCAGGATTGCTGAGTTTTGTCTCGGGATGCATTTTTAGAGGAATATATTTTAAAGTGAGTCAATGGACAGACTAGCATCTTTGGTGGTGTAATACTAAATATTGTTTTGTATACAGTGCTTTTGAAGAGAAGTAAAATATGACCTTAATTATGTTCTAGCTAAATTTTTCTATTTAAAAGCAGTGATTCTGTCAACATGGTCAGACAATCTGCAGCAGGAACATACTGTACAATGCAGCAGTTTCTTGCTACCTAAAGCCTTTATTCTATCCAGCTTCAAAAATCCATTTCCCTTTCTCTTTGGGCCTTATTTTTCAAAAAAGGACTCTCACCCTATGCTTGGCTCCATATGATTATGCTGCTTGGCTCCATGGTATCAGATGTGATAATGCATGAGCACCAAGAGCTGATACAAGGAGCAGCAACAAATACTCTCATCCATGCTATGTTGAATGGTATAGGTAGAACACAATAGTACAAGAGAGCATCAAATACACTAAGAAGCACACAGCAAACCTAAAGATATGGAAATTGGAAAGAAATGCACAGAAAAAAAATGACTGAAAGACTGAGACAAGCCTCTTAATTCTAATCATGGCTGGCATGTTCTATGTATGAAATGTGCAGTGTTCACGTTTCTAGTTAAAAGCTATTTCCCTTTATACCCACTTCCACCAGCCCAGAGTCTTCAGGAGAAGAAATCCTGCAGCTCTAAAGGGAGTGAAAACACATCCTGATGTGGTATTGGAAAGAGGACAGCCTGAAAGCAAAACAGGTCTCCTTTGTTGTTTCCTTATGGTTTGCCATTTTGCCGTTTGCAAACTTTGGAAAGCAACTTTCAAGAACTGACAGGCTGAGAAAAAGATTAGCAGTATTAGCAGTAAAGGGGAATGGGGGTATTCTTAAAATGTATTATTTTAATATTAAGTATATTCTATTAAACTCTTCCCCAAAATTACTACCAAACACAATGCTGAAGACCAAAGAAATAAAACCAAATACTCTATTTTCCACTGCCTAACTGTTCTAAATAAGGATTGTAATACAAATGTGGTCAGCTGTATGATCTCATTGTCCTCCATCAATGAAGGTACAACTGCATTTGAGGAAGGTTTGACCAAACTGTGGACAGCACCTGGCATGATTTAGTCCTTTTGTTGGTTCTGCCTACAGGGAGTGGATACCATTTGTCATCCTCAGACACTAAGGGCCAGATGTAGAGAGATGCAGGCACTGCAGAGCATTCAGTACTGAATAATAATACATAAGTACATAAATAGTAGACATAATGAGACACTTAAGAATGGATTTCTAACTGACAGAGTTGATTGCCAGAACACATCAGTCAGTCACTGGAGAAAGACCTGCATCTGAAATCATCTCTCCCTCCAGCCTCATCTGAGGACAGCAGTTAGTTGCCCCTATAAAAGTGGCATTCAGAGGATGAACCTACCTCACTTAGGATGAGTCTATCTGGGGCATGGGCTTCAACGTCTCACTACCCAAATGGAGGTAATTTTGTGAGTACTTCAAGCACACACAAAACTTAAACCAAAATGTGTGGTGCCTAGCAACGCAGTAGTTTCTAAAGGAATCAGTTTTACTGATGTGAGACAACATTCTTTGCAATAGCCACACCTATTCAAATCCCTTTCAGTGTTATATTTTCCACAAGAAAGTAATTCTCACTTTGTTTTCAGAATTAAGAACTTCAATGCTTAGAGGAAATGATTAATGCCTACACAGTGAGCTTATTTTTATGAACACAGGGCTAAAATTTGTCTTTTTTTACCTTCTCATAATCTGACCAAACTAGAGTCGATGTTTTTTTTTTCATTTGTCTTTTGCTTCTACCATTTATTGCTGAGCAGCCAAGACTCTGGCCCTTGGAGCGACACCCATTGTGCTATACTGTGACATTTGACACTGGGTCTTTTGTGAGTGGAAAAGGAGGTAAAACATATCCCTGATTTCCCGAATTATAGATTTTTTCTGACAGATCACACTTCCCAGATGACTGTAGCACATGGTAATGCCAAGGCCTCTAAGATAGGATCTACGCTTTAGCTTCCTTAGGAAAGGAAACTTCCTGAAAGTGTCATGTTTACTGCACACGAGCACCATGAATTCACAGCACACACTATGTAAGCAGCAAGGCAAACCTCTTTGGACAGCACCGGACCTGTGGGCTATGTCTAAGTAAACTAAAAGATGACAGCAGTAAATGAGCACACTGATATATGATCATCTGTTTTTGTATTCACCATTTTAGCTACTGCCATTAAAACTGCAGCAAACACACATATCTCTATATATGTATATATGCCTTTTGCATGCAAGGTTCCCATTGTGAGGATACTAAGAAAAACTGGTGGTCTGTGTAATCACGACAATCCTTAATATCTGCACAACCACCATATCCAGGAGGAAACAAAGAGCAGGGGGAAAAAAAAACTAAAAGAGCACTAAAAATAATCATCTACACACATATGCAGCATTTAAAAAATCAAATCCTCTCTCTGTACTTACATGTTGAAACGCCCAACCAGTTTCAGAAAGCATCCCCAAGGGATGCACCCCAAATATACACTGATATTCGTAACCATATTGATAGTCCTCTACAGACTATTTTGATTTACATGTATACAGTAGAAGACAAAATTAACAGTCCAATCAGCTCTAAAACATAGAGAATGCAGAAAGCTTTTCTAAGTCCTCATATTAAATATGACAATAAATAAAATTCAAAGCAAACATTCTGTTCTAGACTAACAAAAAAGAAATTACAGACCTCGGGAAAACAGAATTTTAAAAAATTGTTCTTATCAACTTTGTCATTGTTTTTTATACTTCAAATGAAAAAAAAAAAACCACAAAAAGTTCTGCAAAAAGAGCCAGGAACACTGCAATACTCATCTTTAAAAACTTCTCCAAATGAAAACTCCATAAATGCCTGGGACGAAGTAGAGAAGAAATCCCATTGGGAAGAGATGGCAAGCCCGAAGCTAGTTTAGTTGTGAGTTTAAACTTTTCCAAAGCACTAGTTTCTTACTCCTAGCATCTGTTTGGCGAGAGGATCACAGACGGATGCAGTTATCAGTGAGGAGAGAGAGAACACAGAGATAACACATGATCATGCTTTGAAACATTTGTATTCTTGGCTTTTGTTTTCATGGGAAGATTTCATTTTAAGTCATAGTAATTCGGTGTTAATATATAACATTTTCAACACCAGTTTTTGTAGATCAAACAGCTTTCAATTACAATATGAAATATTATGTCTTTAATAATAAAAAGTAAAGACTGCGAAACTAGTTTTCCTTAAAACAAAAAACTGATGCCCTGAATTGTAAAAGCATAAGAGAAAAGGGCTTAAACATTAAAAGTATTACCTGATGTTATAACATGGTTTGTTTCATTTTTAGTGGGAACTGTGAGGTTTCATCAGTATTAGATTTACAGATAAAATGCTGCCAAATTTTCACCGTTCTAACTGCAATTTCTTATACCTCATGCTTTTGCTTTTTCAGAAAGATTTGTTTAAAACTGTCTGTTCATTCTTTAATAAAAATATCAGGAAAGAAAGTCTCTACCCTAGTCCTGTACATACATCTTGCTAAGCAGTTTCAAGGCATTAATTCTTTCCATAGGTTTGGAACTTGTGACATAGTGGTACAATGTGCAAAATATCCAATCTGCCACTACCATGAAATTCTATACAATTATTACAAATTTCTGGTTGCATTTGCACAATAAAGGCTTATTAGAGTTTGGCAGCTTAATGACCAAAAGAGCCTATCTACACCTTCAGTCCCTAGATCTCACACCTACTTAGCTGCTTAATGGACCACTCTCCAAAAGAAACAGGTTGTGTTTCTTTTGGAAGAGGCAGTGGCAGAATATAACCATGTCTGCTTTGTTCTCCAAGCACAAGAACAGAAACTTGAGATGCTTCCTATGTGCCTTCCAAGCATGTGGCATAAATGCTCGAGGAAAAGTGCTGTGCTGAAGGGGTACAGGGAGCTGGTTAAGGTTTGATGGGCCATAAACTTGACTGCAGAAACTCAGAACCTGGTTGTTAGACTCTGTTTATAAATTCATTTTCTGATAAATACAGACTTATGGCATGTATATCCTTGAAAAAACATCAAAGACCTGATCCACATTTGCCAAAAATGGAATATTTTACTTCACAGGCCACTGTGCAGTCATCTTCAATGTAATTAGATGCCATCAGTCCTTGATTATAAACTGTTTGTTAAGACCTGGACAGGCTAAAGTCCTTTCCTGAACATCAGTATAACCTGGACAAAACATATTTTCTTTCAGCAGACATTTTAGATGTAGGCCATAAAATAACTCCAGACACAAAATGTAGTCTTGCTAACCATCACTTTTTTGCAGTTGTTTGCATGTAAGTATTCAAACTAACTTCCCACAACTACCAGACACAAAAAAGCACCTGCATCTGAGGTGTCATATAGTCCTTCAGGTAACCTAGGAATGAAGGATTCCAAGGACAGCATTTTAACAATCTGGGAGAGAGGCCTCTCCCAGGGCTTTGAACAAACACCATGAGGCAGTTTTCCATCAGAACAGGTGGATGGTAGTATGTCCTGCACTGTCATTCCATAGAAAAATGGTTTAAAAATACTGGAATTTTAACTTGCTCTCTACTCTCGAATCTGCCAAGTCTCAAAAGAAACAGGTCCTTTGCCTCTATGACTGTTTTTGACTTTTCATTCTCTAAAGACCAAGATCCTGTGTTCCCATGAGACCATTTAGCTCTAACTGGGAGATTCATAGTATTGCTGTGACAGCTTCCAATCAAATTCTCTAGAAACTTTAGATTGTTTTCCTAGAGATTACAAATTTTTACAGTGAGGTTTTTCTCTGCTTCTAAAAGATGATCCAGTAAAAGTTTAAATATTCCAAAGCAGTTTTAAAAAGAATGTGACAAAACCGTGTCCACTATCCCCATTAAGTTTGGCATTTTTGATCTCCAGAAACTGGTAAATGTAGTAAAATTATCCTATACCATTGTTAAACAGTTTGTAAGGTTGGCCAGAGATTATTTCACATATCAAATAAATTCTGCTCATGCTCCTGCCAGCTCTGTTTTCCAGCAGTGTTGACACTCCCTATGTGACTAGACTAAATATATTTTCCCTTAAAGTACCTGCAAGCTGTTGGTGCACAAACAAACAAAACCCCCTGTTCTAAACAACACGAGTGTCTCAGGGATACAGTACTGCATGAAGGCCTCAGAGGGAGAAGTCTGCCAGAAATATAGCATAATTCACATAAACATCCTGTGGTCATCAGCACAGCCAAAGGTGTAATCCAACTCAAACCCAATACAATTTATGTACACAGGACATACCAGAAAAGATCTGGATTTACACAGGTATAAAAAGGAAACAGGAGGAAAATATTCTAGTATTTTAATTTTACTTTTACTTACAAATACGTAGGTAAGCAAATACATCCCACCACAGGTCTACAGACACAGGAGGTCTATTTTCTGAAACAATAAGCTCTCTGAATGACCTAGCATGCATGCTTAGTGACCTAATATTTCGACAGACAAATAGTTATGTTTATGTCCTGAAAAAAGGAGAATGTTTCAAGATGCTCAGCTTTACATAAAAATATTTCAAGCTGATAAATGAAAGGATTTGAATAAAAGACCCCAAATTCCTGTAACATTCTTGTAACTTCTACTGAATTTGCAGATGGATCTTCTGTATGTAAGGCTCCTTTTTGATTCTACTACTTCTAAATCTGATACTGAAATCTATTGTTGGAAAAATGTGAAGTACCTTTAAAAAAAAAAAAGAGGAAGCTAGCATGCAGAATGAGATCACAAATATAAAGATAGAACTTTGCCTTGCTGCTAGTGCAGAAATGGACAACCAGATACTAACTGCATAAGCCATGCGATGGCAATAGAACCACTGAATTGCATGTACCAGATTAAATGTTAAATGATGTGATGAAACTAGGGTAGATACCATATCAAGTCACAGCATTCATTTTAGCCATAGCTTCCAAGATTGCACACTTTTTTTGGATGAAAACTAATTTAGAGTAACACTTATTTTCTAATGTTGAAAAGCTCCCCTCCTCATCACCATGTAATACCATTTTCCTTTGCAGAGAAACAGATATACTAGCTCTCAAACTGGAATCTACAGCTTGTATGACAAACCTAAGGGTTCCACAAGAATTCCTTAAGAGAGATGTTGCATGAGATAACCATATAATTCAGAGTCCACATCACAATTTGGACTATGCGACATTGATAAATGAGTCTTTCCCTCCTTATCCCATTTTCTGCCCCACTTTTACTTTTGTATGCAGCAGAGTTACACTGGTGGAGTATCTGTGTTCTGTGAAGATCACCACCAGTGGGTGGAGAAGTCAATTAACATCACCTCCAGCAGGAGTCCAATTTTCAATTTTGTTTTTTCACCATTTACTACAGTAACAGCAGGGGCAGCAAGTATCACCAATGGAAACAGGATGAAGTCTGGTCAGGTTGTCTGTCATGAGTTTAGGAGTCCCTACCTTTCCTGATATCTCCATACGTTTTTGTATCAGTACTCTGGGAAGTATCTATCTGCTTCACATATAAGTCACTTTTATACAACTATCCTTTGATCCTCAAAGCATTGAGTGTAAAAGCCTACTAGTTAAAGTACATAAAAAAAGATCATCCCTCACATTCATGTGATTTTCTTCCTATGAAATGCAGGAGACATTGAAACTTGTGATTTGAGTCAGGTAAGATGGCAAATGTAATCTATAAAACTTTGTAGCCCTGATGCATTTTCTGTAATAATAAAAGCTGCCACTGCATTAGCACTTTATTAAAAGCAAGTAATTATGACTCCCCTTTGTGACAATATAACGCTTGTAAAAATTCAATTTCAGCTACTTGAAATGAAAACTAGTCCTATTAATAACTATCAGGAACACTTAGCCTCCATGGACTCAAGCTTATTTTGCATAAGTGAGAGAGTATAAAAAATTTATACAGAATCATAGAATCGTTGAAGTTTCAAAAGACTTTAAGATCATCGAGTCCAGCAATTAACTCAGAACTGCCAAATCTACCACTAAACCACATTTTTTAAATACCTCCAGGAATGGTGACTCAACCCCTTCCTTGGGCAGCCTGTTCCAATGCTTGACAACCCTTTTGGTAAAGATATTTTTCTTAATATCCAATCTAAACCTCTCCTGGTGCAACTTGAGGCCATTTCCTCCTGTCGTATCACTTTTTACTTGCGAAAAGGCACTGGAACCTGCTTCACTTCTTTTCATGTAGTTGTAGAGAGCAATAAGTTCCCCTGAGCTTCCTTTTCTCCAGGCTAAACAACTTGAGTTTCCTCAGCTACTCCTCGTAGGACTTGCACTCACCATATATGCACATGCACCCAGCAAAAGAATTTTCCTAGGTTTCAATTTAAATAAATTAAAACAAAACAAAAATATTTAAAATGCCAGACTCAATAAAACAAACAAATCCCTTATTTTTAAAGTGAACTCAGACAACTTTTATTTGTTCTGGTTGTAAAAGTCTGGATTTTCCCCTCCCCCCCACCTTTGGCACCTGTTTTTAAACATGGAAGTTTAAAAACAACTCTGTGCCAATTGTCCAAACCACAGCAGGTAGTACAGTCAATGAATGAGACTATTCAGCAGGCTGACTACATGCTCCAGTGGGTACACTCGAAAAAAGCAGCTCAGTTACACCTATTTTTCACCAACTATTTGGAAGATTCCCCTAATTACGGGATACCAAAGGAAGCTGCATGAACTTTTTCACCTTTGGGAAAGTAGAAGTGGTTCCCACTCTTTTTTTACCATGGTTTCTTCACGGTGGCTCAGGGCAGTCTGACAGAAACCTTGAGTCCAGCAGGCACAGAGGTAGAACAAGATATTAAATAATCTAATAAAAATCAGGGAAAAAATAGAACTTGAATTTAAAAAAACAATTAATAAAAATAGTCCTCACTGGGAAAATATGACTACTTAGCATTTCTACATTTCTGTGTGAATGCCTTTTTTAAACAAGAACATCAGAAACTGACTAAAATAGAAAGAAGACTTGCAGTAATTTTTAAAGACCAACAATATATTTCATGTCTTTAAAAGTCATTTAAAACATACTGTGAAATGACAAGGACCTACAGAAAACAAGCCTCTGTCCTCCCATCACTCCCAAGAAAGTCTGATTTAAATCCAAATCAAAGTCTTAAAGAAAAGCTTCATACACCATTGTAGTGACACAACTGGGAATGCAATCAACATCAGTCAGAAAGCTGAAAATGAGCATTCCCAGCTAGAATGAACTGAAAACCTCTACCTGATTATGTTTAAGTAGCTCCAGAAACAGTTTGGTGGAACTCCCTTGTCAAAATCCAAAGCAAAATCTTTGCATTTACTTAGGCTATTCAGTGACCAGGCTCCTGGAAATTTTGTTTTCCTGAATTGTGCACAAAGTTAACTGAATGCTTCCACTCTTCCTCTCCATATAAGTCCTGTCATCACTTGCATGCTTGCACTTTTAAATAGAACTAGTGAAAACAAAAAACTTTATATATTTAAACATTTACACTAATTAATCAGAAAAGCATCTGTGGAAGAAAGGATGCATATTTAATATATAAAAGCAGCTTTGTGTTTTTAGTATCTTGAAACGGATCAGTTTTCAATTAAACCCACAAATCTGATAGAAGTTTCAAATTAATGCATCCATTTGAACAATATTTGTTATTTTTACTTTCAGGAGCAAGGGAGGGAGAAATAAAAATGAGGGAGGAATAAGGTCAGGCCAACAGCATACCCAAGGTACTGGAAAACATCTTTTCTAACACCAGTACTTCTGTTTGGCATCTTTTACTCTATTACCAGAAATTCTCTAATATGAGTGAAAATTATCTTATACAAGCATAATGAATGTGGCCATAAACAACGTAGCGTTGTTAGAAAGCATTCATCAATAATACTATCTGTCTCAGAGGACTGTATCATCCGAAATTCATGTCAGTCTCAAAGCTTTCTCTATAATCTATGTGGAACACAACTTTGAGGTTTCAGCTTGGTCATTCAGTGTCTCTGCAAGTTAACTCAGCCAGAATATAACTATAAATATTTAACTGGGTGTCATCTATTTAAATATACTGCTATACTAAATAGAGCTCTTGTGATCAACAGTTACCTGAGCTGAACAGAACAAACTGGTCAGCAGTCAGTTTTGCAGTGCCAGAATAAATACAGACCATCTTTCCATTACTACTTGAAAAGAGGACATTTATTCAACCACAATTACAAGTGTTAAAAGAGTATAAGGACTTTAAATCTATAAAAAGAGTAGTAGAGGACTGTAGGAGTAAGAGAGTTTGTTTTGGTTGGTTTGTTTGTTTAAAGAGAATTCTTTATTATATCTCAAAATATGGATACAGATAGGGCTGCACAGCCCTGCACATTACCTCAACAAGTATCTTAATTAAAAAAGGTGACATGCATTCTGAAACTCAGAAGAAATCTTATTTATTTTTAAATTAGCAAGATAAATATTTTCTTCACCAAGATGTTTTCTAGTCCTGTGCATTCCAAGCAGCTAGTGTTGGAACAGAAAACACCCTCCACGTAAATACAATGTTACAATAAATAAAACACATAAACAACAACAAAACAAACAAAACAACCACCCAGATTTCCCACAGCTACCAAATTAACAAATTTTCCCACTTCCTATTCCTTTGGGTCCATTTGACCCAATAATAAAAAGCTGAGCAATAAAAAGCTGAAACTCCTCTCTATTAGTTTTCTCCATCAGGTACAGTGGAAGATTTTGTTTCTCTGCACTCCCATTGAGGCATTACCTGGCTGCTATTGTGGGAGCATGAAAACACTCTTCACCATTGTGTGACAGAAAGGGAGAGAGGACAGTTTTAAAACATGGAGTTGACATGATTTAGGAGTTTCCAGAGTGTCATAAAGCATACCACAAACTAGAAAACCCAATTATTCCTTTAATTTCATGGCAGGCTTTCAAACTTCTTGTGGAAACACTTAAACACCTTTCTTTGAAAACTTAAAATTGGAGACTGGAGAATTCATTCACCAGAGATGGTGCTAGAAGCTGTTAGAATCCTTTGCAAAATGGTAGCTACCATGAGTTTTGGGTATAAGCATTTTAATAGAGGAAAACTTGTCACAGACTAGCGCAGAGCCTTCAAGGTTACTTCAAGCAGGTAAGAAAATTGGAACAACATCAGAAAGCACTAATAAAAATCCTAGCTTCGAAGCAGCAAAATAATTTCTGCCCCACTTGTACTCTTGTTGACAGTGTTTTGATTTTATATCATCAATAACAAATTATTCCCAATTTTTCAGCCTACTTTTCAAGCTAAAGGAAAAATCTCCCACCAGCACATTCTTGACTCTTTCTTCACAACTGAGATTACCCAGGCAAACAAAAGGAGTAAAGACCCCATCACACACCAGGTTCCTTGAATACCGTTTTCTACCACAAACAGTAATTATAATCCATATAATCCATAACAGTAATTATAATAAAAAAGTCAGGATTAAGACTAAAGGCCAATTATAAAAAATAAAATAAATTCCAAGTTAAAGCTGTGAGATATTACTTTCAGAGAACTCCATTATTTGAAACAAAGCACATGGTTTGTGCTTAGATGGTGCAAAAATCAAGATCACACACTCCAAGTCAGAACAACAAATCTAAGCATATTCACACTGAAAATCCTCAGCATCAAGAACATAACTGGCCCATTCCCAGGCAATTTGCAACTACTGCAAGAACCTAGCACAACCTTTTCTGGAGCTTTGCTTCTCAGCCTTCTTTTTTTTTGAGGGGTGCATGAAAGGGAGTGGTTGCTTGTTTTATCACAATTTAGGTTTAATTAAGATGTTCCATGCTTCTTCCTCGTAAGAAGTTGCTTATTGTGGGACGCACTCAAGTCACTTTGTGAGTAACTTGCAGGGTTGTGGTGACAGCCAGTTCCCACTTCCCAAATCATGGTGTCACTTCCATGTTACACGTGTTTTCACTGACTCTGTGGCAGTAAGAGACTGAAGCAAAAAGGGTTTTGGAAAGAATGCGTAAGTGCATGCTTTCCAACAACATTCAACAACAATCTCAACACCTAGTCAGCAAATATGATGAAACACTGCAGACTGCTACAAATGTCACTAGAGGCTTTGACTTCAGTACCTAATTCATGTGGTGCATAGAGACTCTATTTTGAGTCCTTTTAGTGCAGTTAAGCTTAGGATTTAAGCTATTGCATGGCCATAACATGACTACATATAAATGGGAAGATGCAGCCGATACACTACTAAAAAGCAAGTTCTTGAGTAGCGGAATGGATCAAATTTTATTCCTGACTGTTATGTTTGCGGGGAGGAGCACGCAGAGACACCTTAATTTGTAAGCAAAGAAAACTTTCTAAATGTATAACTATAAAACAAAAGCATATGAAGGTTGGTATTTTGAAAACAGTTTTGCAAATACTCTTTCTTGTTTAAAATGTGCTGTTACTGTAAATAGATATACACAAGTATGTCTATTGCATGTATTTTTGCACAGGAAAATATATACCAAAGCACACCTTTCATATACACGCTTAGTGTTAAATGCATGTTAGTGCTCTGTCAATATGAAATAGCCACAGCAACAGGGAAAACATACAAAAGCAGTGAACTCCAATTCTACCTCATTTTCCCATACCCACAAAAAACAAAACCTCAAACCAAAGAAGTAGCATAAGACAGCACAATAGGGTGGAGCTCAAGTTAATCACAAGGACAACAGGTTTGCCTGTATATACCTTTTGACCCCACAATCATCCCTATTTATGCAGAGACACATAGAGATTATTCACCTTCCTGCCCAGAGGGAGCCAAGGCAGGAAGCGAGGCTGCTGGGCAAATATCAGTGTAAGTTATTGGTGCTTTTGTAACAAAAGTGTGCCTGCTTGGGGGTATTTATGAATTAGGCGAGAAATTAGCATGAAACTGTGTGTGCATAAAACTGTCGCCTGCTGTTCTTAACCAAATATTGTCAAATTAGCAACAACCACACTTCCCACTGAGGGCTGCATCTTTAAATGCTTTAAAAAATAAAAGCTATTTTTGAATTTATATGAACCAAAAAAGGTGCTGGAGTTGTGTTTCTTCAAGGACGAAATAAACTTTATGCCCATATAGTTGCTACTTCTGTCAAAAGTGGATGACTGGGTTCTCATTTGAGTTTATAGAGACTAATTTTTTAAATAAAGCACCTTGAGAAGTTGCACAAAAAACCTGAGGACAGAGTTTCCTTCTCTGAAAGACTAAAAGAAACTGAATGCATATACGGGAGTAGAAATGCCATCTCAGACATGCAAACACTCTCTGAAAATCACTGACCAGGTCAGCCATGCAAGCTTAATGGAGAAAGAAAGCTTTAGTTTGAAGACCACTGCAGCAGAAAGGGTTATTTACAAAAATAGAACATAGTGTTGTTTAGAAGATGGCTAGGAAAAAGAATAGAAGAAAAGACTTGTTCAACAATACATTGCATAAATGATTGCAACAATTTAAGTTAAAACATTAATCCAGTCCTCTAGCAAGCAAAGGTATTAGCACAATTGGAAGCAGAACAGACTTGATGGTCCATTGGTCTCTTTCAGTACAGTAACTTGTGTTCTAGGATATTTGCCATAATACATAAAGGCCAAAAAAGCTGAAGAGTGTGAAATTAAACAAAGACACAGAGCAGGTAAAATTCAGCCCACGTTAACCTGTCATTCCACAGGGTAGCCACACGGTTCAGGGCCACCAGCTCAGTCTTTTGACTGGAACAGTAACAGCTATTCCTTCTGTACTTACCATGCATGAGAACTAATAGCAGTACACATTACTTGTTAGTATTCCTATAACTCCTACAAAATTGAATACCATATATGAATATCAAAGAAGTCTGCTATGGGCAAAGGAGTTTTAATACACAGATAATTTACATGTAAGTATTTTTTGCTGAAAGCAAAGTGCACTATATATTTAATTCTACACTTTCATCCTAAATCTGAAAACTTTGTTTCTTGTCTCTTACGTTTATATTTTAAATGATGTTTCGGAGTCACAAACAATTCAAGGACTGAAAGTTACTGCCTATTTAGCAATTAACTTTAATAAAGTGATGCTGAATCACGGTAAGATTTATTCAAAATCTGTAAGATTTATTTAAAAAAAGAAGCTGCAATCTGTGGATACAGCCCATTAAACAAGACTGGTTTAACAAAATCTCTTAACAGCTAAAACCATAACCAAGATTGATCCACCAACAGTAAAAACAGCAGTAGTTTAAATTTACTAAACTGAAACCCCAAACCTGTGTAACACCTTGCCTCTGTAACACTTGCAAAATTAAGCAGTGTGGATTTCAGTACATTTGTTACAACTGGACACAATCATGTTCTCACTGTGTAAGGTAAACTCACATTTTAAGATTTCATAATACAGAAACCTTACTTGCATTATATATGTAGTAATGCACCTCCACCATCAAAACAGATGTCTAGAAACCTAATGTGAAGATAAATCTCCTAAAATAGGAACTGCTTAAAAGCAATCAAGTTCTCGCACAACTCCCTTATCAACATCTTAATTGGTTTTAAATTCTGCACTTGTATCCCAGTGAACAATTACTCACACAAGTAGTCTTCACAGACTTTAGTGGGGTAACTCCCAAAAGTAATGGCTCACCAAAGTTCAAAATGTATAGGTCTTTCCTTAAAATAATTACAGAGAAATTTAATTGAAGCACTTGGAATTACCAACCTTACTTACTAGTTCATGATTTTTCTCCAATGTTAGCTGTATCAATTCTAAAAACAGAGGGGCCATACAATTCTAGGAAAAACAAGCTACGAGCAAAACAATCTCATAAGCAATAAGAAATTGAAGAAAATAATAAGAAAAAAAAGCTAACCAAAACCCCCCTTAACAGAATCTAGGATGACTGCCCAAAATAGCTCTCCCCCACCCCTAGAAAACACACTTATACACACACAGATAATTACTGCTTACTGATTTGGGGGGAGGAGCTTATACCCAGCAGTCACCCACCTAAGAGGAAAACCATATAAATACTCTAGGGTGACACTTGAAATCATCAGCTTCTGCTCACTTACCAGTGGCAGAAGAACTCCTCAACAGAGGAGGATTCACTCCTCTACCACTCTGCATTGGAGCTCCACAACATTTTGGTAGGTCATGACTTCATTTTATTCTCTCTGGTTTTGAAGATAACTTCTTCAGGATACCTGTTTTCTGTCTGGGGAGGGAAGAGGGTTGATATTTAAGGGCCAGTGACAGCATCCTCACTGCTACTGGGGCTATTTGTAAGGCTACAGGTAAAAGGTTTCAAGCTGGTTTCAAGCAAGACTTGATGAGATTTCTGCCACTGATGCTGAAGGAGCCAGGACTTCATCCTTCATTTGCTATAGCATTAGACAGAGGCAGTAAGGTCATGGAAGTGTTTATGTATTTTCACTGAAAACTTTTCTTCATTTCAGGAGTTTTGATATATGGAACTCCTGAACTTGCTTTGGAGTTCTAGTTTAAATAATCACTGTTTCTAAATACTGTTGTTTTGAATAGGCTGTCATCCAATTAAAATTGTTCTTTTCCTAAGAGTGAAACTATTGCCTTTAAGCTATCTATACAGGAGCTCTATCATTCACAGTGATAGCAATACTGATTTCCTTCTTCTGAGAGGATTTTTCACAACTAGAGAAAGCAGATGGAAGTAAGCAAAAAATAATGTTACTTTTAACACCAATAATTTCAGAAAACTCATTCATGCACAAGAAACAGAACTGAACAGCTTTTCTTTACAACAAACTTTCTCTACCTTTTCTAACACAGAACAGATTTGGAAACATGCATTTACAAATATCTTTACTGCTGCTGCTTTGTCTGAACATTGTCCATGGTGGTGATGGATATTTTTCTGAGCGATATCAGAAACAATCCAGCATCAAGGGGCCACATTTTCTACCATTCAATGTAAAGAGTCAAGGTAAGTTTACTATTTTTTTCATTATAAACTAAGTTTATAGTTCTCAAGGGTCAATACATGAACAAAAGCTCTGTGCTTATACTATTGGTATTCAAATTTCACTAACAGTTTAGGTTTATTAAAATAATTTTATCACTGCAGAAAGAATTTGCAGTGGTTCTGGAGTTGCTTCCTATTGACAAAGATGCACACCTGTCAGACAAATTTTTTACACAATAATCACTAAAGGCATATAGAGCAGAAACAAAGTAACAGCTCCACACCTCTGCTTCAATAGTTGGAATAACACAATTGTGTACATAATTATGTACAACATACTAATCATCTTCAAATTTCTTGATTCAACACTGGCATTTCTGACAACAGACCTGTCACCTACAATATTTGGGAAGAACTTTTACATATTTTGTCTTGTTATCCATACTCAAAACAGATCTTAGGTGTGAATTTAAATACATATAATATACATGGGCAAATGAAGACCAGTTTGAAGTCTAGAAAGGCAAAATAAAACTATATATAATCATAAAATTGTGCCATAAACTTCTACATAGGTTTTTCATGAGTGATTTAAGCTTATGTTTTAATTATCAGACTAATCAAATAGTAATATAACAATTCTAGCTTTAGTATTAATAAAAATATCTTCGTTGCTTAAATCAGTCGGCAGCTTGGATAGGCAATACATTGCAATGCTATACATTGTGGCATTTTATTTCTGGTTATCCTTTCTGCCCTTGTAAGTCAAATAGATGGCTATGCCTAGTGTTTGAAAATATTTGATTTCTGTTTTATTTTTCCATGCCTAGGCCAAAGTCTTTTTAAAAAACTTGAAATCAAAACTTCTGATCCATTATGTCTGTCCAAAATTGTCATCACTAACATCAAGAGAACTGAATCTTCCTTGTAAACATCCTGCCTTCCCTCCTGAGAATAGCACTATTTTCTTTCAGACATCATCTGAAAGGCTATTCAAAATAGCTTTCAGTTTTGCTGTATCCCATCTACTTTTAGTTGTAATAATCACACTTGGGCAAAAATGAGGAAACTGAATGAGGGACTCAGAAAATAGCATTAGCAAATAAGCTTCTCTTCACCAGAAAAAGGACATGGGCAAATCTGGAAAGCAGAAGAGTTGCTGCTCAGGGCATTGCCTTCACATTACCTTCATTTGAGGGGGGTTGTTTCAGGATAGCTCTATAGACTGATGTTATGGACTGTCTCATCATGAGCAGCACACACGGAGTCCAAAGAGACTCTGGTCTCATACTGACCAGTTCCAGCCCACATGCTCCAAGAATCTCTGCAGTAAGAACCAAGTGAAAGCAGCATGGATGCGAAACTTACCCCCAAAATCTTCTTTGGGGCTGTACCAAAATACTGTCACAGTTTCATCCATTGCCTTCAGCACAAGGACTTCCTGCAATCCTAACAGCACTCCCAGATCAAATTTAGGTACATGTACACAAACAGCTACTCTGAGGACTTACTTACTAGAATTCTCACTGAGTTACATGCTGCATTTCCTCCCTCTCCCCTCATTAACTTTTCATAGTGTTTTTCCATGACTTTATTCAGAATAATTTACATATTTATAGTACATTTAAGTGAAGCACAATATTTACTGGGTTATCCTCTACCATACTTCACTTACTTCTCCTCATAGTGTTTTTTCTTTCCCCCTCTATAGAAAACATTTGCGAAGGGGGAAACAAGCAACAAACTAAGGAAGAATCAGGGCAGATAGAAAATGGTGCGAATGGGGGAAATTAATTATCCTGAACTAAGGTTTCACTTTATATACTAACACAGAATCTAATGTGAGTGAAAATTCATATTTAAAATTAGAAGGATTGTATCAACACCTGAGAAGTATAAAATGCTCTCTATTTAGGAAAGGTAATAGAAGATTACATCCTGTATGTCAAAAGCAGGAACAGCCTACAGTTTTACAGACATGAGTCCAGTCATTCAAAAGTTCTTGACAAATTTTCATTTGGTAAGCAAGCATCAAAATGGAGGACTGCTATTCTTGAGTCTGGGAAACAAGCATCTTACAGAGAGTTTTTAGAAGAATTTAAAGAGGGAAGACTCATCAAGATCATCAATTCTAATCTGAGATGATCTTGGAAGAATAAAACAGGAGCCTACAGAATGAAATCAATCCAGCTTTTGTCTAGTGAATTCTTTCATAGCAAGTAGCTCAAGTAGCAATGGCAAGCTTTTTATCACAGCTTACTTTTCCTATTTGATCACCAAACATTGACTTCCACAGACACAGTTACCAATAAATTTTCTTTTTGCTTTGTACAGCTGTGTCAAAAACCAGCCTGAAACTGAAATTTCAGTCTAGACCCAAACTGGTGACTCAGGACAACATAAAACAGATCACACAATTTCTGTTGGCAACCAAAGCCTATTAAAGTTTAATTTAGTTTGGTGAAATTGTTTTAAAAATCTTGGTCTTGACAGCTCTCCAGAAGATACTTATTAACCAGTAGCTCTTTGGCTTGAAATATTTGAAAAGCCCAAGTTAAAAATAATAATTGAATGAGGTCTGACTATTCAGCAATGTTTAAATAAGCCATTACTGCAGGTTATATTAAAGTCTACATATTTAATTCAATACATATCTGGGGTTTGA
This sequence comes from Ptilonorhynchus violaceus, assembly GCA_013397565.1. Classification (NCBI taxonomy): domain Eukaryota; kingdom Metazoa; phylum Chordata; class Aves; order Passeriformes; family Ptilonorhynchidae; genus Ptilonorhynchus; species Ptilonorhynchus violaceus. The sequence goes on along the minus strand of VZRJ01008186.1, from coordinate 2,267,533 downwards.
CTGCATTAGAGAATGTAAACCAATTTCGCATCAAGGTATGTGCTGAGATGTATAAAAGAGTAGCCAACCAATACTTCAATGTTCTTGGTATAAATCCTACTTCATTAATGCATTCAGCAACCTTTCCTCAGGGGAATAACCATTGTCTTTAGACAGCACAATTAAAATTACAAATTTAATCTAAAAGCAGCATAACTTTGAAACAATATAGCTCACAGAAAATCTCTGTAACAACATGAACACTGACAAAGCCTCTAACATCTTGTGCAAAAAAGGCAGGATCCATCACTTTGTGAACCTAGGACTGATATAGTTGCATCTAAAACACGGTAAAAAGCAGTAAGGAGATGAACTTTGAAGCTAAAGTCTGATGCAATTTGGAACAACAACAAAAAAAGTTTGTCAATAAATCACAGACTTTGCTTGCTTTCTATGTGTAGGATTTTAACAGCTATCTTCCTTTTCAAGGCCTTAAGAAGGATGAGATAGGAAGACGTGCAAAATAAGTTCATATGCATTTGTGCTGACATGTATCAGCAGAAAAGAAAATGCACTCTCTTGCACTTGCTAGATAAGAACAATTTCCCTGTCAATAGAGGAAGAGGACAACCTTGCAGATCCAGTTACAAACCAAAGTCAAATTATTTCATAAGCACATCTCTATTATTTCTAAAAATACAATATGTAGAAGAATAGTTTCCTTCTTCATCTCATTTCTGGTTCAACAAGACTAGCCACGGATTGGAAAATGCAATTTATTATGTAAGAGACAGCTGAATAGTCATAGCATAAACTTTCATGTATGTATATATGTAATACATACACTGGTCTTTCTGTGATAGACTGAAAGAAAAAATTATAGCTGATGCAGTTGTTGATCAGTTATCAATCTTTTCTAAATAAGCATTCAGTAGAATATGTTGCACTATAAAAAATGGAATCCAGGCTCTTTTTGCACCCTTCCATTTTTATTTTTAAAATTACTTCTTAAATTAACATTCGTCATAGATATGCCATGTTGTTCTGTAATGCTGCCAGTTGTTGCAAACTATTGAAGCAGTCTCACAATATCCATGTTAATCTTACGTGTAATGTCCAACAAATCAGCATTCTAATTCCAACATGAAGCTGCAGGTCCTCCAAAGCACACAGAAAAACTAAGCAGAGAGCTTGTTTATTCCTCTATTTGTGACATCTGGTTAAGTGGCTCCACCTGCTGTTTTGGTAACTAAGAAAATGATGTAGTTTTTAAAAAACTCAAAACACTGCAAGAATTCTGACAGCAGTAAAATGAATTATCAGTTGTGATCTTGCCATTGTGTGACATTTTTATGACAGACAAAAGTCTTTCAGACAGTATTTGAAAATACAACATTCATATGTTTACAAAAGAACCAGAGCCATGGCCCACTTTTGAAAGCAGGGGGCAAGGAAGAAGAAAATTCTCAATACTTAAATGTAGCACTAAGCAGTTTCAGAAAAGCGGCTACACCTGAAAAGACAGCTTTCTGTGATTTCATTCATCAAGTCTTGTGACCTACTAAATCTGTAACCTGTCTGGTTTTTTTTCCGTACTTAATAGTCTGCATCTAGTTGCACAGCATTTTTTAAAGATCTCTGATGACCCTAAATGTATTGAAGCAAAAAAAAAAAAAAATTTCTAGAGGCCTTATATCTCACATGTCCAACAAATTTGTTACCTGTAAGAGCTCTGAAACACTTTTACTCTGAATGTCAGGCTCTCAGTGACCAACACAGCAGCTGAAACTTTACTTCTGTGAGGTTCAAGTTCAGTTAACCTTTCATGCATTTAACCACTGTGCTACATTGCCTGCAAGTAAGTCGTAGATGCCCTGGTTGATCTGGTTTCCTCTCTCTCACAGGTGTACAAGTAAGGGGGGAACAAGGACCCCCTGGTCCCCCAGGCCCCACTGGACCAAGAGGACAACCAGGTCCTGCAGGAAAGCCAGGGTTTGGAAGTCCGGGTCCCCAAGGTCCCCCTGGTCCCCCAGGACCACCTGGATTCTCTGCAGTCGGAAAGCCAGGCGTGCCAGGTCTACCAGGAAAGCCAGGGGAAAGAGGACTAAATGGTGAGAAAGGAGAACCTGGACCTGTTGGACTCCCAGGAGCAAGAGGACCACAAGGGCCCCCTGGCACTCCTGGCCCCGCAGGACTGTCTGTCCCTGGCAAGCCAGGACCACAAGGCCCTCCAGGAGCTCAGGGGCCAAGAGGTCCCGCCGGTGAGAAGGGAGAGCCAGGTATCCCTGGTATAAACGGACAAAAGGGAGAAAACGGATTCGGCATTCCAGGCCGCCCCGGTGGCAGGGGTCTTCCAGGCCCACAGGGACCGCGGGGCCCCCCTGGTCCTGCTGGGGTAGGGAAGCCTGGTGAAAATGGTCTGCCAGGTCAGCCAGGTCCTAAAGGTGACCGAGGTTTTCCAGGCGCACCTGGAGCGGCTGGTCTCCCAGGTCCCCAGGGTCTTCCAGGCGAACCTGGAGAAGTTGGCATTGGCAAGCGTGGGCCAATGGGACCACCAGGAGCAGCTGGCATCCCTGGAGCCAAGGGACACCCCGGACCTGCAGGGTTGCCCGGATCCCCGGGTCTTCCAGGTTTTGGAAAGCCAGGACTGCCAGGGATGAAGGGACACAGAGGGCCTGAAGGTCCTCCTGGCCTGCCAGGACCTAAAGGAGACCAAGGTCCAGCTGGTGTGCCAGGAGAACCAGGGCCGGTTGGGCCACCAGGGAACATGGGCCCTCACGGACTCAAAGGTTTGCCTGGGGAGAATGGCCTACCCGGGCCCAAAGGTGACATGGGCCCTGCAGGCCACCCAGGATTTCCAGGGGCCAAGGGCGAACGAGGCCTACCAGGATCAGAAGGAAAACCAGGATACCCAGGTGAGCAGGGTCTTGCTGGTCCTAAGGGACACCCAGGTCTCCCAGGTCCAAAAGGTGACACAGGCCCTGCTGGGCCACCTGGGTTGCCCGGTCCAATGGGTCCACAAGGAGCCAAGGGAGTGCCAGGGATCAATGGTGAGCCAGGACCCAGAGGGCCTTCAGGAATTCCTGGGATCAGAGGGCCCATTGGCCCCCCTGGCCTGCCAGGAGCCCCTGGTGCGAAGGGTGAGCCAGGAGCACCAGGACTGCCGGGCCCAGCAGGTATTTCCACAAAAGGCTTAAGTGGACCCATGGGACCACCTGGACCCCCTGGGCCTAAGGGCAGCAATGGTGAGCCTGGCTTGCCAGGCCCCCCAGGTCCTCCTGGTCCCCCTGGCCAAGCTGTAATTCCACAGATGCCCGAAGGCTATGTTAAAGCAGGACAGTCTCGGGAGCTATCAGGAATATCTTTCATAAAAGGAGGAGTAAATCAAGCTCTGACAGGGATGCCAGTGTCTGCTTTCAGTGTCATCCTCTCTAAAGCCTACCCTGCAGCAACAGTCCCCATCAAATTTGATAAAATCTTGTATAATAGGCAGCAACACTATGACCCCAGAACAGGAATCTTCACCTGCAGGACCCCTGGACTGTACTATTTCTCCTACCATGTACATGCAAAAGGAACAAATGTGTGGGTTGCACTCTACAAGAACGGTTCCCCGCTCATGTACACCTATGATGAGTACAAGAAAGGATACCTTGACCAAGCTTCTGGCAGTGCTGTCATCGATCTCATGGAGAATGATCAAGTATGGCTCCAACTGCCCAATTCAGAATCTAATGGTCTCTATTCCTCTGACTATGTTCACTCTTCTTTCTCAGGTTTCCTGTTTGCTCATATCTAACATCCCACTCACCCTGTCCTGACACACTCTCCTTCAGACTATTTTAACCAGGTACTGATCTGATTCATTAGCAGGTCATGCAACTTCAGTGTTGCAAGAGGAATGGAGGAGGGAGTGAGAAGGTGGAAGAGAGTGGTTCAAACTTAGTAGAATAATATTGTATGTTTTTAGAGAATTGTCATAAAAATTTGTTTCGAATGATGATCAATTGTCTGTCAGAATGCAACATTAAAATGTTATGAATTAATATAATGTACCAGTCTCTCTCCTTTTTTCTTTTCTTTTCTTTTAAAAGGAAAATCAGAATTTCTAACTGTCATTTCCCTTAACAAAATAAACGATGCTAGATCATACTTCATTATACTTGAATCAACTGAAGGTATTTTATTCAAAGTAAATGGTCTCAAATACACCACAGCTCACCACAACAGCTGGAAAATACACTTCAGGAACATTGTATGTCCAGCTTCACCTTTAAGCTATCAAACAGGAGTCAAGAATGACAACTCTAATACAGTGCATATCACATTACAGTGTTCATTGTTCCACTGTTCTTAATAATGAACAACCACCTTGAAGAAAAGTAGATTTACAAATTATTACATGTTACTGAAGATCTAAGAGTTTCACAATATGAAAAAGCAACTAGTTTTGAAGCCTTGAAATCCACTTAGCTTTCTTTAATGCACATTGATGCAACAAACTAGTTCAATATTTTTAAATCCCCTAACATTCTGTAAAACTACAATATTAAGAGTACTATAAAATAACACTGATGAAATCCAAGCCTTAAAAATGAGTCTTCCCAAGCATGCAGACACTTACAAAATCAGAACAGCTTTACCACACCTAAATTGGAGATAATCCTTGCCCATATTTTTCCTGAACAGTTCATTCTTCAAAATACGAGACTGTAGGCAATATATTTTACTTATTTGGCAAATTTATCAGATGATGGCAGTAATTAGTCAGTAGACATAGCCATATTTACCATATCTACATACACATCTCACAAACACTAAACATTTTGTTCATCTATTATAGTACTATGAACTGTATATGGCATAAAGTTAGCTTATGAATTATGAAACCATAATAGTTTGATCACACATTTCTTCCAATGATAGGTACCATTCATGTGTTTTAAAAGTATCATATACATCAAAACCTTATGAACTCTTAAAACTATTATAGTTAGCTTCATTTTTTTCAAACAGAAGTTTTAATCACTTGCACTAAAAGCATGTAGGCCTATGTTTAAAAATTTTGTGATATTACCATTTCTCCATGAAAGCAGAACTTGAGGCTTTTTATGTTGTGTACATTTGAAATCATCAATTTCCTAAATACTTGATAATACCATGGGATTAATAAAAAAAATCTAGGATACATTTTGCTTGATGGTTGATCCATCATTAGCAAAACTATATAATGTTTTGGACACTGTAAAAACCCACCAAGAAAGTAACCTGAAGAATTTTTTTTTCCTTATTAAGTGCTGCTGGATAGGGGCACCTGTGGTTTGAGTATACTTCAATAAAATAATAAATGCTTAAATAAAGAGCATAACATGAGATCTGTTTATTTTAGCAGCCAAGTAGACGTAGGCAAGCAAATTGGTGCTACTATTATAAACATTACACACAAAGTTTGTATGGAAATAATACAAAAAACAGTACCACAATTTATAAATAGCAACCATGCAATACTTTTCTTTCAAGCTAAAATAGAACACCAGACACTTAAGTCTGAATTGTCTATTCCCACTCTTCTAGCTTAATGTTTTAGGACAATTAATTAATTACAGATGTCTTAAGAATAATCTCTTTTTTGCACTAAAACTGCTTTCCTGTGCAGTCACTCACGTTAGTTCAACAGCATTTTCACAAACACATACAAACAGTATTTAAGCATAGCATGTGCTGCTGCCCATCCACTCAACCGACCTGGAACTTTTGTTTCAGAAACAAATAGAGGGACTGGGTATGGGAGCTGGAAAGTATGACTTAGTGGTTGTGAGGCTTCTGGTTAATTACTTTACATAAGAAATGTATGCCAAAGCACATGTTTAACATTGTTGGAGGTGCTTGGTGCTCAGCAGTACATTACTGTCCTGTGATTCCAATTAACTAAAGAGAAAGTGGGCCCAGACAGCATCCTTAAAAGCATAGTTCACTAACCCTTATCATCCATCCACTTTAAATCAGGTTTTGTCCTTTAATATCTCTGTTCCTTGAATATGCAGGACTTCAAATAAGTCTACAGCTTGGTACCTCACACCTGTTTTTTTGAAGCCTTTTCATAATTGCTCAGACATTAGGAAACCAACTCTTAAAACTGAAAAGCTAGAGAAACAGCAAATTGTGGCACAAGCAGAACTTTGATTTTAGCTTTGGATTCTCAGTTTAGAGGGGATCTTGAGAACGTCTGTAAGATTTTTAAGTTTAATATTTTCTCCGCACGTAGAGCAGCAAACTACCTAAGATAAAGCCCTTCCAAAAACCCCACCTCTTCTGGATCGTGGACATTAGAGGAAAGAAAATCCAACATGAGATTCAAATGAAAACTTAAGAGCCTACAATAGTACAAAAACCACTTCCAAAGAAGTACTGAAATTTCTGAAGCTTTAAATGGTCAAAACCACGAAGCCAACCAATCCCTTCTGTATTTATCTGGAAAGCCCAGCAAAGAAATGTAACACATTTATTTGCTTCTATCTTTGTTGCAGTTTTCACAATTAAGACAAATAAAGATATCTCATCACTGCTATGTCACCGTTAGGAATTACTAATAGTTTGCAGAATTTTTTGAGGATTCTTTCTTTTTCACCAGAAAAGCATCTTTGCTTTTTGTTTCTTATATTTGAAGTTGCATATAAAACACGTATCACAGACATCTAGATTCATTATCTTCTGGCAAGACCATAAACTTGCAATCAAGAACCTGTGCATTCCATCAAGCCTTGTTATGGGCAATTTATGAAGTCTGCTGCCATATTAGCAGATTTTTTTACTTCCAAAATTAAATATAATCTTACAAACTGTAAAAATATTACAAATATATAATTTTAACTATATAGCCACATACACTATAGTTTCCAGAAGTATCAGGAAAATTATAGGCAAAGACAACTATTCAGGAGAGAGATAGTAGGCTTTAAGGTAAGAAATTTTACAAAATTACAACAAGAAGTTGTATTTCGCAACGTTTGCCTAAAAAATCTATTGATTTTTCTGTCAAAAAAAATCATCAAATCTGAAAATTTTCACAAGGAAATAATTATAGAGTACTTCAAGCTCTCATTAGTCCTCTGAAGAGCAAACTTTGTTTCCATAATATTTCCACACATTTTAATAGTGTAAAATACATTGCCCCATAACGTTTCCTTTAAAATTGCTCTTTACTAATATCTGTAGAACATGCAGTAAATCCAACACAATCAAGGTAATGTTAATCACCTTACAATCACAAAATATTCCAGTAATAAGTCAAAGATTTACAAAATGGATTCTCAAGTAATGTAATGCTCAACTTGGATATCAATTGCACAGAGCACTCTTGCAGGTACTAGATAAGAAATGACATCACATTGCAAATATCTGTGTTCATTGATATCTGACACCATGCTTTTTTTGATAGTATTGTTTCAGAGATTCTCCTTTTTTTTTTCCTTCTTTTGAGTTATTTTTCACAACGAAATGTCTATAGTAACATAAGACTATTTTGGAACCCCCTTACTTTTCTTTTGCTTGCCTCAGTTCTTCACTTCTTTACAAGTAGAAGAGTGGGTTAATACCCTTCCTCAAGCTGAGTCTGGACAATCCTGCCTATCTGAAAGAGCCATCCAAAAAAAATATCATAGGCAATTATCTAAGGCAGTTACCATAGCTAAAACAATGAAAAGCAAAATCCATCAGACACCTGATTATGATCAAAAAAATCATGTGAAAAAGAGAAGGAACAAGGGCATACTGACAACAAATCAAAGTGAACTGCAAACACTTAGTGGATTTCAAAAATTAAAGTGGTCAGTCGTTCTGCTCCGCCACTGACAATGGCACCACTAGGACGGCATTTCCATTTGGGAACTTTGCGTCCCCTCAAGTGACCACTTAATAAGTTTGCTTTTGAAATTTTACCTTGACTAACTGTTAATGAGCACTGCTTTTCTCTAAAGGGTTAAATCCTCTACAAGACACGGAGTTAACTCAAAAGCCTGTGGTTTTCAGGCCAGACTCTGGGCTATGAAAGACAGTGGGGCATCCTGGTATGTAGATGTTGGAGCCAGGTTTAGGAGTTTCCTCAGGAAGTTATGCTAGATGTGCAATTGAAAAAAATAAAATCTCTTTGGCAGAAGCTTGTGATAGAAGATTAGTACCATTATTATTATTTCTCAGAGGGGCCTGAAGCAAAAAGAGATGCTCCATGGGAATATCACTGGTAAGTGATACAGGAAGAAATTATCTCTGGTTCTTCTGACTCCCTGTTCAGTGCTTTAGATACTGGACCATGTTATTAAATGGAAAATAAAAACACTATGAAGCCTTTCAAAGTGATGCATGACAGAGCATATCAGTTTCTTGTCCTACAAGATTTAAGTAGTGTATATAATTTGCATTTCTGTTTTCACTTCCGATTTTATAGAGCTTTATCCAATCAAACGTGTGCCTATCAGCTACTATACTTTCCTGTATTTTTAACACTCTTATGCATGTGCCTCTGACAGGAGCTAGAAAGGATTAAGTCATATCACACATTTTGTCTGCAGATTTCACATTTACATATACAAATAGGTACCTAAGCATAAATGTTCACATGTACACACAAGCAGACACTCATATGTAAATAAACCCAAGCAATTATTTGTACGACTTCAAAGTTTAGACTTTAACTTTTTTTGGATCCCATTAATTTTCAAAGAACAGTTAAAAAAATTATTCTTTTTGTTGCATGATCCACACCTTTTAAAACAAAGAGCTGTCACAATTTGAAAAAAAAATTAACAAAAATTCTAAAAAAATAGTTACAGTTGATTAGGGTTGATTTTGTATCAGCAGAAAATAAAGGATACATTTATTTCACATACAAATGAGTCCTATAGGAATTCAGAACTACCAATCACACTCTAATCTTCATTGGAAACAAAATAACAACCTCAAACAAAGCACTTTGAGAATATCTTGCTGTCTTTTATAATTTGTATCCTGACATCAACTTCTATTTTTGTTAGGAATCCCTCTGAAACAGTTTTGTCAATCACATTTAAAAGGAATATAGCAAGTAGGACAGCTCAGGTGAACAAAAAGTTCTAGTTTATATTACAGTATTGTAAGGCTGGCTTTGGGTGAAGAAACACTATTTAAAAAAAAATCCTCTGCAATTGTTAGGAAGTTCAAAATCTCTCTGTTGTGTCATTACTACACGAGGAACTCTAATCAAAACTAGAGCACTAAAGAAAATCATCAAATATCAGTTAGTACTTGAATTTTTTTTCTCCAATGAATTTCTCATTTTATATATGATTACAAGATCATAAGGAATACATTCAAAATACAGTTCAAGGATGTCCACATTACCATACCAATCATGGAAAGAAACCATTTTTCTTCTAAATTAAGTGAAATATCACACCAGAAATGTTATTAAATATATCAAAACAGTTTCAGCTAAATGAAAAACAAATAATAAAGATGTTCTATTCAGGAAAAGCATGTGTATACTATACAATTATTTATAAACTTGAAAAGTAAGAGCTGTGTTGAGTGGCCTACAGGGTTCTTGCAAATATACTTGCTCTGATAAGTGCATGTAGTATTTTCAGCTATTATAGTGAGTCTTCAGTGAACCCACTTACCTTTAAAAGCTGATATTTTATAATTATGTTGGATAGCAGCCACCATGTCCTTCCAGAAGTCATATTTTTTCTGACCATCATGCTGTAAGCGTCAAAAGGAACCTAGTCATTATATCAAGTATCAACTATTACAAGCTTTCATATTGAAACACTGACAGAAATGCCATGAAAAAACAAAATTACATGAAGTAAAACAGTCTTAGAACAGTAGGATTCAGGACATCAGGACTCAGTAGTATCCAGTTTAACTTTGCGTAACTGCGGGCAAGTTATCTCCCTCTTACAAGGGTTATGATGGAGGGGAGGAAGGGAAAAGGAGAAACAATTTGTATTTGTGAGGAATTCTAAAATGTTACAGCAAACGTTACAGATAGAACAGCAACTTGCAGAATGAGCAATCCCACTGACATTGGGGAAAAAGAAGTGCCTAGGGCTGCAGATACTGAATTTAATTAGCACGCTGACATTATCTACAGCCTGGCATTCATATCACCTTCCACCCTAAGAGCTGGCAAATCCCTTTGCTGTAATTTAGAGATAATGCCCTTCTGCCAACAACCCTACCCCAAACACTGTATAAAATACTCATCCAGAAGCCCAGCTGATCAGCACTTCATTGCATTGTACCCTGAAGATTGCCAGACCTCAGCACTTGCAGAAGGGCAGGGGAAGGCGATCTGTGCTTGTGAACAGTCTCTGGCCATTCCTACAAAGCTTCCCAGGCACAGCAGAGCTCCAGTTGACCTTAGTCACCCCTTCAGCATCTCACATGGGAGAGTAAAAGTTTCTCAACCAGATGAGTTCCACAGTATTCTCAGACTCCACAAATTTTAGTAGTGATGAACAAAACAGATGCAATTATGCAGCCAGTCAGTATTACAGAGCAGAGGATTAGCTACAGAACCTGTAAGAGGTGCTCAGTTACACAGCAACCTGGCAGCAGTAAAGCAGGTGGTATAGTCTTTGAGTTTATGTGTCATGGAAAGTAGTTCTGTAATGTTGTTACAGGCTTTCCACATCTACATTAGGATAAATTTCAAGGCAACTGTTAGTAGGTTTCAGGGCACTGCTGCTGTCTGCATATTGATACCTGCACTGATACCTGAAGAATGACCCATTTTTGTACGCATAAAGCATTTTGTAGAGAGGGAAACACTCAGAAACTGAAACAAAACCAAAAAACCCCAAACCCTTAACACCGCCAAACAAAACCCAAAACCATGTAGTTTATATACACTGAAGTAAACTGCTATTTCAGGCCGAATCTGCCATGGAGGCTTCCAGAGGAACAGTCTGCCTTTACTTTCACAATCAGCAAGTCACACAAACAAGGTCTTTTGTGCACAACTGACAAGCACTATAGCAGTCTGCTTATCATCCATCAGGCTCTACAGGTTAAGAGCAGGAAAGATACAGTGCTGTGGCTTTCAGACATTTCTTTTAATCCATTTCTATAGCAAACTGTCACAGAAATATGCAAAAGAACTAATAAAGAGAAAAGGTTTCGTAAGTCAGCCTCAGCTAGCTGTTAACTGAGGCTGATTATTCAAAGCCATGAACAGGAGATACTGGGGACCATTCGTCTACTGGCAATGAAAGCAGCCTATTCTAGCACTAACCTTAAGACAGACAGACTCAACCTTCTGCTTCCCTCATACTCCATGTGGCTGACTCACTCCTTGGTTTGGAGCTTTGGTTTCTTTTTTTTTTTTGTTTGTTTTGTTTTGGTGTTGTTTTTTTTTGCTTGTTTCTCTTAAAAAAATCAGTGCACTGAACCAATAGTTCCTCAGAGTGCTGTTTTGTGGACAGATGGATACTAGTTTAAAAACTGGGTATACTTCATTCAAAACATTTGAACTCAGAGGAGACTAAATTAACTGTCAAACTAATTCCTTGCAAATCTTCAGCTGTTACATACAAGATATAAAGGAAAACTGATTGATTCCCAAAAAGCAGAGAGAAAACTGTATGCATGCCCATGCAGCCATCATGATTTTGGTGGGATTACAAAATGTGATTTCATTAGCTGAAGTACCAAGACAAAGCAATATTTTGTTTAGCTCTTCAGTGTGAAAACACCAAGAAGCTCCCATGTTTTGTCTGAAAATACATAAGAGTTCTGGCTATGGACACAGCAAAACCAGATACATTTTTAACAGTGCAGGGTAGTCCAGCATTCAGCTCATGTCTAAACCCATTTTGAATCCAAACTTAGCTTTCTACTGGAATCAGACTGGAGAACTGCTTTCTTGAACCTAGAATGTTGTCCGGAAATGGTAAGAAAATAGCACTTACTAAGCAGGCTCACAGAACAGGACACAGAAGCCTCTACTTTCTTTTAGAAATGTGAAAGAAGAAAATGGGATGGCTTCTAATCCTTAGGATGCAGTATTTTGCAGGCATGAGTTCTGGGCTGGAGAGGCTGACTGCCTCCTGGCCTTGCATCTTTCTCAAGTGGCTGATGCTAACCTTCCAGGGAATTACTGTAGCCCTCCTGTTGAAACTGGGCTGACATCCAGCACAATACTGAAGAACTGCTAGTGGATAAGGAGGGTGCATGACCCACTTCTGGTAGCCCTCTGGAGAAAAAGCACGGGTTTAATTCCTTTTGACTGAAGATGGCACTGCTCCAGGGTCAGTGCTCCAGCCTGTGAACTAGTAATTGATTGTGAAAGCTTATTACACACATGCTATGACGTGCTTTCTCTCTCAGTAAGTAGGTGATTTGTGCTGAGTCGAAATTAAATATAAAATAAGTACAACACAGGTGTTACAACCATGACAGGTTTCTAGGCTGTGAACAGATTAGAGGAAGGAGATTAATCAGGCAGGAAATTAAGAGTCTTACAGAGCACCTGTCCTCCATGCTTCCCTGATAAGCTAGTTTTAGCTAACTCTTCATGCAGCACTTAGGCAGCAAGCTACTCAGCATGCTATTTTGGAGTGAAGGCTAAAGCAGCAAGCCACCTAATATTCAAAGAGATCCCAGATATCCATCTCACAGCTCTGACTTTCACTCTGCAGACAAGGTTAAGTATTGATAACTTTTAGGCCTGCAGTGCTTTGGTACCTCTAGGCAGAAGATTACATCAGTACTCTTTTGACACCAATACAGTTACTGTATGAGGAGAAGCCTCTCCTACCTCCACCTGCACACAAGTTAAAGATTCAAACCTTCTTTTACACAACAAAACAATTATCATCAAACTTCAAAGATAGAATTTAGGACATTCTATCTGTCTAAAAAACACTGAAAAAGGTTCAAACAATTGTATTTTCCACTTTGAGAATTTAACTTACTGTTTAGTAGAGGAAAAAAAAATAAAAATATACTATCTCAGATGCGTATTTATATCTATGTACATAGATCAATATATTTAGGACAAAAACAAGCTTAAAAACAGATGAAATGAAGCTTTCAATTCACTAACAACTTGCAAATTAGCAAATCATGTCATTCAGAAGACTTACACTATATTTATTTTGAGTATCATCAAGTATAATTGAAGAACTATATTCTGCATATCACAGGGTAAACTTGAGGAAACAGTGCAATTCTATTAGTATCCTAGTTATTTGTGCCCTCTGGTGGAAGTACTTTTATTTTGAACATGCCATGTAGCTCACAATTATCTTCAGAGACAACTTTAATACAGTAAGTACAACACTTCAAATTCCAAATGAGAAAAAGACCTTTATGCTGTTCAATACACAATCTTATGCATTTAATAATGCATGCAAGAGGTGTAGTGGTAGAAGAAAGAGATAATGCAATACTTAATTTTCAAGCAATCCAGCTCTTACCTGATCTAAGCTGTCCACAACCCTTGCACACAAGAGAGCTCCTGGCAGGTCAAAATAATTATCATACAAATAGTATTTAGCTGGAAAAAATAATTAAAAAAATATACTTTAAAAAAACCTGTATTGTATGCTTTAATCACAAATAAAAATTACATTTAAATAATAATATAAGTTCCTATTTGGATTTTACTGGTAATGAGCATTATCTGTTTCCCAATCTTTGTTAGCCTTTATTCCCACTTCTGATTCTCATAACTCGCAACTAAAAGTTGTTTACCTATATCAAGGCAGTGAGATTTTAATAAGATATTTTAAGATTCTAAAAGTCCAAGTGAAGAAAATGCGGAGAACCATAAGTTTTAAGAGTCAGGAGGGTATCATTCAACTCTTCCAAAATATCTAGCAGTGAAAACACAAGGATAGTGTTTGAGAAGTTGTTTCAGAGACATTTGGACAGGTCTCACACAGTCATGTCCTTTACACACACATGCTGCAGACAGTGCCTTGGCCCAACGGGAAGCATGCTCACATTATTACATGAGTTCCCAAAACAGGACTGTATCAGAGGGGTGCAAATGTCCCCCCCAGACTCATGCTCAACAACTCTCTCCTAGGCATAAAATAACTTAACCAGTGATTATTTTTTTTTCATTATCTTGTCTGTGCCGTATCTTAGGTATATTAAAGAACAAGACAGCATAATGGGGATTAACATTCACAACAGAGACCAAGTGCATGTTTCAATGAGAAAGAAAGGCACATTTCCTATATGACCAAAGAAAACCTCTCTCTTCCTCCCTTTTGCAAAAGATTACCTGCAGTTTAGAATAAGCATGTGAGCAAAATCTCAAGGAAAGTATCTCCATTACATAACAAAATGGACTTTAAGTGAGCACTTCCTGCCTGTTACTCAGAACTGCCAAGATCAAAGTAAAACAGAGAGGAAACACAAAGCAAGAATGCAAACTTAGCCACAGTCCCTTCAAAGTGACTCCTATCTTAAACCCAAGAAACTTCAACTGCAAGGGGAGAAGTTTGGCTTCCGGACTCACTCTGTTCTTTGCACGTGCACCTAGACCTCCAGTAACAGCACTGATGGCAGTAAGTCAACAATTAAGAAAAATTTAAGATTTGCCAAAAGTGTCCTAAATGAGATTTGGTATCAGTCAGCAGGTACTGAGCAATTGTACTGTGGATCACTTGTTTCTCTTGGGTTCTGATACTCTCTGTCCATCTCCTTATTATTACAATAATTATTATTAGTATCATTAGCATATGTATTATCATAACATTTCATTTCAATTGTTAAATGGTTCTTATCTCAGTTTGCAAGATTTACCATTCTTTCCGATTCTCCTGCCCACTGGGCCTGGGCAGAGAGGCACTGAATGAGCAGCTGTATGGTCCTTAGCTGCTGGCTCGGGTTAAATCATGATACTGACAGTATCATCAAAGGACAGCATGCCCACCACTGTAATCAAAACATGCCTATAATGTCAGCTCATCTGCCTTACCATTGGTGAAATAAATTTAAGGTGAATTCTAGTATTAGAAGTTGAAAATACATAAAAATTAAGTCTCCCCCAATATATTCACCTATTCCAGTAATTCCCTGCTCAAATATTTATACAAATTTGTGGTAAAAACTAGCAGTATGAGGCACTGAAGGGACCAGAGCAATTTCAAAGAAGAAGACATGCTAAAGTATAGCTACCTGTACGTGAAACCATTCCACTGACTGTGTTAAAATGCTTCCACTCCCTCCTTCCATAGATCTCCAGGATCTCTTCGAATGTCATGCTCTTTGTACCATGGCTTGCCCTATTTGATGCATTGTTTACAAAAACAAAACAAAACAAAACAGAAAAGGGTTGAAAACATGCAAATTACTACTTGTGCAAAGTAACACACTGCAAGTGAATACTGCAGTGCATGCAAGTTGATCAAAACTGGCTCTCTCTATAGCTTAGAAGTTTCCCAGGACCCAAGCTTTTATCATATACATTCCAGTTCTCGATAAAAGCCTTACTATACAAAGGTCTGGTTGGCTGGGGGCACAGCTACTGTGCCTCACCTGCTAACACAATCACTCTGTATTGCTCGAATGTTTTCAATTGTGTGAGGACACTCGCTATACTTGAGCTATCAGTATACACTGCACAATAAAGCACAGTGCAGAAAGCCTATACATCATTCTGAAGCCCGGTAATATTCACAGAATGCAGGGCAGAACCATGGAAAAGTGCTAGTCTGAGCCCTGCAAGCCGCTCTTTAATACATAAGTACACATGAGCCTTTTTAGGCATTAAAAATTAACTAGTTGGACCATCAGATTGGGTCCCATTTTGAAGCAAATGCAGGCAATGCCAGGAGAAGTAACCCTGTACCACTCTTCCCTTTAATGAGGTGCACCCTTTAATCTTGAATTCTGCACTTCGTACTCCAAAATTCATGCTATTAAAATGAATTTTGGGATATACAGCAATGACTCAAAAGTATTTCTTTCTTCTTTTAATGGGATCTGATTTTCCCTAGCATCTTGAAGCTCCTTCTCCCACATGCTATCAGAAAAAAATAAAAAGAAGAGTCTGTCACGCACGCTTCATTATACCGATTTTCATTCTGGAACAAAATTAGAGAGAAATGGGACTGGGATTGAGATGCTTTACATATATTTACTTTTCAGATTTTTGATTCAAAATAGCAGTCTTCTATATTTAAAAATGAATAAAAAGGAGGGAAAGATGAACTAAGGATGTACTGAAATGATGACTGAAAGCAAAATATAGCTTTTAAGAGGAAACCCCTAGAATTCTAAAAGTGCATGTATCAGTTTCTGTGTTTAATTTATCTATATTTAAGTTATATGTTGTAATCTTGCAGAATTTTGAATGTATATCGTACAAAGATAATGGTCATTCCGGTCATTAGCATCAGTCATTAGCACTGCCTCCCAAGCCAGGTTATTCACAACCCAAAGAAAAACCTTACTCTGGATTTTAGCAGAACTGGACAAAGAGTACATTGGCAGCCACCAAAAAAATGAATTCACTTTCAAGATCAGTGTGCCCACAGAGTCTCAAGGGTTTATTAAAAATGAGATATTATTTACTCCCAAGTAACATGGAAACATTACCAAAAGACTCAATCTGTAACATTAAGAAAAACTGAGCACCACATTATCGAAGAGTATTTAAACTTTTACATCTAATAAATGAATGCATGCTGAAATTAGTATTTTAAATATTTATAAAACTGAGAGATGGCATTTAGAAAGGGGATAAAATTTTAGTGTATTGAACAATACAATTTATATTTAACAATATAGACTGATTGTCAATATTACCTTAAAACTGTTCCATCTTCTGCAAGTTTCAGGAAGTTTCCTTCTTCAATGTCCAACACCAAGCCTTTGCAACTAAGAATAGTTTTATTTTAAGGAAGAAATGAACAATTAATGCTTTCAGAAGAATGTCTTCTTATCTATCAGTGATATGCAGTTACAGAAGCTATGGTGTTTCTGTAGCTATGATGCTACACAAAACCAAACGAGTCACAACCTTTCAAATACTTCTATGTTTGAACAGTGCTCTATATAAGCAAATACATATTATTACAATGAGGACTGGATTTTCCTTACATAGCAACATCCTACTAAATAAATCCAGGTCCACGTCCAGTAAATTCAGTGATTCCAGTAAATTCACATGTATTGGTTGGAGGATTAAGGTCCAAACATATACAACAAAGAAATGGGATATTTTAAGTTACTTCTATTAAAGAATTTTTTTTGGTGGCAACTCCTCTAGTTATTACTAGACTGATAACACCAATTATTACAGGAAAGAGGGGTAGAACATCACTCTAAATGAGGCAACTTAATAACCAAAGAACACGTGAAGCAGAAGCATTGCCATGTTAGGCAGCACTAACAAGCGGAAGGATTGACAGCATAGGAGACACTCAGCAAGAGTTTCTAACTCTCCCTAATAAATCTGTACCTTCCAGATAATTGAATCTACATTTGCTTAGGTTCTTCGAAAAATTAGTTCAGAGTTCAGTGGTTAGAATACAAATGAATAAATGAGACTGAAGAAGCAATGACACCTTCAACCTCTATAAGGCACTCAAAGGACAGAATATATGCCATAAGGCAGCAAGCAGATCCCAACCTTTCATGAATTACTCCTGGGCAAGTAGCAAAGACACATGTGCACTGTGGGTTTGCAGGTCCACATTAATGAACCTTCTGCTTCAATAAGAGATGAAACCCAAGATAACTAAATCTTTACAATGGATTTCTTGCATCAGAGGCCTCAAAATAAGAGAAATACATACTTGCTTGTCTCAAGGAAGTTGAAATCAATCTCATTGGAAACTGTCCAGTCAAATATTGAATTGTAAAAACCATTACACAAGAATGCACACATTATCTAAAAAAAAAAATCCATGTGTTTCTCCTAAAAATATCTAGTTTTTAGATATTTTAGATAATTACCTGGCCTTCAAGTACCATTCCCATGGCCTAGGTAATAACCTATTAAAGTTGAAAGATCAAGATTCAAGTTCAAGTTCCTTCTCAGAGACCACTGAGTTCAGAGCAGGAACTTGCATTTCAGTCTTTTGCATCACAGCTGTGCACCTGATGTGCCACCCAAGGGTTACCTCCTCACACATCACTTTTGCTTGGTTTCTCAGAAGGCTCCTGGGATTATTCTGCCTTACACAAACAGAACATCTGTCAAGATAAAAATGACTAAAATCTGATGGTTACTGGATTTACCAGTTGAACAGAACATAGAAGACAAAGAAGATACATAAAATAAGAGAGTAAGTCAGACTAAAAGGCTTGTGTCCAGACAACACAGACAAAGAAAGCTTGGATGCTCAGTTCTCTCTTCAAAATACCTCGTTAAAAGTATCTCATGACAAATACTTGTTAGAATATGTATTTAAAACTGTAATTTTGGATTTATTCCTTGGGCTTGATAACCATAACAGCAACTGCAAAATAAAGCTGTTTTCCAAGCTTTGTAAAAGCTACAGCATAAAGGAAGTTATAAAGAAAGTTTCTGTTATTTTCAACGTACTCACCAGAAGTCTAAGCTGTCTGGAGCTAGAATCAGCAAGTCTTCGTCATAGCCCTTCTCCGTTACCAGATACTGGGCAAAGCTATCATATATTAGCTACAAATGAAAAAATATATGCATTCGTTATATTGATTGAGATCAAAGATACTGCTTTCTTGGAAAGTGGCAAGATGCGAGTGTTAGTGCCTCCTAAGCAAAATCAAACCAGGGAGCTGGGGGCCCCGGCCCACTGCCTCCACTTGGAAAGAGTCCCTGAGGTTATTTCTGTCATATCTGGAAAACACACAAGAGTTCTGATGCAATGTGTCCAGCACAACCAAGTTTACAGCACTCTACCTTATGGTCCCTGTGCTTCAAGACTGTTGGGAAACCAAGATGGTAAGTACTTAAAGACTAGTCACTATTTCGCACTCTCCAATCCTTTTTTGTTTGTTTGTTTGTTTGTTGTTGGTTTTTAAAAAATTTTAAATGTCATGGTTACTGAGATTCAACAAGCAGCTTCCAAACCAATAAATGTTTATCCATAGGGGGCATTTTAAAAGTATTTGAAGACACATATTTTGAAGAAAAGGGACAACTACTAAATAAACAGTTATTATTTCTAAGTTCAGAAAGCACTGTAAAGGCCTAGTATGACCCTCAGCAATTTATTAATGTACTGTGCTGGGAAAGTTGTCTGAGAAGATCTATGGAGATGCTGCCACATCCTTAAAGACTATCCAAATAGCTATCCAAATTGCTATCCAAATATCCAAATATCCAAATTGCTATCCAAAAATAGCAATTGCTCCCTTTTTCTCATGGTTCTTTCATTAAAGCTGTTCCCTGGCCTTTTTTCTTTAATTACAATTGCTGCTCTTGAAATTAATATGAATAATGTCTGAGAAAGACAAATATGAAGGCCAACGCTGAAAGAGTAAGAAGTAACTACAGTAATCTTCAGCTGTGCCTGAAGCCTCTAAAGGATTTTTTATTTCCAATAGATAAAGAAGCATGCAAAGGGCATTTGTCAGTCTGCCTCTGCTTCCTGTGAGAAGATGAAGAGTGAACTAACTAAGTTTAGTAAAAAGTTTGGGGTTTTTTTTCTCTATTTTTTTCATTGGTTGGTTAGCATTTTAAAAAAACTCTTCCAGTTATCAATTGTTTAATGTTCGCCTTCATCAGACAAAACGTTTTATCAGCAAGAACCTTGTGCTTGTGTAAGATGTGATGCATGTGGCACAACACACCGAACACGGAAGGTAAGCCTAGTGTTACACAGTTTCCAGCTAGAAATTTAAGCGCTCTTACATTTTATTGCTACTGTTGAAACATCTTTTGCAAGGACGATGCCTCTCTAGGGAAGTTCCCACACAGCTAAAGGAAGCAATGCATTTTTTCAATACAGGACGCACTGCACCATACCTATTAATAAATGGGACAGCTCATAAACATTTGTTTCTATACCAAATTCTGAAATATCTTGCAATTAGAGTGGGAGTCCTGTGCAGTGCAAAATGTACTGGAGATGAATGGAGGCAAAAAAAAGAGGGGAGTAAGACACCATGAGCATCTGCGACACACAAGATAGCTCCAGGACAGAGTCCTGACATCAACAAAGAAGGACGAGTCAATGCAAGAGTAGCAGGGAGTTTAAAAAAAAAAGTGCCAAGGGCGGGAATGCACAGCACAGGAGAGCAGTTCCTCTCCGAAAGGGACCACAGGGCTAAGTCAGAAGTGCCGAGTGCCTCTAAGCTCATCGTTTTACTATAAGCACCAGAAAGTTCGCAAAGGTCGCCTGTCCAAAGTGCTGCGGACTCCTCATTCTGCAGCATCTCTGCATTTGCCGGGGCGGGGGGGGCTCTATCTCAGCACCGCTACAGCCAGGAAAGAAGCACCATTTTCAAGGAAGACATGGCTCTCCCCTTCGCTCGGGCAGAGGCCTGCTGAGGAAGCGCCCGACG
>VZRJ01008186.1:2127161-2246952 GCA_013397565.1 Ptilonorhynchus violaceus | reverse complement strand
GGCGGCGCTTCCTGCGGAGCCGAGCGGGGCAGAGCGGAGCGGGCCCGCCGGACACCCTCGCCCCGCCCGGCGGGGCCGCCCTCACCTGCGGCACAGCCTCTGCCCAGCCCGGCCGTGTAGGGGCGGGCGCAGGGCAGAGGGCCGGAGGCGTGTCCAAGCGCTCCAGTTCGAAAAACACATTTCCCGCCGAGGCTTTGTGTGCCTGGGAGCAGGCGTGGGAGCGGGGGGCTCCTGCTCCTCTGACAGCCCGCAAACGCGAGTGGCCAGGAGGGTGTTTGCTGGGACCTGGTGAGCAGGGAGCAGGCGGGGAACAGGAGTCAGCTTTGGTTAGTGACAGGATAGCCACTGCCAACCGCAAGGGCCCTACTGGGGACAATTAGCTTATGTAAGTAGAAAAAACGCTGCTTTTACTTCGTTATGCACACTCAGCACGTTTGCAATGACACCAAGCTGTGTGGTGCAGTGGACGTGCCCGAAGGAAGGGATGGCATCCAAAGGGATCTTGACAGGCTTGAGAAGTGGGACTGTGCAGACCTCATGAAGTTCAACAAGGTCAAGTGCAAGGTCGTGCACCTGGGTCTGTGCGACCCTAAGCACAAGTGCAGGCTGGGCAGAGAACGGACAGAGAGCAGCCCTGGGGAGAAGGACTTGGGGGTGTTTGTGGATGAGAAGCTCAACATGACTCAGCAATGTGCACCTGCAGCCCAGAAGGACGATCATGTCCTGAGATGCATCAAAAGCAGCGTGGCCAGCAGGTTGGAGGAGGTGATTCTGCCCGCTGTACTCTGCTATTGCATGTCCAGTTCTGGGGCCCCCAACATAAGAAGGATGTGCACCTGCTGGAGCAAGTCCAGAGGAGGGTTACGAAGCTAATCAGAGGACTGGAGCACCTCTTTTATGAAGACAGGCTGAGAGAGTTGGGGGTGTTCAGCCTGGAGAAGAGAAGGCTTCAGAGAGACCTTACAGCAGCCTTCCAGTACCTAAAGGGGCTTACAGGAAAGCTAGAGAGGGATTTTCTACAAAGGCATGTAGGACAAGGGGGAAAGGCTTTAAACTGAGGGTAAGCTTGGATTAGATATTCTTTCATGTGAGGGTGGTGAGCACTGGAACAGGTTGCCCAGAAAAGTTGTGGATGCCCCATCCCATGAAGTGCTGAAGGCCAAGCTGGATGGTGCCCTGAGCAGCCTGGCCTAGTGGAAGGTGTCCCTATTCATGGCAGGAGGGTTGGAGCCTGATACCTTTAAGATCTCTTCCAACCCAAACCATTTTATGATTCTATGTATCAACGTCCCTGCAGGTTATATTGTACATAGTAAACCACACTCTGCTGTGCATTTAGCTGTGGAAAAACCAAAATTCTGTAGGTAACTAGGTACCTTTTAATTTATTGACAGTTTTGGTAATCAAGAAAAAAGAATAACATTAAGAACAGTACAGTCTGCGTCCAGAATACATAAACAAATGAGGTTTTGATATGTATCTGCTGAATAAATAATGCCATAGTGCAATTAGAAAGAAAGTGCTGTCTGAAAGAAGTACTGTGCTTGGAGAAGAGCAGACAGATGAGAGTTGCACTGATGTAGTCTTGTTCTCTGTGGTTGAACTTGAATACAGTGTCCAGTTAAGGCTGGACTCAGGATACTGAAACAACTGGGCTTAACAGCCTTGTCTGAAGGACCTCCTTATTCTTCTCTTCAATTCTTTTCTCTCAGTAGACCAATGACACCATAAAAACTTTGCTTTGATTCACAAAACATGAAAAATTCTTGTTCAATATACTGCAAATAAATATATATTCTTTTAAAATTCTTGTATGGCTATAAATACAATAATATAAAATATATTTGAATTGAGAGCCATTTTTATAAAACATTTAATTCAAGTCATCTTTTCCAGTGTTGCGTACCTGTGCACAGCTGTAAGTGTTGTGCTTTGTAGGTGGATAAGTTGGAGTTCATAACTTTAGCAGCAGTGTGCAGCAGAAATTTTGATTATATCAAATTATGATTTGATTTTTGCAGGATGACTCAATGATACTTTGGTATTAGAAAGCAAAAGGCTTTTGAAAATATGTTCAAATAGTTGAAGGAGATACAGTGGACTTATATATTAAGATTCAGTTTGCTGTGTTCAGGTAGACATAGGTGAGAGAAATTTAAATAGCAAGACCTATCACATGCATTTAAAAATTCTACAGGGAAGTTCAGTGTCAGATTAGGAAGTGGACTAGACAGCAAAATACATGGAAATTAGGAATAAAATTCAAAATGCTAGTAGGAGGACAGGGTGAGCACTTAAGGTGTCAGAGCAAGAAAGAAATGGATTATGTAATTTTCCTGAAGCCCATTGTACAGGAGCTTCTTTCAAAGGTTCTCAGTATTTCCTGCAGACATTAATATAATTTCTAATGCTGTTGTGTATGTATATATATGCATACCACATATTATATATACATTATATATGTATACACACCATAATTATGTATACATAATGATACATACATGTGTTTTAGATATATGTTAAAAAATAAATATATGCCTAAATACATAAAAATTAACATGTGTGAAACCTGAACATGCAAAAAAGGTACATCCAGGACCTCACACATAACAGGGATCATAACTATCCAGATAAGGCAGCAGCCTGGAAACTTAGAGCACAAGAAAATTTACCTTCCTAAAGCTGCTAACTTTAGAAAACAGAGCAAATTCCTGTCACACTGAAGTCAATGGCCACAATTTTGATTGACTTCAGGAGGTCCAAAAGTTCACCTACAGCTAGAGTTTCATGCTATCTTCACATAAGTTTGTCTGCATTGCAGATTATATCAGTACAGCTGTCTTATTCCAGTTACTTTTTTTTCCCCCTAAATGATTCATGTAGTTTCCAAAATAGTGTTTAGGTTATGGCATTTAAAAGGCATAACTTTTCTTGCTATGCCAATAAAACACTTTATAAAAAAACTCATCACAAAAGCAACTGAACACACTGAAGTATTGAAACATCCGGACAGATATTGGAAACCATAAACCATTGGAAAATTCATTGATAGAATCATAGGGTGATTTGAGTTAGAAGATCATCTAGTCCCTAACCCTCTGGTCACTGGATTCACTGTCAGCTGAATGTAATCTTGAACATCCAGATTTTGTGAATGCTGCACAATTATATTGATAGCAATGACAAGCTATCATAGAATTTACAACACAAAAGTACTAATCATACTTATCTTAAACCACTTGGTGTAGGGAGCAATTTTCTCCCATGGAGGGATTCAGCAAGTTAAATTTCAGGTACATGAAGCTGAAGATTAAATTAGATGTTTGACAATAAGAACTAGAGAAAATACTGATGAAGAAAATTAGTTTTCAGTTCTGGGGAAAGAGAAGATAAATGAGAGAATAACACCTTTATATTCAGTATTCGCAGCACAAACCTGGTGACAGGAAAGTTTTGGCAGTCTACTTCCAGCACATAACCCCCTCATTTTATTTCTTTTTCTTTTGTCTTAAAAGTGTTTTGTCTCTCAGTTTCTTCCTTTCAGACAAATCCTTTAAACATATTGACATCCCATTCTAGGGCCTTTCTCAGAAAGGAGTTGTCTTTAATCAAAATCCTCCGCAAAACCTGAACTACCTTAATGTGTTAACAGCACTCTTTCAGCTCTGTCCTTCAGGCTTGATGGCACCATGAGCCACTCAGAGATGTCTGCACAACTGAGGCTGAACTGTTGAGCTATCAGGTCCAAACTGAATTTTTGTTAGGTTTCCCCACAGTTATTTATGCATCATAGTAATTACTTTTATGTTGTAAGTACATGGTAATTGAAAAATTGGGAAAAATCACAAATCTCGTCCTAGTAGGGGAAATTTCTAACTGGTCATACTGTAGGACGTAGAATTGCTTGTCGTGGGTCTCACCTCCTGCAGCTGCAGCATCCCTCAGGCTTGGGCTGCAAGGCTGCCTGAGGGACATTCCCTCTCCAGCCCACAGCCCCTGGCACATGGACACCCATGGAGCCAGCAGGAGAGGCTGGTGGCTTCCGCACACCTTCAGTGCCCTTTCGTTTAGCAACCCGCAGGAAACACATGTGGAGTGTGAGATCTGATGTGTCAAAGCCTTTTAGAGATATGCAAAGGGACATTTTGGTTTCCATCGTGCTTCATACCTGCTTTCCATGCAGAACAGGCTTTTAACACCAGGTAGCTTTAGAGCGCAAGAGCGTACTCACATGCCCTGGGGAGCGAAAGGAACGTAACGGAGTGCAGTAACATACATAACGGCATGAGAACTCTGTCGAAATACCTCAAATATATCCTAGCTGTCACACAGAAGTTGTAGGCTTCTGAGCAAGTACTCCAGCTCCTTGCTTTCTTTGTCCTTAAGAGGGCAGCAGTACAATATATTGGAGCATCCTTCTGAGTTAGCTGTGAATCGTCTGCACCTTAGTGTATTTCACTTTCCTTAAACTTTGTGTGTATTGTCCTAAGACTGTGTAAATTGACTTTGTCCATTGCGTTTTTTCCCCAGCTATGCAGTTGTAGCCTGTTGTCTATTTTGGCAAAGGTTATAAGACTTTAGTTAAAAAACGGGAGAAGCCCTCATATTGTTACAGAAGAGTATGCAGTAGTGATATGAGAAAATAAGAATTTGAACAAATACGGACTGTTCATTTTAGATGAGGAACATCTTACACAGAAGTAACATTCTAGCTTTTTCCCTGCTTGTTTTTAAAAACAAATGAAAATACTTTTGGAGTAACATTAGTCAAACCAAAAAGTACTGTTTTTTTTTTTTTTTAATATTTTATTTTAGCACACTGACAAGAGATGAGCCTTGGGTTTGCACTTGATGTAGCTTTTAACCCATGAAGTTGTTCAGTGCTCAAGCAGAAGAATGCCTCACAGCCCAGCATCCCCATCCTGAAGTATCCCATGATGCTTCAATGGGATTCTTCATGCATTTAAACAGGATTGATGGATTTGGTTCCTTGATTTTAAGTTTAGGACACGAAGAAGGAAACATGTTTGTTTAGAAACCATCAGAGGAATGAGCTAAGGATATACAGAAGCAGGGCTATGACTTATTACAGAGTGATACTTTGGGAGACATAGATCTATCAATACTAATTTATTTTAAGGACAAGCTCATTCTCTAAGAGAGAGTAAAATCTGTCAAGAATATATTTTCTTTAAAAAACAGCCTCTAGCACTTACTATTTCTTTAGTAGACATTTAAAAGTTGAGCAAAATACTACATAATCTTCAAGACGTCCCTCTGTGGCACACAGGATACTTTATTACTAGGTACAGAAGCTTGGTGAATATACTTAGCTATTAATCAGGATTTAAGATTTGATTAAATTCTAGTGATTCCAGAAGTTTTACTGTTTATTGGGTTGTTTAGGAGCCTTTTCATATGGTACAAAATATGGAAACATCAACTTTTTAGTGGATTACATACATCAAATTTATAGTGTCCTGCTGTCAGTAGGACATCTGATTACATCTGGCACCTCAGTACTACATTTATCACATTCTGTCTCACCAGCATAGAAATGAGACTCAGGCTGCTACAGAGACAAGATTCCCCAAACTAAACCCAATAGTTCATCAAAAGGTTAAACAGACAGTAATCCACTAGGTGCTCAGAATCTCCCAAAAGCCTGCTTACTGTCCTTATCAACTCTCTCAGATCTTGTAATCTACCTCAGGCTGTTCCCATGCAACATGAAAGAAGGAAAAGAAAATCAATTTTTTTGTCAGAATGATTAATAACCAAGACTGATTGCTGGACCTTAGTGAATATATATTTTAAAACTCTGCATAGTTGTTTAAAGGTGCTTTGAAGAACTTTTCTTTTTGAGCTGGATGAATGTTACGTTTAGTCAAAAGAAATTGCACAAGAAACATGGACTTTTGGGGAAGCTATGATTCCAAAGTAGACCTTTTTGTATTTAATAGTGAGAGAAATGTGCAGTTTCTGCGATTATGGGATACTGCCTTATTTCTCCTATGTTTGTTTGGGTTTTTTCTTGTTCTTTTGGACATACTGGTTTTTATGTTTGCAATGTTAAGCACAAAATCCAGAGGAGACTACTCAGTTCTAAGTCCTCATTTCCCATTCATTCATGGTGTATTCTTGGACAGATAATTTAAATTGCTTACAGCTTCAATTTCTTCATGAGTTAAGCAGGAATATGTCTAATTCAGACTTTCTGAAGATTTCTGAGTTATTTAAGTAGGTTACAGGCTTGCATTTCAAGCCTGATACTTGCTAGTGATTGCATAAAAACAAAAGTCTAATGTGTTTTGATATGCAGTCTGCACAAAAGAACAGAGCTATCGAATAGCTGGTGGGAAATGCTACAACCATAAAACTGCAGACTTGAAAATAACAGAACTAGGAAAGACCTAAAGATGGTTATCTTCTGCCCTGCGGCAGGATCAATCCGACTACAAACCTCCTTAAAAGTCAATTGTCTAACTTCTTTAAAAGTACCAAAGAGCTACTGAGGCAATTTCTTCCAGCGTTTAAAAGTCCTCACATGCAGAACACCGAGTTTTCTCCCTCTCTTCATTTCGAAACAAAGTCTCTGTTGCTCTAATACGTCTATTTTTCTTGTGTTGTGTCCTATTCCTAGCAGATGTGAGAACCACACCACTGGGCACCAGACTTCTATGTATTTGAAGGCTGCTACTGTATGTTTTCCCACAGACCCTTTTTGTTTAGTTATTAAAGGTCCTTCCTTAAAGGCTGAGGGGTCTTGAGCTTGCTTATCTTTGATTCTCAATCTGGATGATATTCATTCATCACTCCTTCATTATCAAATTGGTCATTATCAAATTGTCTGGAATACAGGATCAAAAACTGGGCACATTGCTCTAGTTTTGGTCTTACTAGGACGGAGTACAGAAATAACCCACTGTAAGGTTACACAGAAACCCACACATTCAGAGTAACATACATAATTAATTACAACCTTACCATGTTAGGATTTTCAAGATAAAATTTTATTGTATCACTATGATGAGTAGAGAGATCAATTTTTTCCTTCTTTAACTATAAGCCATCTTTCTTAAGGAGCATTTTATCTTCTATTCAATACATATTTTCTTCTGTATGCATTCATTGCTGAGTATAATGAGAGTGATATTCCTTGGAGCTGCAATAACAAAAAGATAATATTAATGCTTATAAATCTAAAATATAAGAGCTTATTTTGAATATGAATTGCATTTGATATTTACTGTTCTGCTTCTGCCTCTAGAAGGTGTCTAGTAGTGGTCTCATGGGGGGATAAAAAAAAGTATGCTGGAGTTTGGTGAGAAAGAAGTAATGTAGAGGAATAAATACTACGCATCAAGAAGATTCCATCATGCTGATATCATTGTTTAAATATCTGTACTCTGTTTCTATGTAAGTCTGTGAAGCAGGTCAGAGCCACCTCTTCTATTTTTAGGAAAACTATGTCCGCATTTAGCTACCTTCATGCTCTTGACAGGGAGAGAGGTAATTCTGATAAGGTTTAAAGCTGTGGACACAAAGACAAAGGAATATGAATTTGGGAAAATTTGTGAGAGAAAGAAATTGTCTGTTGTCTAAAACAGCAGAATTTTGTTTCAGAAGTCCTCACTGAAATTATCACTAAAGCTGCTGGCTTCCTCTCCCCTTTCCATGTGTTTATGAAGATCACGTATTGCGTGTTGGGTGATGTTCTTTGTACAGCATCTCTTGGCATAGCTAGTAAAGATATGCAGCAGAAAGAAAAGAGGGGGTAGGAAACTATATAGAAATTTTCTACCTCTCTAGAAGGAGAGAAGAATACAGAAACAAAAGGAAATGAAGAGTAAGAAGATAGATATTTGCAGGACAAGTTGCGTCAGTTTCATTTGTGAAACTTTGGATTTTGAACACACAGAAACAGGACAGACTGATGCTGAAACATAATAAAGAAATAACTTCCTATACTACGTCTTTACTTTTACATTAAAACTATTCTAAAGATAAGTAAAAAACTGATTAAAAAATAATGATACATGAACTAAGGGTAAAAATGTAATCCCCCTGTCAGTTAAACCAATGAGTATATTATCACTGGCTTCATAGTAAGATAAACGATTTTAAGACCTTTTATGCTGGATCAAATACAGAAATTAGCCATCTAAGTATCAACGTTTGTTGACCCTCAGATTACCTATGCTTCTGAAGATGGGTAGGGAAGATAATGTTTTTTAAATTAATTGTGCCCTTGGTGATGGCTACATTATGCTGTTTAAGATTTTAGTTTCCAGAGTTTAACACATACCCTGGCTGCTACTTCCCAACATAATTTTGAAGTAAACCCCAGGTTTATAGCTTCCTTTTCTGCCTATCCTTTCCTTTGCACATGGAAAAAGATAAGTGCACATCCTGAGGTTGCAGTGGGGCACTTCTAATCCCCTTTCCTCTGGTTTATATAGACTGTCTTACATTTTGGGTAATGTTCTTTTATGACACCTCACCTGTGAAAGGCAGATACAGCAGAAAGAAAGCAGGAGGTAGAAAACTAGTTAGAAAATATACAAGGAGGGAAGGGCACCTATTCAGGAAGATAGGTGGGCAGTGTACAGGGTTCATGTAGTCATAGAAACTGATTATAGAACCCGTCCTCTTTCTGTAGAGAGATTTTAGATATATAAAATCCTAGTGTATGCACAATTCATGGAAATGAGGTTTGTATAAATATGGTCTATCTAGTAGGAAGAATAAAAGTAAAATGGAGTAGAGAGGGAGGTGCTGATCTCTTGTCCCTGAGATCCACTAACAGGGTGTGTAGGAATGGTTCAAAGTTGCATCAAGGGAGGTTCCAACCAGATGTCAGAAAGCATTTCTTTACTGAGAGGGTGGTCAAAAACTGGAATGGTCTTCCTAGAGAGATAATTGACACCCCAAGCCTATCAGTGTTTAAGAGGCATTTGGGCAATGCCCTATATAACATGCTTTAACTTTTGGTCAGTCCTGAAGTGGTCATGCAGATGATCACTGTGGGTCACCTCCAGCTGAACTACGCTTTTCTATTCTATTCTATTCTAAAATTATTAGCTAGTGTTTTTCTACTGGTTTTGCATATAATATTTCAGTAATTTAATTAATGTGTTCCTTTATATGATATATCAATATATTCTAATTGTAAATTTCAGGTCCCTGTGAGATGCTGCCTTTTCCAGGTACAGTGAAAGTCAGGAGAGAGTGCTGATTTGATTTTTGGAAAAAATGCCAAGCACTTCCACTCACAGGTGAAACAATAAGTACAGTACTTTGATACACTACTCCTTTCCATCCATCTCTCTTTGAATTTCTCTGCTTCTTTTGATGCAATCCCAACTTAAAAATAAAAATGGTAAATCATGTTCACAAGTCATCCATGGCATAGCACACAGACTTTGATAGAGTTATGTGAGAAATGATCTTGACCCATCATAAAATCTTCATAAAGATATACACATTCTAAATTTAAAAAAATATTCATAACAGGGTCAGGTTTGGAATACATTTTCTTAAAAGAATTGCAAAGTCATGTTTGCTGATAATTCTTTGTCATCCACTTGCCATATTTTTTCCCCACACAGAGATATATTCGATTAGAAGTATTTTTCATGCCTTAGAGAGCTACAGCTCTCTGGTTTTATTCAGAGAGGCTGCTTCATAGAAAGCAAATTAACTTACAATTTTTAACAGTGTGGGCCGTATATCATTTAGAATAATGTACAATGAAATGAAAAATAACGGCTGAGGTCTAGTCCCATTGCAGATAATCGCCAAACTCACATTAAATTTGAGCAGAGTGAGATCTGTTTGTTTGAACAAATAGGAAAAACCGCTATTCTGTCAATCCTTGGCAGAGCCTTATTCTTCTCTGTTAATTTGTTGTCAGATGTAGTGTGTTTCAGGCTCAAATTTGGCTAATAAATAAGCAACCCTCATCACCAAAGCACTTGAAAGTATACTTTTAATGTTTTCCAGGGTAGAGATGGATTACTGGATCAGCCTCATGGAAATGAATAGCCAGAGTTTTCTCATTACAAATGCAAAAGATTTCGAGTTGGAAGATGCCGAATCAAATATAACTCTATGTTTTTGTGGATTTATGGTTTAAGATAATAGACAAAACCAGGAAAGTGATTAATCAATAAGAGTAAACAATTTTGTCAAGAGTAAGATTATGCACATAATTTATTTTCACTGAAAAAATGGCAATTTGCAAATTAGAGAAACAAAATGGAAGTGCTGATTAAAAGGAATATAAAAAAGCTACAAAGTGGTAGTAATGTGTTGCATTTTAATGTACAAATGGAAAGAAATATAGCTGTGAAGACAGCTGTAATAAAAAAAATCACTGTGCTTTATTTCAGTTTGTTACCTTAAAAAAAATACGCAACTTTAAAATGTTTAGTCATTTAAATTATTTCCCAAGCAGAGATTCAAAGCAATATGCTTTTGGTTTTCTGCTAATTTCTTTAAAGATCATATTATTTGAAAATTTTGCTTTGCTGAAAGGTTTGACTTGCTTTGTCGCAACGCATTAAGAAGTTTTTATAAGCAAAGTATATCATGTCCAATATTTAACCTAGCACACTTTATTGAAGCAGTATAGCTTCTGACTTGAAAAGGATTATACAGTATAGAAAGTGATGCTACAGGCAGCAGTATCATACATTATTTAATTACCAGTCTTGTATTTTATATCTTAATTTCTCATTTGCCTACATGGAGTTTTTTTTTGTTTACAGAATTCAAAACAATTATGAAGGAAAATGTTTGTTTCTGTTGTGATCTCATTAAGAAGAAACACTCTCTTTTTCAATTTACAGTTTCAACTGACTTGCATTTCTTAACAAAACTGTTGATGGATGTTGCCTTGGAATATTCTTTTTTTCCCAGCAGAGCACTGTTCAGACTGCAATTCTTCTCTGTGCGATGTAGGGGAATTGTTTCAAAAACCATGTATCATCAGTACTGAAGACTGATTCTCAGTGATGTTCACTCCTTGTCTCTGAAATAAGGACCAGCATATTTATGTGTTGAAGGAAGGTTCATTTTTTCTGAAACTTTAGTTTTTATGTATTTATGCCAATAGTTCCATACGGAGCACATACAAATCAATAATCATAGGAAATATCTGTAATGCAAACTCATACAAAATCATTTTTGAAAGCATGGAACACAAATAGAACTTTATCAGAACAAGGCTTTTGAAATATTATGGATTCAAATCTTATCTGTACTTATTTAATATGACTCAGTCTGATACCTTAATTCATGCAGAGCAGGACCTCTGTCCAAGAGCACTTCAATTAATATCAGTGTTGCAGATTAGTTTTGTACTGAGTTTACTAAAGGATATAATATTAACACATTATTTTTCTGTCCGTTCAGGCAACTAAGAGATATATGTTTTACCACCATGTTTAAACGTGATTGTTTTGTAGAATAAACAAGGCCTGAGGAATATTGACTCTAAGTTAATTAGAATTTGATTTAATGGATTTAGAGGACTTCAAAGGAATCCTTTAAGCAGGTGTAAGGCTCCTTGCAGGAGACTTACTTATACTGGACTTTATAAGCAACATATAGAGTATAAAAAGTAACTTCAGATATCTGTCATCCTCAAACCTATAGCATCAGTGTGCACTCTTTTCTTTATGGAACAAAGAAATATACATTAAAAGCAATGGGGAATTACCTAGTTTGAAGGGGGAAAGTACTGCTTGATCAAATAGATTTGTTCTCTTATCTGAAATCTAAGTTCATATAGTCCTGTCAGACATAGCTTTTAAATGATCAATATTTGGTTTAAGGTGTTGCATATTTCAAGAAATTACTTGCAATATTACTGTTTCGGGTTTTTTATAATATAGAGGTCAGAATACTAAATTTCGGTATTCATACTGTAAATGTGCCATTCTGGTTATAATAAATAATTCTTTTTCAGTAGCTAGTACTGGCTGCAAGAATGAGGTGAGACCCTTGTATCCTTCTCAAAGCACTTTTGCTAATAAAATTCATCAATGTATCTGATTAAGTCTTTTACAGTCACTTTACATCCAGTAGCTCATTTATTTGAACAATTTCTGATGGGATATTCAGCCCCCAAAACAAATTAAATAAAGATACAGAAGGCCAGTAAGCAATGCAGAGCTGTTTGGCCTCCTTTTGCAAAAAAAAAAAATACAGTGGGATGCAAGACAAAAGAAATAAATTAAGCTGAGAAATAGGTGATGCAAAGATTATGCTATTAAATTGCATGTAATACCAATGCAGAGGACTTGGACAACAGTTTATATTCAAAAGCCCCTG
Organism: Ptilonorhynchus violaceus; assembly: GCA_013397565.1. Lineage (NCBI taxonomy): Eukaryota > Metazoa > Chordata > Aves > Passeriformes > Ptilonorhynchidae > Ptilonorhynchus > Ptilonorhynchus violaceus. Next base: position 2,234,613 of record VZRJ01008186.1, on the reverse strand, counting down.
AATATACATGATTATCCTCATTTGTTCCAAACTGTGAATACGAAAATCGGGATTATGGGATTTATCAGATTTTATTTTTTTCAGTAAAACCAGCAAGAACGTTTTTATTACATGCTAATTTTCTTTTCTTGCCTGTGATAAAATTATATAGTCTCTAAACCATAAAGAGTACTTCCTTATTTTCAGAAATGCAGTGAATCCTCAATAAAGTCACCAGGATGGGAACAAAGACTCTTGCACAGGCACTGCTGAAGTGTGGCCGCCACAATTCACGTACTGTCCTGTCCCACATGGGATAGGAAATCTGCTCAGCAGTTCTCTGCACCTCCAATCTTCTCTCTTTTTGAGAAGAGTTTTAAATCTGGCTAATGCATTTAATGGCTATTTGTTAAAGACTACTTGTTTAATACATAGAACTGGTCCTGAAGATCAGGATGAAAATAATCTGATTTATAGTTATTGATCACTTCCAGCAAAAGTCTTTCTGTTGTTGTAAAGCCAAGCAGGGGCACAAATTAGGAGAGAAGATGAATTTAATGCCTGGAGCATGTTGATATAAGGTAGTCATATACACAAATGTTTGTAGGCTTAAGTCCTGTTCTGGCTACAATTATAAATACTTATCTGAGTGGTCTCAGTGAATGCAGTGTGATTTCTAATGTGTTTGTGTATTGGTACCTGAGTGTAATGGTGAGACTTGATCCTGAAAAGAGCTGTGCATGAGATTGATTCTGTATGATGCAAGTGGCTCCGTTGTCGTGATGAAACTATTTCCCAGATTACTTAACAGTAGTTTCTAATATTCTCTGCTTTCAGTAAATGTACATAATTATTTAAACAAGACTAATGAAGATAATTTATCAATACAGGCCTTTCCTGCCTTTGGATATTGTCTATCAAACCTAAGAAAAGTAAATATCTCTTGGATATCTGTGTTCTTCTTATTATGTGATTAATAATTGCTGGTGCAAAATCATCTCCGGTAGTGCTTCAGAAACTAAATATGATTTTCATAATCTTCAAAATCAACATGCCTTTTTTTTAACAGACCCAAAAGATGATGAGGTTTAGTGATCACTTAATGTGTATGGCACTTCCTCCTTTATTTAATTACTTTTGCAGCGTTGCAGAAGGGTGTATAAGCAGTTCCCCATTCCTCTTCTGTGGAGATGCACCTGATAGCAATGCTATCACTTTCTGATTTCTTTCAGTCATCCCACAGTCCCTAGTTCATCAGTAGCCTTCTGCCTCTGCCACTGGTCTCCTCATTCAAATGAAGGAGAGACACGATGGAAGCAAGTGACTTTGGTTTCTGTTATTTAGTTATTGTCTTTCTAGTAAAGTAAAACGACAGAAGTCAGCAACTGTAAATAGAACGGAGAGATGTGTAACTGGTTTAAGAAAACAGCACCATATTCCCGACAAAAAAAAAAAAAAGAAAAGAAAAAGATGGGACTCAGGTTTTTTAATGACCAGGAAGTTATAGGTCCATGTCTGAGTTTTCATTGATCTCAATAAATATACTCTGATCTGTAAAAGTTTGTCTCTTATTGAAATGCCACCACAATGTGCAGACAGGCTATCTCTGTATCTCCTGTGATTCCTGCTCCTGCTCCAAGCACTGTGTGTCCCCCAGGCTGTGGTGATTTCCAGCAGTTACAAAGCTTGGGTTGCACCGCTGCGATATGGCAGCCAACTCTTCAGCCTGCTTTACCACATCGGTATCCAGACTTGGATACTTGCTTGGTCAGTATGCTGGGTTAGAGGTGCTCTAGAAATGGGAATAGAGTGGTCAAAGCGGTGCCATTGGTTTACATGGTGACTGGAAAACAGCCGTTATTTTTATATAGGGTTGATATAATTAGCTAACCACCTAGAGCAATGCTTTTTGGCTAGTGGCTTTGTTTCTTTAAAATGCAGAATAAGAAATGCATTAAAATATACTGCTTTATTACTGCAAAGCACATATATTTGCTTTTCCTCGTAAGAAGTGCCAAATACAGCTGAATTTAAAAAAAGCCAGAGGATTGGTTTGAGGGGTGGGCATTTGGCAGGGAATGCACCCGGGTGTGAGTGAGGGCAGGAGCCTCAGGTGCACTCCAGGTGAGGGTGTCTGCCAGTCTCAGGCGAGCAAAGGCTTCCTGCTGAGAACCGAAACCAGTACAGACCAGGAAACAAAAAGAAATATTCATTCAAGCTGTCCACGTCAGACTGCTGAGGAAGCAGGCAGGTCAGTTTGGTTAATCATTACCAAGACAGACATTCACTACTGATCATATGACCAGACCACATCTCAGATAAGAAAATAGCCATCCCAAGCAGAAGGAATCGAGAAGCCGCCGTTATTCACATGTTCTGACATTATTGTTTTGCTGTAACAGAAGAGGCTCCACACTTCCCTGTTGTTCTCAGAGCTCAGCCCAGCACAGCTGTTGTGTTACTTTCCTGTTCTGAAGAGGAAGTGAGAAATTCCCTCCGCATGGGCGCTGGCACTTGAATGCTCAGGTTTCACTCCCTAACCGGGAGCCGTGTGTAATGAGCTCTCCGTGGGATTCGGAGAGAGCTTCCAGCTGTGCCAAGAGTTGCTTCATTTTGTGCCAAAGGAGGAGGGCGAGAAGAAGTCTGCAAAAAGCTAAGATGTTGATGGTGCAAAAATTGGTCTAAGGGTCTTGCAACCAGGAAAAGCAAAAGAAAAGCAGAAGAAGAGGAAGAAACAAAGAGTCAAGATGGGAAACTTTTTCCAGAAGCACTGTTCCTGTTTGGAGCCTTACATCCCCTGCTTGTTCTTGGGGAGAAATGTTGAGCAGGATGACAAAGGCGGCCAAGTCTTTGCCAACCTTGCTGTGGTAAGACCTGACTTCCAAGCAGGACAGAAGGACCTAGAGAGTAAGATAAAAGAGAAACCTTTACCTCCACTGCCTGGCCAGGATCTAGTGAACTTTTGCAGCTTTGTGGCCCTGTTTGACTACGATGCTCGCACTGAAGAGGACTTGAGCTTCCGAGCTGGGGATAAGCTGGAAGTGCTGAATGCATCCCACGAGGGCTGGTGGTATGCTAGGCTCCTCCTGCCAGCGGGGTCGGTGCGTCCTGGCTGCAAGCTCGAGGGCTATATCCCTGCCAACTACATAGCTGCTGACCAGAGCATTGAAGCTGAGCCGTGAGTAACCCACACAATGTGAAATGAGGCTGTGTTCTGTTGTTTTAAATGGGTTTGGGACAGGGGGTTACAGCCTATTCTCTTGCTGGGTAGCACCCTGCCACCGTCAACCTCCAGTGGTCCTAACAGTGGTAGCACTAGTTGGCACATGCAAGAAAAAGACTGTGGTCATAAGAAAATAAATTACAAAAGGCAGAGCATGGAGGGGTTTTATTTTGTTTTAAATAATTTCCTTCTCTGATGTATCCAAATCAGTTGTTTAAAAATCATCTGGGAAGATCAAGTTGGTTACTGCTGTGATGGTTCATTATTTTTATGTGTGTAACAGTAAGGGCATGTCAGATGCTACCCAGAGAGTGAAAATATATGACCCCTGCCCTGAACAGAGTTCAGCTTAATCAGCTGCAAATTTACCAATTAATCAGTTACAGCAAGCTACTTTTACACCTTTTCATCTTCTTCCAAATGATGGGTGAGTCTCTAACAGAGAAGTTTCTTATGGTTTCTTCTACTTTACTTGCATCCCTTCTGGATGCAAATCTCTACTGGACAATTTAACTGGAGGAAAAACTTAACTAGAGTACTACAAGTACAGGGAAAAGAGTGGTTGTAGCAATGGAGTACAAATGGAAGGTGTTAAACTTTAACAGAGTTTAATTATGCATCCCATGTTTTTCTGCTGCTTCAAAACATAACTAATCTTATTTAATATTCTGAAATAGAGCAAGAATCACACAGAATCAGTTACTTGGTTCCCAAATGAGGATGAGTAAGGTGTGAGTCAGCCCAGTCTGCACAGTTACTTCTGTGTGTTGCAGTCAGAGGCAGCGTTTGCTGAAACAGGTCTGACTGCAGTTCCAGAGGTATGTTTTGGCAAAAATTATCACTGTGTAAGGAAACAGCATATAAACAACATTGATTATTAGTCTCAGAATTAATGTACACTTTAGAGGAATGATGATGCAGCTTTTCAGTTAAATCTCATTTGGACCTGAAACATCATCTCCAACCTGATCTGCCTACTGTACTGCCAAGGGCAGGAAAATTGGCTCAGATATGATTATGCCAGTCTTTTAGCAGCTGTAGGATTTGTGCTAAAGGCATTTTAGGGCAACGCTAAGATTAATCTCTAACCTGAAGACCTTAATTTCCAGAGTCTGACCAGCTGTTTCTATTTCTGTATTGAGTCAGACAACATTTTCAATGGTCATGTTAGAAAAACTTCTTCGAGTTGGAGAAATTAATCTGCAGGGAAGGCATTTTCTGAACCACTAGATGAATGGTGGTAGGTTCTAATTCAGCTTATCTTGGCCTTTGCTCTCTTTCAAGAGCTAGTTTTATTAGAAGTCATCTGATTTCTTCATGCTGTTAATACTGTGAAAGTAATTTTTCTCAGCTATACAACAATGTCTCATCTGTTAAGGTCCTTATCTTTCTATACCTAGAGCTTCAAATACAAAGTTAAGTTTGCCAACGTGCATTGTTGTGTAACCTCTGGTTTTTTACTTGTTGCTGAATCAATTTTATTGTTTTTTACTTTTTTAATACACCTTTCTCCCTTTATAGTAAAGACTAAGTTACAGCAAAACATTTTTCTCTATAGATTGTTAGAACACTGGAGAGGAAAAAATGGACGGTTCTTCCTGATCTCACATGAAGTAATTTCTCCAAAATGAGTTTTTAATTTCACAGCAAGACTAATCTGGTTAAACATGTTGTCTTTTCTCAGATTTCTTTCTAAGTCACTTGGCTTTGGTGATCTTCATATATATGTACAAGACTGTCTGCTGTCACCCTACACACACATATAACAATACAGTAACTGGGATTAGATAGGACCTCTGAAGGACTTTTGAAGCAGTCATCCCAACTCAAACATGGCCAAAATAAAGCTAGACCTCTTTGCTTGGCTGAGCATTTTCATTTGAGCTTTTCATCCTCATGGTGAGGAATTTTTTGCCTTCTATAAAATTGAAATATGCCTTGCTACAATTTCCTCCAAGAATTCCCTTTCATGCACCCTTTGTATTTCACACCCCTGTTATCCTAGTGAAACACTAAGAACAAGAGTAATGATGGTTTAAAAAAGTAACTTCTTGTTTTCCCTAAAGACTGCAAGTAGAAAAAAAAAGTTCTTCTAGCATCTCTTTAAGTAAAATTCAATGCTTTAATCGTATCCTCCACCCAAACTTAAGTTCATCTTCTCTCATCTTTCCATTTTGATTTTAATTCCCTTTGGTGTTGGCCAATTGCTCATGGCCATGATATAGACTTTCACTATTTGTGGAAATAGGCAAACTTTCTAATGCATCCTTACATCCTGCATGGCAGTCCTTAAAGGTCCCTGCACAGAAATGACAAGGAATGGAAAACTTAGAATCTCATGTTCACCTGCCAAAATGTATATTTACCATATATTTGCAGTGTGTTGTTTATGCTTGCAATATTTGCCAGGCACAGCTGATCAAGAGTCTCTGACCTAATTGAATGCACATTTTGTAGCACCAGCCAGCTTCTGTACATCGGCAGAGACAACGGGAATTTTAGCTTATTTCTGGACTGCATCTCCATTTTCTTAGACCAAGAAACACTGGCTATACTGTTCTGAGAAACAGACTTGATTATTGGTGTGACTCTTAGGAAGAAAATCAAACTGACCGTATTCTTAACAGCTGATTTTGGCATGTTTGTGTAGAAACTATTAAAAAAATTACATTCATATGCATGCATGGCTACTCCATAAAGTCACTTAAACAAAGGGGTAGAGTGGCACGAAATGTTTTACAATGACTGAGAGATGACAGGGACACTCTGTAAGTTTAGCCAACATATGCTTGAAAGCTGCATGCAGAGCAGTCAAATTTCTTTTGCTAATCATTTCAGTTTTGCCTGTGACCTTCAAGAGTATTAACAAGCAGATATATCTGCCCCTCTTTTATCAATATTTTGACATGGTCTTTATCATAGAGACAGTTAGAGATCAGATAGTCCATCTGGATCTGCGTTGTCGGTTCTGGCAGAGAGTAATGCTGGGTCATTGCTTGTTCTCAGAAAGTGCTGCAGCAGACCAGTTTGTCTCCTTGCTGAAGTGTCTGTGAATTTTTATCAGGGAGAAAGGCTCTTTTTTTTTTTTTTTTTAACTTTTCCTTGGTAGAGAAAGAGAGTGAAGTAAAGCAAGAAGGAAAGTGAGAAACTTCTTTAGATAATAGTTTTTCTTCCTGCATGTCTCTGACTGTCTGATATGACTGAGGTAGAGCTGATAAGGTGGATCAGTAACTGGGTAAAAGGGCAGAAAGGATAACCAATATCTCCAGTCCGGGGAAAACAAAAATTAAACACTGTTCATAACAAAGGGAATTTTCATGAATCCTTGGCTATCAGAATGTTCAAGAAGAACTGAGAAAGAATGACATTTCTTTACTGCCTTGCTCTCCTCAGACCAAAGGTTATTGGTAGAAGTTGTATGCTAAAACTGAAGGGGCATTTTTTGGTACTATATTTTACTAGTATATTTTTATTATATCATAGAACTAACTTATGTCAAAAGTCAAACATTTCTTATTTGTGCATGATTTCTTGTTAAAAAAAGAATTTCAATCTGCTTCTTTCCTTTGGCTTGAGCGATCCCTTCCTGTGTGGATGACTTGGATGAAATCAGTAACAATCTGTGTGAATAGGGGAAAAAAGGTAAATCCATGACTTGGGTTCTGTCTGCTGCAGTATTTCAGTCCAAACATGTGCTGCACAAGATTAAATACATCCAAGAAGTGCACACCTGCTACCATGAAATCTGTTTTGGACAGACTGAGGAAACAAGGCCCTTCATTTTTATATTTACCAGTAAAGCATCTTCTTATTGCTGATCTCTTCTAGCACCTGCAGTACTTTTTATACCAACAACAACCTGTCAGGTGCAGAGATTGTGAAGGAATTGTGTCCAGTGTCTCTGGAGACAGGTGTCTTCTCCTGGCCCCACCCGTGGTAGGTGGGACAAGGCAGTCGGGGAGTGGAAGCATTCATCTAGAAAACTCTAGTCACATAGTGAACTCTCTTTTCATGAGGAAATAAATTTAGCACCGCAGAAACATTATTTTAAATAATATCTGACCTAAATCAGACACAAACTATGCTAATGATAAATTAGCAACTGTAAGAGCACTTGGTGCTTTTCTTTTTTCTGCATCACAGGTAGCAGTCAAAACCACGAGCCAGACAGATTTTTCATTTCTAAGGTAGTTTGAATGAGGTTGTATCTGCTGCATCCCATGAATTTGGAATGCTCTGGTGTTTAGACATATTTAGAAAAAGGAAAGCAAAAAATGCAATTGGAGATAGAATCACATAATTTAACTTGCATGTCCAGCAAAGGATGATCAAAAAGAGCAACTTGACAAATACCAAAATCTGAATTAAAAGATAAATTTCCTTGGCAAAGAGTGTGACCTTCCTGTCTCTGTGCTCTTTCTCTGTGCCTGTTATTCTGCACTACAAACAGGAACCATAGTAACACATTCACCTGCCCTTGTTTTATTACTGCCAGTTGTTTAAACTAAACAAGAACAAGACATAGCGCAAATTGTTGTGGACAAAAAATACAGCCCAGCTGTACAGTTAATTTTAATGAAGCAAAAATAAAAGAAAACACCTCACTGTTGAAGTGACATGAACTCTTTTTTTTTCCGGAGGAAAGGTAGATTGTACTTTGAGGGAGCTCTCACCTGGCATCCTGATGGACTTATTGGCTGTTTACTGAAAGTCAACTTATAACCATAAAGTCATAGAATCATTAAGGCTGAAAAAGACATCTAAAATTATCAAGTCCAACCATTAACCCAGCACCACTGTGTTTGCCACTGAACTGTGTCCCCAAGTGCCACATCCACATGTCTTTTAAACACTTCCAGGCATGGTGATTCCACCAGTTCCCCAGGAAGCTTCTTCCAGTGTTTCACAACCCTTTTCATGAAGAAATTTTTTTTAATATCCACTCTAAACCTTCCTTGGTACAACTTTTCCTCTCTTCCTGTCACTTGTTATCTGGAAGAGACCAACCCCCACCTCACTACAGGCTCCTTCCAGATAGGTGTAGAGAGCAATAAGATCCCCCCTGAGCCTCCTTTTCTCTGGGCTAACCAACCCCAGCTCCCTCAGCTGCTCCTCCTCGTTGTGCTCCAGATCCTTCCCCAGCTCCGTTGCCCTTCCCTGAATGCGCTCCAGCACCTCAGTGTCTTTCTTGTAGTGAGGGGCCCAAAACTGAGCACAGCACTCAGGGTGTGGCCTCACCAGTGCCGAGTACAGGGGGTACTGACTGGTCCTGCTGGCCGCAGGCCAGGGTGCAATTGCCCATCATTCATTCAATATGTTCATGCCAACATTATTGACACAAGACTGCTGTGCTGAGGGAAGTAAATCCATACAAATTCCTAGTAGATTAGGTCAAAGAAGATCACAGCAATTACTTTTAACTTTTGTCAGTTTTGAAAATATTTCTTATCTCTTACATCTTATGTAGGTATCTCCCAGCTGGTGGAAACTGAGCTCCTGACCTAATCAATGAAACCTCACCTGTCAATTCCACAGTGAGCTTTTTAAACAACCTTTTGAAAGCAGAAGTGACTTGTAGGTTATTTTTGTCAATCTTCATAATTCCTTCACCTTCAGCTTTAACTATTTCATACATTGACTGAATCTGAGTTACTATATGTGAACAATAAAACTTTGCCTGGGCGGACTTGTTTCAGACTTGCTGCAAAGTCAGGCTCATGGGGCTTCATTGGTTCATGTGGGTCATTTTTCAAAGTAATATTTACAGTCAAAATGTCTAGAGGCTTTTTAAAAAATGAAACCTTAGATTCTACTGAATACCTCAGAAAACTGAATGTAATCCACTGTGTTTTCTGTGTGCTCCTTTTCTCTTGCTCTCATTGTTCTTCTTTCTGTCACAGTGCAAACTCCTGGGGACATGACCAGAATCACCAATAACGTTTGTAATGAAATGAACTTGTAAAAATTGTTCATTGCTAACATGCCTACACAAACTACTAGTAGGTTGTTTGCACATTCTTGGAACTTGTTAAGTACAAAAGTCACTATATTTTTTTGGTAGAAAAGATCTCTTTATCACCAAAATATGTATTTAATATAAAACATTGAAAAGGTTATGTGTGAAATTCCATTACTCTTTCAATTGGTATATTTTATCTATGGGGTTTTTGTGTCTGCATACATGTGTACATGTACACACAACATAGAGAAAGTTTATGATATATTATGATAGTTTATGATATATTAAGTTTATGTATATTTTTAAGATCATGCAACACAGCCCGGTGAGATTAGGTGTATATTGCAAAGATAGTTCATGCTTTTGATGCTTGTTGGCCTTGGAGTGCCTCTCTTGAATTTCAATGATAGAATACTGCAAAAAGAGCATGAATTTAATGTCTTAACTTCTTTAGTTGTGGTTGAGCATTCCAGTGCTGTCTGCAAGCACATCTCAAGCTTTGACTTAATATCTGCTCATTTCTTAAATATTCAAAGACTATACTGAACTCAAAAGGAGATGGTTTACAGAACTGTGAAATGTCAAGTTTTTTCAAGTGCCAGTACTATTTATACATCCATGTGTATATCCATGTCCAGAAAATGTGCCTCTGCTCAGAAAGGTGGAAGTAATTGTGGCATTGTAGATGAGCAGGTCATGAAAACTTGTCTAATTTAGATCACCTATTTTGTGGCGATGTGGTTTTCTAAATATGTGCAACTTTGTCTATTCAAATTCTGAGAAATTAAGAAATTTCTTCTTATCTTGTCTTTACTTGAAATTATTGTGAACATTATATATTGTAATCTTTAGATGCTAGTGTGAGTGTTATATATTATAATCATTAGATAGTAGTTTCCCTTACCCTGTTGTGAAATGTCTGGCAATGAATCATGTGAACATCAAACCCAAAATCCTTGAAACATATCCTGCAAACATAGCCAGTTAGCTTTTCCTATGGCTTAGAGAAACCCAAGTGGCCTGTATAGTGCCTTTTAGAGAAAAAAAAAAAACAAAAAAACCAACATAATAACTCAATAATCCTGTTTGGTGGGTTTTTTTTAGACTCTGTAGCATTGTGCATGCTAGCATAGATTAGCTGAGTTTGAGTAATGTTGTTGGCAAAAACATTCACCAGGTATTGTTCAATGTTTCCTCAATAGTTGTCTTAGATGGCTCTCCGCCCAGGACAATATAGAGCTGTGCAGAGCTGAGTGATCTCTGAGCAGGTTTAGAACTGAGAAATAGTAACCAACAGTTCAGCCCGGCTAAGAAGTCCTAAAGCTGGACTAATTTTGAACAAACTAGGTCAGGTATCTCTGTGAAGAATTATTTTGTACCACGTGAAAAGCACGGTTGGTTATAGAAGACTTTCTTTGTGTAAGATTCTATCTGTACTGAAGAGATTAAGTTATAAAAACATAAGAGAGACCCTACAAGGTCAAACCAATGGCCCCCTCTAGCCCTATTACTTTCAGAAAGGATTTTGTGAAAAGTGCACGAGCCCATCCACTTTCTTTGGTCTCTTACCTTTGTGCTTCACCAAAGGTTGGAACTGTTGCATAAGCAATGTCAGAGGGTACATCACTGCCATGTCTAAATACAGACCTATTGTCAAGTCTGTTTAGCAAAACCATAGGTGTTGACACTGCATGATTCTTTACTTCTGTTGGTGGGCAAAGACCAAGCTATTAGGACAAAAACCAAAAAAAAACCCCACAAATCCCCCTGTCATCTCTGCAGAAAGTTTTATATTTCTAAACAAGTGTTTGGCTTTTTTCCTAGATTGTTGATTGCTTGATTACAAGTGACACAAAAAAAGACGTGCTCAAAATAAATAGTCATGAAAGGAAATAGTAGCACTGCACAGGTCCCTGTGACATTCAGAGACTGGTCCTTTACAGACTACACCTGTCTGCCCCATCTACACTAGTGTACCTGAGTCAACCCAGGCTGCAGGCATCAGTGGCTTCACCCTCACAGATTTACCCATCAATTAATTTTGCTTCCTACCAAAGATGCAGTACTAAACCCAGGATATGACCTGTTATTGTCCTGTAGACATTACGTTCTAACATGGGGCTACAGCAGGCACTGCAAATATTATGATATTGAGCAGCCTTCCAGTAGTGTAGTTTAGACAACAGAAAATTTACCTGCACTTTAATTTTAAAACAGGTTAGTAGAGAAAATATGATTCATCAGACTGAGATGTTTTTCTGTAGTAAAATATTTTGTTCTTCTTCGAGCTATGTAAGAAAAGTATGCATAGCAGAGAAAGAATATAATTTATTATGTGAGATTTAAAAAAAAAATACTTTTACGTATTTACTACTTTCTATAAGAGGAAAAATCAATTTTCAGTTATTTTTAAACAGTACTATATGGGATATATGTGAAGACTCTTCTTGTGTTAGAACTTCAAAAAGAAGAGATTAAACTTCTTTGTTTAAGAAGTTCATCCTTCATCAGAATTTTCTGAAATGTTGACATTCACATTTTCACCTCATAATTGTATAAGGAAAACCATAAGTGTCACAAGAAACGAGAATGGAAATCTACATCTTTGCAGTTTTCAGTTCTCCAGACATGCCTAAAATTCATCTGGAAATAGATTTTCAGAAGATCAAACAACATATTGATCATGAAGGTATTCCTTTTCTCTAGCACTTAAACCACATAAAAATACATACATTTTTTTTCTATGCTGGTACACTAATCTTTAATAATGAAAACTGGAAAAACAAAGCAGTGAATTAAGTGGTAAGTGATGGCTTCATAAGGGATTGCACTAATTGACATTTTCACTACTTCTATGCAGAGTACTCTATAATGTTTTACGTTATACATTTATGTGCAGTAATGTTGGTAAGAATTGTTTCCCAGTTTTCACTAAATCAGACATGTTTCTGGTTTAATTAATAATAATTTTTTTGTATTTAGAGCACAAAGAATTTGCAGTACAGCTTTTCAATCCTCACTGCAAAAGAAGATGAAGAAAGAAATCTGAGACTCACATGTGGGAATGAAAATGTACCACAGATTTCAGAAATGTTGAGAACTCACGAACCTCAATTTTCCTTTTGAAATTACTGATCTTTACAGTTAGTGGCAGTCTCTGTAAGGGAATACAGAAGGAGTCTTTGCTCCTCTAAGGGTGTGTAGTAAAGGGAGCCAAACACAAGGATATGCAGAGGCAAACCTGAGGGGCATGTGAGGAGGGTGGTGGTGATGAGGACCAGCTGCTCAGTTGCACTGACAGAGAAGGATGTGCGGAGAGGGGGAACGTTTCTTTTTCAGGATTATCTGAGGACCTTGCCAATAAGGAAAGGGAGGGAGACACAGACAGCAAACCTGACAAGTTAATGTTTACAGAGACAATAACAAGAAATAAACTCACTCAGTCACACTAGCTGATGAGCTATGAAGAAATGACAGGTAAACTCAGACTATGCAAATGATAAGAATGTAAACCTGGGGGTCCAGGATGTTATCCCAGAATAACAGCTTCACTAGAATAACAAGATAATTATTAGTTTTCTGAATACCTGCAAGGAAAGAAAAGAGAAAGTGAGATCTTTTTCTTATTACAGAGCTAAAATGTTTGAAAAATCACCCAGAAACTTCCTTTGATGCTGACATATCTTTCTGACACAGTGTTGTGATCTCTTGCAAAGGAAATCCTGTGTGAGTTTTGGTCTGATAAAACACACACTGATATGGAGTTTGATGTGCTCCAGCTTTACTTCTGGAAGTCAAATATGTCTTTAGTGTGTCACCCTTTCCATCTATCACCCTGAAAAGCTTAGCCTGAAAAAAACTGGGAGAGCCTTTGTTTAAGAAATTTGTTCCCCTGTGAAAGAACCATTCTGTCCTTTGGCTTAGAGTCACCTGAGGATGCCAGACTGCACAGTTCCTTTCTGACTCCCTCTGGAGACAGAGTATCCTGCTTGTCCTCCACTGAAAGTTGAGCTGACAGAGGACAGAAGACTGCTGGCAATAGTCTGAGGAGGTGTGGGCCTGAGGCAATGTCCAAGAGAGAGCTCTGCACAAAATGGATGAAGATATCTGCTCAACCACCAGTGTCCTGGGCAGGCAAGGGGGGCTTTTTGCTTCTCAGGGTTTCTGTATTATTTCTATGCTGAGGTGAGTTTCTCTGGGAGAAAAGAAAATAATTTCTCTGGAGTGATTTTCTCAAGAAAATCAATTGAGTGCTTTTGGAAGCTGTAACGGTTTAAGTGAATGTATGATTGAAAATTTTCTTGTCTATTTGAGTTTCTCTTAATGCTAAATCAATTCACGTTATTTGTGTTCTCTGTACCGTGTTAACATTAAGGCTACCTCAAGATTTCCACTTTGTTCCTCGGTTATGAATAACAGTGTTATTGCTACTTTTACGGTATATTATGTCAGTATATCAGTACAAATGTATACAGGTACTACTAGCATTGATGCAAGATTTTACAATGCTATTTGGAAGATTATGCAGCAGAAATAGGGTCTCAGGAACACATTTTAACTTAGGGGTTCTTTTGAAGAGGTGATTGTATGACTGCATTTCACACCCAAAATCCCAAAGCAATGGCCATTAAAGGCAGTGGTAGCCTTTCATTGACTCCAAATACAAGTTGTTGTTTTAGAACAAGTTTTAAATGCAATGGAACCCTTATCTAGGTGCGAAATCACAAGAGGACAAACTTTGATGGTTGACTTTTGTCTCTTAAATTGGACTTGTGTAACTAAAACGTCACAAAAAAGTAATACGATGTCACTTTCACCTGCTGTTTGTTTTCTCAAGAAAGAAGAACTTCAGAGCAGATTAAATAATACAGCATGCAGATGATTAATATTGTGGAGAATTAATACAAATGTTGAAATTAATTACATAATAGCAAAGCTGGGACTCACAAAATGAAATTAATTTATGGATATTTCCGCAAATTAATCCTATCAGATTGTGATTTGGTTACTGGTGTATTATCTTTCGTTCCTTTTGTGCAGTGAACCCAGTATTGGGTGTGATATACTAATTTACACAGCTCGTGCAGTCGGCCTTGTAATACTATTCCTACAGGAGAAACAGTCACTTCTCAGTCATTACTGAGTGCAAGAGTAGCCAAAGGGGCAATGGTTTGTCATCCTGCAGCAGACTCAGAGCAAATCAGCTTCCCTGTCTGCAGCATGGTCAGCTGCCATTATCAACTACTGAAAAATGAATGTAGTATTATGCATAATCCCTTACAACAGAATCAGGTGACAATATGGCCATGGCCCACCAGAGTCCTTACTGGAAAGGTTTATACACAATGCATCACAGATTTTTAGAATAATGCACAAGTAACCTTTGAGTTTACATTTACCAGACAGTAAATTTTTTCTAGCCTGTAAGAGGAAATGTGTAGCATTGTGGTGGGTTTAAACCAACTTACTCACCATTGAATTTTTCCTTATCTAAACAATCCCACGCAGTTACTTTACTGTAAAAGCCCGTGAAGCCCTGACAGGCCCTTTATTTAGGACACAGCTTATTATTTCTGACAAAAACAGTGTTGTAACACAAAACAAAGATATTTCTTGCACCAAAACAGACTTTAGGGCCTCAAAATCCTTTTTGACACAAATATTGCCCTCTTCTCATGAGGAAGTAGTCTCTTGCAGTTTCTTCAGCTGGGCCCCAGTGATTTGTTAGTGGAACCTTTTGGGTCTCAGATACACATAGGGTCAGTCTGTCAGTGTGGGTGGATGTTTTACATTTGCTATGGTTATCTTGCAGTCATTAGGATTGTGTGGAGTAAGCTACTGTTCAGTGTTACAGCTGGGTTGTCAGTGAGTAGTAAAATGGAAACCATCTTTTCTTAAAGGCACTGCACAATGTAAGTGTGGTGAATTTGCTCCTTCAGTCTATAAGTATAAATACTTTTCTGGCAATAACCTGCAATTTCCCATCTTGCTATAAAGAAATGGTAGCAAAAGATCTGCCTGATTTTGGTGATAGCTCATGGATGCTTGGTCCACAAAATATTACCTCTGTTTTAAAAGTGCTATGTACTCCATACTACTGTGTTTAAGCATCTATGCACATTGTAAATTCCAGCAAGATAGTGACTATAGCATATTAGAGACATAGGTTTAAATTGCCTCATTTTAGCTAAAGATCCCCTTTTACGTGCGTGAATGTGTCCACTTATGTTCTAGTGCTCACATTCATTATCAAATAAGTATGAGATGAGAGAGAGGAAAAATGTCTCCCTTCTCCTGGAAGAAAGAAGCAGTGAGGTTTCTTGAGAGTCCTTCATTTTAGCTTTGTACGACATCAAAATATGCCCTGAAATAAAGTGAAGAGCGTTGCTTGGTTGTATCTTGTGTTCAGATAATGTAATCATAGCTGAAAAAAATTTAAAAAAAAGCTTGTATTTTGTTGAAACCTCCATTTGAAAATAGAAACAAAAAACCCTTTAAATTTTAAAATTATTCACATTGAGTACTTTCACAAATTAGACTATAATATTTTGTTTAGAAAATAGGGAAGTATAACTTAATTTTTTTCCCTTTTTTGCTTCTATGCCTCTTCTCATATGTCCTCTGTTATCTCACCAATAAGACTCTCTCAAGTCTAACACAAATTTAGTGTTTGTGGAAAAACACCAACCAATCAGTTATAATCTGCTGACAAGAACACTAACAAAACGTTATCCAAAAGCCAAGAGTAAAATGGGATCTGTTGTTTTCCAAAACTGTATTTCACACAGGAATGGTTATTCAAAGAAAAATCACAGTGTTGATCTCAAAGTATGGAAGATATAGTGAAACTTGGAGCACGTTCCTACAAGACAATCACTTTCAAACATACAGACAGACTTTTAAAAACATATATAACATAAACTAGTGTTGCTGTGTTGCGGTGATAGAGCTCTGCTGCTTACATAGTGTAGAAATGAGCCTTTAATTTTACACAGCTACTCACATGTCCTATGTTTTAATGTGTGGAAAGAAAAACAAACTCATTCCACCCACTGTCACTGTGAAAAGAGTCAGAAGCTCCAAGTCCCACACCCAATGCACACAAGATAATCTTAATTTTAGTTTGTGATAAGTTATTCAACAACAAAGATCTGAGCAATATACCTGACTCAGACCTTTCTGTATGAAGAAAATTCATTGTAGTTGCCAAAGGTTAAGTGTGCTGCCTGACTTAACCGTTCCTGAAAACCTGAATTTCTAGTTTCACTTGGAGGGAACTAGATTCTGATTATGGTAAATAAATAATCAGAACTGAGCTGAGTCACTATACCTCAAGTCCAAGTCAGGTACTTTCTGCAGCCTGTTAAGATCTCAGACGATTTACTAACGTAGATAGAGAAGGGTGTTGCTACCTAAATATTTTTAACGACTTCCTCTGACTCACTTTTTACTGGTGGTACTTTGGTGAATGAGGTTTAAAGCACTGACCTCTAGACAATAAATATGTGATGAAAACTAATGTTAAAGTATTCTCTTAGCAAGTACAAATCTGAGTGGTGTGATGAACCAAGAAAGGGAAAAAGACCTCTATAGAGCAATCCTCACAGTGAGAGTTAGTCTGTGAAATTGGTTCAAGAGATTTTCTGTGAAATTGTTTCCCCAAGTAGGACTGAAATGGCTGCCAAAGGCACAAGCCCTGTGGGAGCAGGGTAAGATGAAAAGCAGAATTTGTGGAGCAGTGCAGCAGCTCAGACAGCAGCAGGCTACAGCCCTTGGGCGCTAAATGCAGTCTTCAGCTTCGTCTTTATTTTCTCATCATTGCCTGTTAACTGACTTTCTGTCTTCTCTCCATCCATCCACTTCTTCATATTCTATGGTCCTCTCAGCTTTGAATTTTTACCATCCTGCTTTCTCCCTTCCTCCTTCAGTATCCCATGAATTCCTTTATCATTAGCTTTAAATTCCTTCCTCTTAAATTTTGTATTACTTCCATGCATCCTTCAGTATCTGATAATAATTGACAATGAGAGATAGACAGCATTAAAAATGATCCCAGGCATGCCTGTAGAAGGAAGTAAAGAGGAAGGGCTCTGTTTCCAAAGAATCTGAAACCCAATCTTAGGTTTTCTAGCCTCTGCACATCGAAAGGCTGCAAGCCCTAGAGTAATCTCTGAGTTTTCACTATGTAGATTCATGTGCCATATCTGCGATGGCTTGTGTTTCTGAAAACACACGTGAGAGGAATCTTGCTTTCAAGTGTTCATGATTTAGCCTGACTACACATTTTTCTGGGTTTGGTTGGGTTTTTGTCTTTCCTTCCCCCCGAAACTACCATCAGGTTCACTTGGAGACTATAAAGGGAAAATTGAAGCACCCAGCGTTCATCTCTCACACTCTCCTTCATGCATTCAGCTCATCATTTGTAAAGCACTTCTGTTTCTTAACTATGTTATATCTGGAAGGTTTTCATCTCTGCAGTGATATTTCCAAATTTCTTGAAAGATCAGCTTTTGAAGAAATGCTATTCCTTCATTAGTCTTATAATTAAGACAGCCTAATATTCTCCATCAGAAGAGCTTGTTTAGTTGCTTTTAATTTTTCCAGGCTTTACCTGATTTGGTGTGAATTTTCCAGGGTTGATACCAGGTATGGGCTGCCTCTTTCTCTGCCTGAAAGCAAAAAATGTGGCTCAGAACAATACAAGAAATCTTTTGTGCATGTGCATTGGAGAAAGGGCTTGATGTTTAGTAGGGGAGATTGCTGTACTAAAAGTCTGTGCTTTTTTGCTATATAAGAAAACTTTTCTTCAAACTAACCAAGGCTTTGAAAACAATTACACTTTTATATGTGATAACGGAACATATTCATTAGAATCTGACAGCTGCATTCTATATTTTTGATATTTTGGGAAAACCCAGCAAGTGCTTGGAGCCTTCCTCTCAGCACAGAGAAGACTTGCTGGTGGCTCACTTGGTAAACTTCTGCTCCTGCTTCTGCACTGTTCTTTACTCACAGCAGACTGCAAACCTGGCATGGATTAAAAGCTGGTTCAGCAGCCCCCTTTGTCCTGCACGGGTGACAGCAGTGAAGAGTGGTACACACAAGCCTGTTCAGGTTTCCATGTGCTGAGTAAGGACAGTGGTCACAGGATGGTCATATGATGAAAGTAATTGAATAAGACCCTGGAGGATCTCTCTGTCTCTTTAGCTTTCCATGCATCTCTCCTTGTCTCCTGTGGCACAGAAGTTAGCACCTATTGCTGTCCAAATAAACTGCACAACGTTAAATTCCCTGAAAGGTAGGCTCTGGACTTTTCAGACTAGACATCCAAAGAAGTTAGTAGAAAATACTTTTAATAGTTTCTTATTGCCTTAGTTCCTTTCTGGGCTGTTTCTCCACTGCAGAAAATATTTTACAGTGAAAAGCACCACAAAAAGGATTTAATGAATGTTTGTAAAACATTTGAATATTACAGTCATGAACACTATAATAGAGGCTGCTAGGAAATAAGCCATTCATGTAATTTTGTAACTGGCATTGAGAGCGGAGGCTAAACAATGTACAGTAAATAAACTCTCTCTATGCAATGAAAAAACAAAATAGAGGGTAACTATTCAGTGAGTAGCATTCATATTAACACTGTAGGGAGCACTGGATATGACCATGTAATTAAAGATGGTATCACACTGGATCTTCTGAAAATGGCTAAGTGGATGCCATGAAAGCAATATTAATATTGTCATCTCCTAAATTTGAAGTACTTGACTGTGCAGTTATAGCTTTCTATGACAGTAGATTTTGAGGCATTTAAAATGTAAACTTCATATACTGTTGGAGTTTCCTTTGTTTGTTTTAGCTGTTAAAAAAGCTTTCTGCATTCCAGAAGAAACTGGAATATATGTGGTTTCAGTATAGATAGTATCTGTTTTTTTTGTCCTCACCCAAGCGTTTTGCTCTAATAGCAGTAATTCTTTGTTTTTCTCAGTCTAAAAACCTTTTCTTCTTCTCAGCCTAGTACTACAGACACAGTTAACAGACATGAGTTGATCTGGAGGGCCAGCTAACCTATTTGTCATCATCATTTGTTCCATAATGGAGACTTCTGTTTGAGAATCACAGGAATCTCAACAAACCGTCTCAGCTGCTGACATTTGACAGGCTCATAAGATTTACTCTAACATGAGAAAGTAAATCCCAGTTGTAAGCACTTACGAAAAATGAGAAGCAAGATGCCCTTCTGCAACGAAGTGCTGATCCAGGACAGGATCATGCTGTCCATTTTAACATCTTCAGTCATTTATGAAAATAAATATCATGATATTTATTTATCAATGATATGCTGCTGTTTATTCTATTATTCCTTCATACTGTTTCTCAGCCATTTTTCTCCCCTTTCCTCCCTCTTCATTCCTACTGTAATGATCATAGTTTCTCTAAGTGGCTAAACATTACTGCTGACTCAGCCCTCAGGATTTTCATTTTTAATTGAACATTACCAAAATTAAAAGTATGTCACAGACATCTGCTTTTAGCCTTATCTTACCTCCAGTGTCCTGCAACTTGAATGAGAAACTGATATAATCCCCCCATATCCCAGCTACAGCTAGTTATTAAAGCAAATTCAGTGACTTCAGATATGACATTGTGAAATTAATTCTGACTTTGCTCCTGTACATATTAAATCTAAGTAATGGTAGAGGATAAGAGTGGGAAGCTATGCTCTGGAGAGCCTTAAAGGAAATGGGTGACAAACTTCCACATCATTTTCTCTGCTGGTCTTCAGTATGGGTAACAAAAGATCAGTGAGGGATCTGCTGAAATTTCCAAGAAAGTTAAAGATTATAGCTGTTATTTCAGAGTTGGTGTTTAGCTTGATCATGAGGATCATACCCACATCCCATAGGGGGATGCACACAGCGTCCTTAATGATAAACTTAGTTGGAGTACAACTGTGAAGCAGCTGCCCATGGAAAGCTGTGTCCAAAGAAGTGTTTTGTCTTGCCTGTGACTGGAGTGCTTTGGCTAAGGCTCAGCACACACCTTTTGTTAGAGTCAGGATTTAGCATGTTAGGGATTTAGGAGAGACCAAGAAGAGAGGTCCAGTGTAGGGAGGTGAGGATCTGCAAAAGGGCTGTCCAAGGAATGGCAGCTGCCAAAAAAAAATTGCCCCTGAGAGTCTTTTCGTCTGGAGCATGGCTGGGAATCTTTTTTTGGAGGGAGGGTTGAGTGTTGGATGTAGTTAATTTCAGCACAGAAAAAGTCTGTAGTTCCCAGATTAGCTGAGCTCTTCTGTAAAATCTGCAGTCTGTATCTCAAATGAGTGCATTGCACTGATTTGATCAGAAAGGATGTTGCATTAATGAGAGAGAACAGAGGGAAGAAAACTCATTTTGCATGCTCTTTCTTTTTGTATGGGGATATTTGTGGGTTTTGTTTCTTCCACTGGGGCTTTTTGTCCTCTTGTAGGCATGTTACCAGGCACTGGAAATGTTGCCAGTGGTATAGCATTGGAGAACTTTGCCTCCACATTTTAATTTGCTTTAGCTCTTGGCCCATGTTACTCTTCCTCTCTTCTACTTTCCACCTTAAAAGTTCCTGCCATATCTTCCTGTTATAAGAAGAAAGGTGCAGAAATAGGAGTGACTATTTTGATTTTAGCGATTTTTATGTGGCAAAGCACAGGAGGACAGAAAGCAGAGCCAGGTAAATGGGGTTTTGACATTTAGATGGAGATCAGCAGTGCATTGCACCCTGGAGGACAGAGGGCTTCTCAGCAAAGGTGGTGATGGAGCCAGGTAACACTGTCAACTTCCCTGGAACTCATGACTCCATTTTAATTCAAACTGGACTGAATGGGTAGGCAGGAGTAAGCATAAAGTGACATGATCTCCGTTTCTTAAAAAAATTGTCCTTCAGGTGCAACCACCAGCATTCAGCTAGATGAATATTTCTTTTGACGGTAAAAGGCCTGTACAGGTCTCAGCAGTGATACTGTCACAGTCAGGGAACATCCCATGACAAAGCCTGCTGTGACCCCTGATGTGATCCAGTGATCATAAACCTGCTAGTGGAATTGATGGTCAGTAGAGATGTGATTACTACATTCTCAATAGCCACAACAAATCTCACTGGTATTCCAGTATTGAGCATCATCTGCAACAAGTGAGGACTGTATGTGTTATGGACCTACACGAAGGCCATGTTTTCTGTCCCCAAAGTCCTCCTATATGTTGTGGCCAGAAGGGACCTGGAAGCACCCTGGAATTTTTAATGAACATATTCCTGATAGCTATGAATGATGGTGTAAACAAGGGACTCTGAGAATGCTGCTAGAAACAATCCCCGAAAAACAGGTCTGGCATCCTACACTTCAAAGGGAGTTGGGATGTTGGCTGCAGTGTTGGCCAAAAAAGCACATTCCTGGGTCTTGCTGACGGACGAGCACTATTGCTGTGTTAGCCAGGCAGCTTCTGCTAGAAATGAAAAATTGTGCCCAATTCTGAATGCACTAATTTATGCCATACCTGATAATCTGCTGATCCAGCACTGACAATCGTGACCCAAAGTGACCTGCCTGTGAGATGAAGTTCAGAGTAATACCGTATAAGAATTGCTAATTCAAACTTCTTCTGGATTGTCTGGCACCAATACACTGCACTGAAGTCAGAGGAGTTACTTAACTTGTGCAATGGATAGTGCTTCATGTTTAGTTCTGGTTTTCCAAGTGTTCTGTTTTAAAACCTTCATCTGTCTTTGGGTTATAAAACATGAATGGAATTACTAAGGATTGGATGTTGTTTTGGTCTGACCTTCCTATCCTGCAGAGCAATATCTCGTGGTGAGCAATTACTTTGATTCATTATTACTTTTTAGAGCACTTTTCCCTCTAAGATACACACTTTTGGATGAAGTAAAATATTAAAGCCTTTTGAAGCATAAGTTCAATTGCTAGAAATCAAAATAATCTCTTCACGCTTTCTAAAAGGAATTTAAACTTCCATTATGCTGAAAATAGTACTTTAAATTCAGATGTGCTTTTGTGGAAAAAAAAGTGAATAACAAATTAAATTATTTGCTTTGAAGTTAAGAGATTGTTTTTTCACATTCAATATTACTTTTGGTACTGTATAATTATTATTGCAAACCAAATGACTTTGAACTAAGAATCAGATATTCAAGTGCTATTAAAAGTAATTTTCCCTGTATTTTTCTGAAACATTTTAATCAGATCATACAAAGTCAGGCAAATGAGGTAATACACAATATGTGTCCACTTTTCACCCTCCAAAATAATTTCTTCAGTTACAGTTACCTTCTCTAATTCTGTTGCTCTAATTATCTTGTTTTGCAAGGTAGGATCTTTTCAACTGCTAAGCTTATCTGGAGTCAGAGCCTACCTATTATATATCCCCCATATAACATTTAATGGTAATTTCATATTGATTTAAGTGAAGTTTTTCCAGCCTAATAAAAATAAGCATATAAGTTGAAATGTTTTGAAATCAAAGAAGCAGATCCTTATGCCTAAATACGATGCTCTTCGGTATTTTCCAAAATCATGGTTTATATTGTAGACATGAATTTATATACACAGAATATTGCTATTTTAATTTATATTTCCCAGGTAAACCAACAATTTCCTCTAGTTGCATACATTGTGTTACTGCTCAAGTTTTCAGCTTTAGAAATTTGAGTTACTAACTGTGTGTGTTCAAGTGTTGAGTCACGTAAAGACTATATTTTGACTATTCTGACCATAAAATCCAGTCTTGCTAACAATGCATTTGGAAACTCTTTTGGGTTTGGTACAAAATTAAATTCTTTTGAAAATATGCTATCCTCTTAACCCATGAAGAAAAGAAAAAAAATTAAACACCTCTTACACATTCTTATGAGGATCAGTCACTTTGAACACTACTAAGTGATATCTTATAGTTCAAGGGGAAAAATATTCCATTTTTTTCCAGCTCATATAGTTTGTTAGTTTTCAGATGTTATTCTCAGAGCAGGTATATTTAGAAATTTCAGAAAGATTCTAATTCAGTTTTTAGTGCAGAGGGATTTTCTTTGGGACTTGAATACAGTTGAACTTGTACTCTGTCCTCTCATTCCTTTGACAAGAACCTTAGTCAAGGATTTGAACATTTATTGATTACTTAGTTTTCTACAGTCTCATGAATTAATTAATTAAATTAATTAGTTGAATTAATGAACACATTTAACTAATTAAAATTACTGCTAACACATTCCAGCTTTCTAGTGAGGTTACTTTGCTTGCCAAATATGTATCAAGACCTATTTTATCCAAATAATCTTCAAGTCAGAGGACAGGAATATGGTCTGGAATATCTGTCTTTAATTTTCTTTCGTTAACAAAGCATATTCTGTGTGGGTTAGGTTTGCCTCTTTTTATTTCCTCTTGGTTAATACAGAACCATTTATCAGTCCTCGTGCCAGATCAGCTATTACCCAGTATTCTCATTGATTTTCTCCATTCCTCTTGATGACTACAAGCCTTGTAGATACTAAAATAGTTTGTTGATGACTCTGTCTGTACTTTTCACTAGTAATTGACAAATTAAGTAGTTAACTGAATAGGCAACTTAATTGTGGTGCATTGATTTATATTTGAAGTTTGTATAATGGTTTTAGCTATGATTAATTTAAAAGGAGTTCTCTTATGAGTATATGGCATATTTCTGACACCTATTTATCATCATTTGCTTCAAACAAGAGGTGGAGCTAATCTTGGAAAGAGCTTTAGGCATGTTTTCACTGGAAGGAAGGTGAGTGCCACCCCAGCTGAAAATGATTACTCATCTCCCACTTATTTCCGTTTAATTTAAACTCAGCACAAAGCAGCAAGAGAGCTAAAGAGTATCTTCAGAGGAGCAAATTAAAACTACTGCTTGAACAAGTCTTTGTGAATGACATGGTTTAGTAAGAGAGGAAAAATGTCTTAAAAGGCATAGATAGGAGCAGACTTTCACAGAACACAGGTGTTGGGATATTTGTGGTGACTTGAGGGACACACTGGTTTTGTTTGTCAAACAACAGCAAAACTGAAAACTTGCCAGTAACTCATTTGAGGTATTGATGTGGCAGCGGAATGGGGAAGGCTGCAGGGTGATTTACACCTTGGAACCTGAGAGCTCTTCTGCAGTTTCAGAGATCTTTTGGCTTTTAAGATGTTGGGATGTTAGCACATACCTGCACCTCTACATAGTCCAAGTGGCAACAACGGACTTGGCATCAATTTCTGCCATTGTAGCCTTGACAAAATTTCTTGGTGATTTTTTTCTGGGACAAGACCAGTCTGTCACTTTTGAATGCTTGTTACCTTGAAAGCAGTAGGACTTTCCATTAGCAGTAAAATCTAGATTTCACTCAAATATGTAAGCAATATTTTCTAGCAATAAATTTGTTCTGTAGTTCTCGTTGGCTTTTTCCCCCTATACTATTGACATTTAATTAGCATAGCACAGATTATCTCTTAGTAAACATGCAGCGTGTTTATAAAAGCTAAACTGTCTTCCTGGTACGTTTCACTGAATGGTAAAATTAATGGTTTTTATTTGTTCAGATGGTTCTTTGGCCCAACCAAACGAGCAGATGCCGAGAGACAACTGTCATATCCTGGAAACCAGGCAGGAGCCTTCCTAATCCGAGAAAGCGAAAGTCTAAAAGGCGAATACTCACTCTCAGGTATTTTCTAGTTTTTTGTCTGAAGCAAAGTTTTAAAAATTTCTCAGGTGGTCTGGGCTTTTTCACCTACAAGAACGATAAACTGTGGTCATAAAAATTAAATTAAATTCATAATAATATTTTTTTCCCAGGAGAGGTATAAAGAAAACTTGGCAAAAGTAATTTGAGTTTATATTTTATAGACTTTGTTTATCAATATGCTCAGAACAGAAATTAACTTTTTTATGCTTAGTACTTCCAGTGTGCTAGCTGCCTTAAAATAGGTAGTATTTTCATGATCAAAGCGTAAAAAAATACATTACACTTACACACTACTGTTCTTATTAGTACACAAAAAAAACCCCAAACCAAAAGCATATTGACAGATATCTGCAATTTAAGAAAAGGGGATTTGTTAGAGCTCACATTTAGGTTTATATTTATTTGTTTTCAGGGATAAAATGATAGGAATATCTTCAAAGTTGTACTTCAGAATCAGTCATGTTTCATTGAAAATTTCATTGTAATCATCAGTAAAAAATTAGATTTATGATGATGATGCATCTTGAAATTTATTTAAGACTTTTCAAGAATCTGAAAAATTATCAAATTAGGACACTTATTTGTTAATAATTTTACTCATTCTAATATAGGTACATCATGTTTTTTCATCCTGTATATATTTGCGATTTTAGATAGTAAATGTGATTTTTCATTGGTTGTTTTCTGTGGACATTTCCTATCAAACTTGTTATACAACTGTGAGTCAGGAGTATAGTGTCATCCCTGAGACAACAGGGCTATACATCCAAACTTCCTAATGTGCTCTACCTATGTAAATTCCAGAGAGAGGAAAGACTTTTGATGTTTGTAAACAAACCATAAGTAGTCACATGCAGAATTATGTCAGTAAAATGAGAGGCACCTTGTGCATAACCAGATCTTTTCATATTGATTCTTCTTTTGCCTGGATGTTTACGTGTCATTCACCTTCTGAACATTACACAGAAACACTGGCTAATTAACTTTAGGCATATTCTTGGTTTCACTTTCCCAATTAGAAGGAAGGTGTATATACCTGCAATGTCTTGTGGTAATGGAAGGAATGCTTTTTATTGCCAAGACAAAGAAATGTGGAGTGAAATACAGGGAAGTTTATTGAAGTAAGTGCGATAGTTACACTTGTGGGAGAGTTCACTCCATGGTTTTCAGTTTGCCCTCAAGGAAGTTGGTTCTTGCCATGAAGGGCTTAAAAGAAAACTAGCATCAGCAAGGAATCAGCCTGCTCCTTGGCTGTGATAGAACTGACCCCTGCACATGCACATTTTCGTCCAAGGACTGCGTTACAGCCACAGACCTTTCAAAGTGCTTTCCCTCCATGTGCCAGCTTACTGCTGTGTTACATGGTCTCAGCTTCCTCCAGGTGTTCTCCATCAGTGACCTGATTTCATCCAGGGACTGGGCTAGACTGATAACAGTGTGGTGTTATGCAGGAAAGGAAGATACGCCTGTATAATCTTCTTAATGATGGCACTTGAATACATGGCACCTTACTAAAAATCAATGAAAAACCTTTTGCTTGTGCATCTAGGGGTGGAAATGCAATTTCTTTTTGTTATTCTCTATCTGTAGACTTTTAGGAAAGATTTAAAGTCTTAATTATTTATCCTGCATCCTAACCACTTCTCTAACAGGAAAGTAGCGGTATCTTAGTTAAACTATGAGATACGCCAGAGTAAAATCCAAGAAAATGAAAATAAATATTAGGCCAGCATTTTCAGTAGGATAAGATCGTCTTTTGATGCTGTTGTTTGGTTTTTTCCTTACAAATTTTGGATAGAAAATTTATTCTCTCTGATTTAGTGTGTTTGATTCAATTATGAAAGATTGTGGTAGACATTTTTTAGGTTTTTGTATATAGACTTATTTGGGAACAAGAGATTTGATGATGACTGATAACAGCAAGATATGAAACCAACAGTGTGGATTTGTTTCATGCTGTTTGTTTGATTAAGGAAGGGAAGAGTGGCACTGAAAAACATAATATACAGAGAGGCAAGGCTTCAACTACAGAAGCCAGCTCTCCTTCATGCACAAACATGGGTTGTCCTCTGAGCATGTATGCATGAATATATGTATCATCTCAGATTTATTAAACATTTGTGCTCTTTTAGGCAAAGAAAGAGGATAAACTCTAAAGCAATCTATAGACAGTATTAGTGGCATGATTTCCCAGTGCTGCTAGATCTTTTAGCAGCTTCCCAGAGTTGAGTATAATTTATCCTTAACATGCTACTTCATCCCAAAGAGCTAAATATTATTTGCTGCTTAATGAATCGGCTTAGCTGCATGGCATCTGTTTCTATTGTGCAAGCTCTTTTGCTTCCAACCTAATAGTATACATCATAGTCTAGGTGTTCTATGTCTATAATTTCATTATTTATTGTCTGTTTTTTGGAAAGCTAGTGCATTCTAAAGCAAATGATGAAATGGTTTGTGTTGTCGGAAGTATTAGTAGGAAAGAAGGTTGCTTAGTTCGCCAGGTTCTATGGAGAAGGCAGTTTTCCTGCATCTCTCCTCTTTGTGCCATCAGTAGCAATTATGAGACACTAAAGCTGAGGTAGAAGGATGGCTTATCTCTCCATGGTAGCTGATACACTGACAGGGGAGAAGTCACAACCTGATACTTTGGCATACGCCCCGATTTCTCTTTCCAATTTTTTCAGTCCAGAAACATTAGACCCCAAAAGTCCCATCTTCTGTAGGTCTGATTGTTTTTGCTCTACCTTTTATTGCTGTTTTGGTTTCACTGCAAAGTAGATGATAATGGCTAGAAGAGTGACAACCTGGCTTTCAGAATTAAGGTCTTTAAGAAAGTATTGTAATTCTCTGTCCAGGCTACCATTTAGCTAAAAAAGAAGTTGAAAAGGAAGAGAGATTTTTACCCAAGAACACATAAACTCATTTTATGACTTTCATGCTTGATTTCATACTCATATGGGCAATGAGATATATAAGAGATTTAATGTTAATTAGGGACCCAAATGACCTCCTTAGTAAGAAAAAAAAAGAAAAAAACCCCGCCTGTCTTGAAAATTATACTTTCCAGTTCTAACTTGCCTTGTTGGGAAAACTCTCAATTTGTAAGATTTGGATAATAAATAATTATTTAAATTAAAAACAAAAATTAGTGTTCAGAAAGGTTTTTCTCATCTTTGAATAAATGGAAAGCTCATCAAGCCAGATAGGCCACTGAGATGTGTTACTATAAATTCAGAGTGTCTGACATTTTAAAAATAGGTTTTCCCATTTTAAAAATGCACATGTTGTCAACAGATTTTTATGTTGATGACTCTAGCATCTGGTGTGAAATGCATTAAATTTTAAACATGTTGGTGCCATCTTAGACGTTGCCTCTTTTTAATTAAAAGCCATAATTTAGATGTGCTCAGCTTAATTGAGTGTCATTGCCAATGATAGCAGGAGGCTCTCTACTTAGCCCGTCACTGAATAATGGTGTCTGAAAGACTTATTGCATTAAATAACAATGTAAATGGTTTGTGTTTTCTTCAGCTGTTTTTTCAGTGCTCCTAAAAGAATATTGTGTGGTTTCCTCTAGGCCAGACTGGGTTTCAGCATAGGAAAAACAGGGAATTGCTTGAGGCAGAAGACTCATAGAACTGGCAAAATCATGGCCATAGTAAGAGGATGATTTAGGATCTGCCTGTGCACTTGTTCTGTGCTGCTGAGAGTGATCTCATGATCACCCTTCTCTCGCATCTGGCCTGGGCATGGAGGCAGAGCAGAGGTGCTGGTGGCAGTGCTGCATGGCCAGAGCTGGGGCAGGACTGCTCACAGGAGCCACGTTGGGACACATCGTTGTTGGCGGTAATGGTGCGTTAGTGTCTCCGTGATTCAGTCGGTGAAGGTGTTGACTCTGCTGATGCCACCATAAATTTTTGTGCCCTGGGAAGGTGTAGTAAATTATTTTATTCACATTCTTCAGGTGGCAAAATCTACTTCTGCTTAACCCAGTCATGTGAAGATGGATAGCCGGGAGAGTTTAATCCTTCTGCTAAACTGAAACCATGTAGAAATCTAATGGGGAGCTGTAATTCTTTTGGAAAGGGCAAGTTGAGGAGAAAAGCTGTGCGGTCTTTGAACCCAGCTACTGTCAGGCTGTGTGAAGCTGAAGTTACAATCCTGTTGTGTTTTAGCAGTCTGGCATGGATGTAGGGATGGCTGGAAGGGGTTATGGCTATTCTTCCCGGAGTGGCATGTGCTCTGTATCATGTCGGCAGAGGAGCCACACAGTGCTGCAGAGCTGCCAGTGGGTGGTGCAGGAATTGTGCAGCCAGACTCAGCCCTGGGATACAAGTAAATAACCCCCTGTCAAATACTGCACTAATCTCAGCTACTTATTACAAGAAGAGACAGTATCAGTGCAGAAATTTTCTCCAGCTTCTCCACACATATCACCACCTGACCTGGATGCTGTCAATCCTAAAGCTTTGTAAAAGGCTCATTTAAGAAATTAGAGCACAGCCTTCAAACCAGCTCTTGCATTATTAATGTTAGCTGCTTCACAAGTAATAGTTATAATACTGCTAATAAATAAAGCAGGTAGTCAAACTACTATTACTTGTGATGTGCAGCTGAGACTGGATTAACACAGTCATCCTGTTGGCCTTTTATTCAATGCATCATAGAGAGTAATTAATTTGTCCAGATTAATTTTCCTGTGAACTTTGGAAAAGTCATTACCTTTTCAGTTGGTTGTTACTGAATTACCCTTTCCTTCATTTTGCTTCAGCCCCATTTCCAAATGATACATCACAAAGCATGCATGAATTTTATAGTTAAAAAGTAGCAATTATGGGTGTTAATTTAAAAAGAAACATAATTTGAAAAGTGCGATGTATTTATAATATGGATTTTATTTACAAATATTCTCATTCCTGTCCTCATGCAGAATTGTAAATTCTCAGGTCCCTAAAAATACTACCTGAGGTGGAGTATTTTGAACAGCTCCTGTCTGCTCTCTGGTGGTCTGGGATGACAATCACAGTACAGTGCAAAAATATTTGATCATCCACAATAGTACTTAAGGAAGGAGAGATTTCCTTTTTAATTTCATCGCTTAGATGGCCAGAGAAATTATTCTTCATATAAGCTTTTTTAATTTCATGGAACCAATTCTATGTTTTTTCTACATACATTCTCTAACCATGTATTCTTCTGTTATTATAACTAAAGTGATTCCCAAAATCCATGCGGTGGTACAGTGTGAAGAATCTATCAGCTAGGTTTATTGTGGAACACTGTCAGTGTTAGAGCTAACAGCTCTGGCCTTCTTAGCTAAATCAGGAGCCAATGGATTGTCTTGTAAGTGACACCCACATAAGCGACCTTTTCAGCTCTTCTGAACTGCCCTCGCTGATGATTCTGAGCCTCCTTATAGCTACTACTGATATTCGTTTGTAAAGGAGATCTCTAAGCTAGTGGTCTCCAAACTTTTTTACTTGTCTACTCATATCACGAAAAAAGATTTTTTGAGTATTCACCCTAGAATGGTTTTTTTGTGTGTGTGTGTGTGACTTATACACAGTTTTTTATCTCCCTCTGATCTGGTGCTCATTCAGGTCTAGCCCCAGTATTCAGTGGCCCAGCCTTTTTTCTGACACATGTAAATACTGCTACCTGAAACAGAGCATTATTGACCTGATTTTTACGTATTCCAAACATGCACACAATTCGAAAAACCCCTTGGAAGATGTGAGTGCTTTTCGGAGAATCCTGGCCATGTGGAGGGTATATCTGTTTCCTCTAAAATGCCTGCCAGCCCAGCAGCTGCTGTTTGGTATGTTAACACTGAAATAAAGGAGGATAAAGGAAATATTAAAAACTGACTAAATGATTGCTGTCAAAACCAGCTTTTGGCTGGTTTTGGTGTCTTCAAAGACGGAAAACATGAGTTGCCTCACAGAAGATGTATTTATGTACTTCTTCATCAGTTCTTATGGTGCAGAATCCTCAAATCTGAATGGCTGAAGACTAATAGGCGAGATGCATTAAACTATCTGAATAATGGGCTTTGGTTTGAAAGAAGCTTTTTGTAGTTGTCATATTTAAAAGAAAAGTAATTTATTTTAAGGTCCTCATAAATATATTTAGGAACCTTATGCTGGTTTGGGCATGAATGATTTTGTACCACTGCAATAATTCCTGGACACTTAATATATTTAAATCTTTTTAGTTTTTGATGGTGCCTCTGTGAAGCACTACAGGATCAGAAAGCTGGATGGAGGCTTTTTTCTAAGCAAAACCAAAACTTTCAAAACTCTGAATGAATTGGTTGACTATTACAGCAAGAACACTGATGGCCTCTGCGTGTTGCTCGGGAAGCCATGCCTAAAGGTAAGAGTGGATGCAAGTTGTGCAAAGTATTTTTTGTAAGCTAACTCATCAGATATCTGTCAGAAAATGTCGACCCCATGTCTGCTTCTACCATTTCAAAATGTTGATGACCTGCTGGTTTTCAGGAAGTTCTGGGTAGTGTTACAGTTTCATTCTGGAGGTTGACAAATTAATAATGAAATACCATGCCAGTTTGAACAAATCATCAAGTGTCTGAGGGAGAAAATATGCCAAATCATGATTTACTAAAACCTTTTTTTTGAATATATATGGAGATGAAGTCTCCAACTTCATAACTAGCTGTCCATAAGTAATTACTGAGACAAAACCACAAGGTTCAGGCAACCAATACGTCACTGTTCAAAAAGCTTGATAGAGGGATGGTTACTAATTTTTACTTTTAATGGCAGGATGTTTTATTTAGCATATTTCTTATTTCTAACCAAAAGAACCCAGTATGTGGGTTGTATTTTATATTCTCGGCTCTTTATCATGTATGTGTACTCTAAGGAAATATCTGTTCCAGCTTTACAGGACATAGTTAACAATGATTTGTATATGTCGTTCAAAAAAATATTACAAGTCTCAATTATTGTATTATTTATTTTCTTTTACCAGGTGCAAATTCCTGCTACTTTTGATTTGTCATATAAAACTGTTGATCAGTGGGAGATAGACCGACTATCTCTGAAACTGGTGAAAAAATTAGGATCTGGTCAGTTTGGTGAAGTATGGGAAGGACTGTGGAATAATACCACCCCAGTGGCAATCAAAACATTAAAACCAGGTATGTGAATTACTCTTAGATGCTAATAATGTGAAATGTTAGCAAGGGTGCTCCTTTACTTTTTAGATGCTACAGCAAAAAGAGCCTATCTGTATATGCAATCATTCCTAAAATCCATGAACTTAAACATAAAGATTAGTTAAGCTCAAGGTCCAGATATTCTTTGGTATTTTGAATAAAATTTTTATACAGTTTTCTGTTTCTAGATGAGCTGAACTCATTCAATATCTATATTACATAAAAAGGCAACCTCACCAAGTATTGTACCTCTTTTTGTACAGTATTGATTGTACAGAACTAAATAACTACATTTTGTCTGTGGGTGAAGTAATTGATTATGCTACTGGTTTGTCATCTGTAGAATTTTTCTAGTGATTAGGTGCTATATTATAGTGATTTCTTTGGTAATATAGAATATGTACTATGCTACATTTGTACTTAAGTGCTTTAATCCTGGTATTGATTGAATAAAATTTCTCAAAGTTTTTGATACACAACATTAATACCTAGTATTTGCGTGTAATATAAGATTGTGACTAATACAGCTTTTAGCATTTTTCTTAATTATGTTTCATTAACTTCAAGTAATTTGTGCGTTTTAAATTGACAACATAAAATATCTGCCAGCAGATGGCAAAAACCACATAGATAAGAGAGGTAGCCTAGATGATATACATGTTTTTTAAAAGGAGATAACAACATGAGTTGTGGTTAATTGAAAAAGCTTGTGTAAGGCACTAATGAACATGGTTCAGGAAGCAGAACAGATTCAGCCCTTTGATTCAGAATAACAGCAATATGCTCAAGCACTGCTTGAATGGTCTCCTGAACAGGGAGGAATTTAAGCATGTGTTTTATGTGTCTCTTGTATCAAGATACTGTTTTTGTTTTGGGACATGCAAATTGAAAGAAAATAAGGATCTTTTTGTTTTCTCTGCTTAACTGAAAATATAAAAACTGCTCTAGTTTTTCTGCTTTAGTCTGGAAGACTAAAGACCTTCTATAATTTATGTGAAAAGGAGTACTTTTTTCAGGGAACGGATGGATTTACTAGTGACCCAGTAAACAGAAACCATCTTGAAATCTCTTTCTCACTGGAATAAACATAAGACACACTGCAAACTTGTTATCACGTACAGACTAGCACAGTATAATAGAAGAAACTCCTTCAACTGTGATTCTTTTTGTAGTATCATAGTTCACCTGGGAAAAGGGCTCGATTAATCAATACTTTTTCTATCTCTGTTTTTTCCACTCTAGTAAGACTCTTGCTAAGGTCAACAGCAGTAGTCTCATTGATTTTGTGGTAGGTTACATTGAGTTAGGGCAGACAGAAGCACCACCTGGATGTGATGCTTGGATAGCAGAGAGTTTGTGACCTAATACTGTGATAAGGAAGTTGTACATTGCACACAGTGTAATGTTCAGAATGAAGACTTTGATTCCCAAAGCCATCTTGATAAATTATGTAGTTAATGCTGAATCTCTTATCACTGTACTTTGTGAACTATCTCATTCTACAAAAGCGGTTCAAACAGTCTGAAATGTAAGCATTTAACCTTGTAGTATTACTTCTCTAGGGAATTACCCTCTTCTATACAGTGTTTTTCACCATTTGGAGTGCCTTACAGTAATCAGTTAGCACACTGGTTTTCCATAGCTTGTTCTCATTGTTACTCATGAGGAATAGCACAGCACTAATTAAAGAAAAACCCCAATAACCCTCACCCTAATCTGTTTACCTTGGTGCTAATAAAGTTTCAGCAACCAGGTCTGGTAATTTCATTCGCCATGATATAAAGTTGATAAATGAATGGAAAACATAATAGTTAATGAGTAATCAAGAAATACATTGTGTTGTATGTTGATGGCTGAAGCTTCCAATATTCACATAAGCAATATTTCAGTCTTCAAGTGTAACACACTGTAAAGTGATCCTCTCCTGTTGCTTGGCTCAAGGATCTAAATCAGTTGTCTTTACACTGGAACAGGAGGGGGTATATTTTAAACTACAGACTTTTTGCTAGGCTGTTTAACAGTATAGACCCTCTGGAAAAGAAAGTCATCAAAACAACAGAGGAGTGAGGTAAAATCAAAGTGATCTGACAAATATAGGGGCTGAGACGGAAAGGGTTCTGTTAAAAAGGCTTTACTACCAGAGAAATTGTGAAATGGAACAAAGCTCTCATTACCAAGTAGGAGCAGGTTGATCAAGTAGGGTAATCACATAGTGAACAGTATAGAAGAGCATAATGCAATCAGTATGTCATAGATTCATAGGCCTGAAGGCCAGAAAGGATTTCTGTTACTCTCAGTTTTTCTGTTGAGCATTATTTTGCAGTGTACATCTGTTCTAGATCATATATAGTCTGAATACTTTGCTGTTATATGCCATTACACATCATCCCTCCGCTGAGATTAGTATTTATATTTAATCAAAACACAGCTTGTTCTTGACTAGATAAAAATTAAAAGTCTTCTGGTCCTAATAAAATGAAGGCACTGTAAGAATGTGGGCCTAATTTCACAACTGAATTTACCTGATCTTCATTTTAACTCTTTGTTATGTCTTCTTGTAATAAAACAAAAGTCTACTTGTATGCATTAGTTTTTCTTTCCACTCTGAAGGTATATGCATAGTAAGTTAAACCAATTTTGAATTGTCTCTAGAAAGGTAAAATATAGATTCTTGTCATATGGTATCCTTCTCAAACAGCTTTTTCTGGACTTCAATTAATTTCTAGCTGTTGCTGCTAAAAGGCTTAAAACGAAGAAGGCCAATGGCACCCTGGCCTGTATTAGCAATAGCGTGGCCAGGAGGACCAGGGCAGTGATTGTCCCCCTGTACTCAGCACTGATGAGGTCAGACCTCAAAACCTGCGTCCAGTTCTGGGCCCCTCACTACAAAAAGGACATTGAGGTGCTGGAGAGAGTCCAGAGAAGGGCAGTGGAGCTGGGGAATGGTCTAAGGGTAAGTCCTGTGAGGAGTTGCTGAGGGAATTGGGGTTGTTTAATCTGGACGAGACAAGGCTCAGGGGAGATCTTATCATTTTCTAGAACTACATGGAAGAGGGTTGTAGTGAGATGAGGATTGGTGTCTTCTCCCACATAACAAGCAACAGGACAACAGGAAAGAGGTTCAAATTGTGCCAGGGGAGGTTTAGTTTGGATATTGGGAAAAAATTCTCCATGGAAAGGGTTGTCAAGTGTTGGAACAGCCTGCCTGGGAAACTGATGGATTCACCATGCCTGGAAGTGCTCAAAAGGAATGTGGATATGGAGCTTGGGGTCAAGGTTTAATGGTGGCCGTGACAGTGCTGGGTTAATGGTTAGACTCAATAATTTTAGAGATCTTTACCAACCTTAACAATTCTGTGATTCTATGACTCTGTGACCTTCCAACCTGTAGGAAAAAATTAATCTGCCAGAATTCTGGTGAGGTGGCAGTGATCGGTTTTCTGCAGAGCCAGTTCTCTCTTGATGTAAATGTGTGATTCCTGACTTGAGAGTAATTAGGGTATTCAGAAATCTGTTTCCATTCCAATTTGGAGCAAGAGCCAATTTTTCAAATATTGTACACAAACTGGATATTTCAGAACTGTTTCTTTCAGAAATATTGATGTGCAGCATACTAGCTACATTTTTCCTCTTTTTAGGCATCTAATGTCTCAGATATATCAGGATTTTTTAATAATTAGCAGGAAGAAATAAGCACTTACATATCAGATAAATCATAGATTAAAAATGCACATTACAATGGGAAAATAACATGCTATTAAAGCGGAATTCTTTACATTGATTGTAAAATCTGAATGCCAGGAATCCAAAAATCTTGAAACACCCTCCCCCCACCCCTCTCTTTTTCCCAGGCTTAACTTCACTCCTGAATTCTCTACCTTCTCTTCCGCAATGGCACAGGGGGACAGGCAATAAGGGTTGTGGTCAACACATCACATGTTGTCTCTGCCATTCCTTCCACCTCAGAGGAAGGGCTCCTCACACTCTTCTCCTGCTCCAGCATGGAGTCTCTCCCACAGGAGAGTCCTCCACAACCTTCTCCAACTTGAGTCCTACCCGCAGGCTGCAGTTCTTCATAAACTGCTTCAGTGCGGGTCTCTTCCACTGAGATGCAGACTGCTCCAGTGTGGGCCTCATATTCCCACTCATCTCTTCTCTGGCTGCTGCTGGTGTTGCACAGGTTTTCTTTTCCCCCTTTTAAAATCTGTTATCCCAGAGGTGCTACCACCACCATTGATGAGTTTTGCCTTGGCCAGCAGCGGGTCCATGCAGAAGCTGACTGGCATTGGCTCTATCGGACGTGGGGGAAGCTTCTCACAGCTTCTCACAGAAACAGTCCTGTAGCCCCCACTACCAAAACCTTTCCACGTAAACCCAATACATTCTGCATCTCAGCTCTGTGTATACATATTTAAGAGTTGTCATTGAAGTGCACATTCATCACACAAACTTGATAAACTTCTCTCAGATCAAGAAAAAGAATTCTCCACACCAAAATCAAAATACCATAATCACAACACCAAAGAAAAGTTGACAATTTGCACACAATCTACCCCTTGTCCCTTCAGTTAAAACAACTAAAATTCCCCATGATCATTCCACTCTTTGCTCTCAAATATCATTCAGTCCATGTTTTGCCCATTACCTCTCCTTATTCTTATTGATCAACAATCTGTTGATCCATGTGGCTATAAACAAAAAGCAGTAGTAATGTGATGCCTTTGTTCAGATAATTCTCTTATTTGTTCAGTGGTTCTCTTGTCTCTGCTTTGGAGACATCTGTGACATTTTACCAGCCAAAACCATAACGATGGATGTGTGAATGAAAAAACACACGAACATCTTTGCCTTGAGGAACATCTCTGACTTTTGAGCTGTTGACCCACAGTTTTCAAAGAGGATCAGTAGATAGGAAAATAGTCTAGAAACCAGCAGTTGCTGTTTCTGTTCTTGGCTCTGCACAGCACTGTCTTGATGCAGGTCCCTGAACATGTAATTTCATATTTCTGTTTTTATTTTCTCTCTGAGACATTGTTATTCTATTTAAGTGGAAATCATTGCAGCAGGGATTTGCACTTTGTCCTGTGCTGAGTGTGATGGATTTTCTAGAGCCCATTGTCTGGGCTAGCTTGCTTCTCTCCAGCTGTCAGCATGTGAAGCAGACATCTATCATCACCAATTAATTGTATCTGATAAAGTTCCTTATGCCTGTTGAAGTTGATGGATACATTTGTCATTATCACGTTGTAAAGCATCTCCCAAGCTTCTCTCTGCATGGAAGCTGCCCAAGCATGATTACTTTTTTCAGGAGGTTTTCCCAAAATAGTGTCTAGGTTAGTACTACCAGTTGAGTTTATAATAATATTTTCAGTTCTTCAATATGCCATCTCTTTAGTGCATATGCAGTGTAAAAAGCTTTGTACTCAGGGAAGTCCCCCTGAAAAAAAAGATTGTTTTATTCTATTTAATTCAGTGTATGACCTTACACTAACTTGTAAATTAACTTCTGTATGGTGATGCTTATGTTATATATAACATATATGTTATATGCTTAATGTAGTCTCCACACAAATTCATTTTGTATAAACTTATTCAGAAGACTGGGTTCCTCTGAAGTACAAGGTTACTTTGAAGTAATTTGGGAAGGTTTATTGAAAGTTGTAAACAAAAGGGTCCTTTGAGGGGTTTAGTGAATCTTTAAAGGCCACTTACATTAAGGCCAGTGGAATTTGGAAAATAACTGACCTTCCTCTCTAACTAATTTCCAGATTATCAGTGTTTATCTTAGAATGTGAAGCTTCTTCACATCTAGAACAAAATATTTTCAAAAAGAAGGTAATCAGAACTCATATACCTGTTTTAAGTAGGCTTAAGTTAGGGGTGATTCCTGTCAAAGCAGCGTGACATAGAACATATCAAAGAAATAGATTCCAACATTTTGTTGTTAAGAATGACTTTGACATTTAGAAAAATATTTTTCATTCGAAAAAACAAGTTATCAAAATGATGTTTTCTTCAGGTACTGATAAATGTACTCCAAGACCAGTATCTTACACAACAGAAGCCCCTACTTGTTTCAGTAAAGGCTACTCTTAACTAACTGTTTTATTATCAAGTGGTTTCTGCATACAGTCACCTGCTCTTCATACTGTGTTTACCACTCACAGCTGAAAACATATACTTCATCAAAACCACACATATTCAACTACAAGCTAAAAACCCCCCAGTTATTTGAAACTCCATGTGACATGTGTTTCCTTTCTCAAAGGGATGTGCTGTAACTTCTTTGCCACATTTGTGACAGGCTTTCTCCAACTAATTTGTAACAGGCATGTTTGGTTGCTTTTAGAGGCAGTTTTTAATTTGCTTATCTAGTTTGTAAAACCTAATCTTAGGCAAAACAGTGTTTATAAAAACACTTCAGATTTTTTTCGGTTGGCATCCAATCCTCTTATTACCTACAATATAAGATCCACAAGGCTCTGGGGGGTTTGGGGCTCTCTCTACTGCTTGTACTATTTGAGGATATAAACTAAGTAAAACTGAAGGTTACATATGCTCTTTAAAATATGCAGGAAATACTTACTGATATTGTTCTGGTTAGTTATCATCATTATCACTGTTATTTGCTTTTACAATGTAAAGAAGGATTTGCAGCTATTCAGCTAATAGAATACTTCCCTCCTGATCAATTTATTGAAAGTTGTCATATGTGAAAAACATATTGTTTGGTTTCAGTTTGTTGAAAGAAGTTTATAGCATGATTAAACTGAGAAATTCCTAGTAGGCAAACTTTGATGATGTGAACAAATCAGACTGTCATATTCTGTGGTGTGAAGAAATCCTGTATAATGATCCGTAGAGGGTCCATGATTTGGTAGACCCTAGGTGAGCAAGTACTTTATCCGTTTTAGGATCAACTTGTCAAATTTTGGCACTGATGCTAAATCATTAGTCACACTCATGCATTAGCTTTTGGAGGCAGACTGCTTCACACCATGCAGCTTCTCTCTGTAGATTTTAAGTTGATTTTTATGACCATGCATGTATCTTGATACAAGTAAGCAAATGGGGCACAATTTTAAATCAATATCAAAGTGAGTCCAAACCCTATAAAGACAATCCTAGACTTTTTTTTTAGTTTGTTTTGCTTTTCTAAATCTAGAATTGGTGGAAAGTTCAAATAAATCTGTAAAGATTGTGCTGGTCTAAACAGGAAAAGGACATAAAGGAAGCATTACAGATAGCATTACAGATATTTGGGAATTTCTCTCTATCATAATCTCTGCTTTATCCAGATCAAGTATGATCATTTACTTTTCATGCAGGCTCCCACTTTCCTCTGACAGTGACAAAGGGAAATGAGTATAGCCTGTACCTGTTGAGAGGATGTATTATTGGCTGCTTGCCATTTATTGATGGCATGGAAATCCATTAACTTTGACCATCCCTCCTAATGATGTCCTATAAAGTACTGCCAAATTGGACAATATGGGATTGCCAAGGGAAGTATGAGGACATGGAAGAGAGGAGTACATGTCCCTTGCAATAATCTTTGCTCTCCCAAGTTGCAATGTCAAGTGGCTCTTTTTTCATAAAGTCTATGTCAGGTGCATTTCTGAGTCATTCCTCTTGTATTGATGTAAGGATATGAAATCACACATCATTACTACGTTTTGGGAAATAGGTTGGAGCATTTTTCAGGAGGTCACATTCAAGGTAGGTGTTGGGTGAACAGGCTGATTTTCTAGTTCATTTTGTAGAACAGATTTTCTGTTGGAATTTTATTGCTGAGCCTTTTAACATCCTCCAAGAATTTCACTTAATTTAAACACCCATGTTTGGAACAAAATCAAACTCCCAAACAAACCTTGTAGGTTACCTAATATTAAAAAACCCCATAAAGACTCTTATTCTTGCAGCCTTGGCTTCTCAAATTACTCAGTCTGCTTACTGAGTAAGATGAGTTTGTTTTTAAACATGACATAGAGCAGAATAACTTGGATAACTAGATTTTTTTCCTCCCCAATATTCACTGTAATGTTTTCTTAATTAAAGTATTTTGATTTTGGAGGAAGGAGACATTTGAGCAGTTGAATAATTTCACATTTGTTTGTAAAAACATTTTGAAGTAGATCTTATTTACCAATTTCCTCAAATACTGGACAATATCTGATGACTACTGGATCATTCATAGAGAAAGCTTTGCTTCTTTATTTGTGCATGTTCTTCTAATCAATCCCTGATTCAGGACACCTGAACTTTAATCCTCAATTTGCCATGACTTTAGCTCCCTGTGCCATTTCTGATTGCTTCTTTGACATAGTTTATGCATTGGCTCACTATGTATACGAATAGAACAAGAGATGTTATGACCTTATGTAACACTTAAAAAGTTGACATCATTTGCTGTTAAGACACTTTGGCATTTAAGGGATTGTAAAATTAATGTTACATCTGTGCATACATCGGTATTTCTAATAAGGTTGCTATGACATAATCATTATAAATAGCTATTTGTTTTGTATATATAAAATGCACACATCTTCTCTGCATGTGCTAAAGTGATTTCAGTGCTTTCAGTCTTTGATTGGTGAAGCCAAAAATATAGTGCAACAAATTCTTATTGCCGCACTAGTTTTCACTCAGAAATTTTGAGTTCATTACCCAGACACTTCTCACCTCAGTTTCTGGTCCTTTTGTTAACCAGTTGTCTGCTTAAAATGTACCCGTTAACATTCTAGCCTCACTTTTTTCCCCTGTTTGGGGGAGGCCTGGGGGTGGTTGATTTTAGCCTTTATATTTCTGGTGGCTGGGACACATATGTTCTCTGTCCCTACACGACTCGCATGTTTCCCTCATTAACCGTTTGTTTCAGCTGCACTGTCTGTTTTCTGTGGGAACTGTGAAGATTTGAGATGCTAATGTACTTTCAAAGACAGAAAACAATCTCCGTTACTCCCTTTAGGCTGCCAGGCTGGTAGGAAGGCCTTTAATAACCTCAGCTTATGTTTTGTTATATGCTGTTGTTTCAGGTTCAATGGATCCGAAAGACTTTCTGAGGGAAGCACAAATAATGAAGAACTTGAGACATCCAAAGCTTATACAGCTGTATGCTGTCTGCACTTTGGAGGACCCAATTTATATTATTACTGAGCTGATGAGATATGGAAGTCTTCTAGAATACCTTCAAAGTAAGCAAATGACTATAAACTCATTTTAAGGGTGCTGCAGTTGTCAGTTTCGTAAATACACTAACACAGAAGTACAACACACTGGTTTAATATAAAAGCTGCATTATTTGTCATGTGTGAGGGTGAGAAAAGCAGAAAGAAAGGTTTATGAATTTTTGACGTGCCAAAATCTTTGAGAAGTAGGAAAGAATCACATTCACAGTTTGATTCTTGCCTTGTAATGTCCCATATTTTTTCACCTAGTTCTATGAGTAGATGGGAACATACACCAAAGGAATAAAAATATAAGTATCCAGAAGGATAGGTCATCATATTTGACATGAAATAAAGGCACTTCCACAAAATGTACTTAACAGCTTTGAAAACTATTACTAGTCAGGGACAGCTTTTCACTATGAATTTGTCCCTTGCCTATCTCATCAGGGCTTTTATCTCAGCAACACTTCAAAGTGCTCTTTTGAGGGCAAATAATAATTAAAAATAAAATTGTACAGCCTGGAAGAGACTAGCATAATGGTTGCACTTTTAAGTTAACTCCTGTTATTGGGAAATGCTTGATTCTAGTGCTGTTACCCATTTTCAGTTTAGCAGATGTCTATGAGATGCTAAATGTCTTTAAAACTGTAATGGTCTCTTGAAGACAAAATATTTGCTGCCATCATCATGCTGAATTTCTTCTCTGCTTCCAGCCCATAAAGCAAAGCCCTGTGTAATACCACAGACAGCATTTACCATGACACATGCCTTCCCTCATCTTCTTTGTGGAACCATTTTTGAATGAGGCTCTGTCCACAGACAATTACAGCTAAAGAAATCTCTGGTACAGGGACAGCCCGACCAGGAACTGCCCAGAGAGGGTCTGCCATGACCTTGGGCCAGATCATCTACAGTTCTGTAGGCATTTACTGGCCAGAGGTAGCAAGGCACAAATTTCCTTTAAATTTTCATCTTTGGTTCCTTTGTGTGCAGATTGCCGCTTATCTGATTGAAAGACCCTGGCACATCAGGAAATGATTGCTGTGCATGGAAACATTTATTGCACTGGAGAAATAGCTCTGAGAAAGCCAGGATGAGTCACAGCTATTGCAGAGGTGAAAATTGGCCTGTTTGTGCACAGAGTAAACATGTCCAGGACACATCAGCACTGCAGCCTGCGTGTGGATCAATTGCCAGCATATGCACAGCAGCTGCCCTTGCTGTGGGCAGCACGTGTATGCAGCCTGCTCCTGCCTAAGTGCTCACTCCTGTAGCCCTGCATGAGAGACTGTGGAAAGTCAGTTGGTTTCCAGGCAGCCGTCAAGATATCTGTAAAAATGTCCAGCTGAAACTCAGCCTGGTGGTATCCCTCCTTGTCTGATGGCCTATGGATAGGGAGGTGCACAGAACTAAGAGGTGGAGGCAGAAATCCAAGGGCTTTGATAGATATTGTGGTCAGAGAAAGTTTTCTTGAGACCCAGACTCTTCAGGGAGCAGGAAAATATTTCCAGAAGGCTTCTGTCTCTGTGTGCACTATGGGTAAATATGGCAAACTAGAGCAGAGGAAAGTCCAGATATTCCTTGTTCCTATTCCTCTCCTAAAATGGCATGGTATGCTTTTCCAGCTTTAAAAGTCCCTAATATTTTATTCACAGTTACTATCACATTTCACCATAATGACAGCTACTTAATAATGATGGACATGTGAATTCCCTGTGCACACTGGAAATGTACTTTGGGATAGTTCTTGATGAACACTGCTATGCAGAGTTATTGAGCTGCCACCAGCACGAGAAAAATGCACCTGAAAACTTTTCTTTGTTATTGGAAGTGAATGAAATGGTCATAAATATATGAGTGCTTTTATCAATTCTGATAGACCTGGAGCTTGTTCTGGCAGGGACACAGTCTTGAAATTTGGTGAATTATTATGGAGGCAATGCCCTCACTGGAGAAAGTGCTGCTTATTTATTTTTCTCTTTTCTTATTGAAAGATACCTGTCGATGAGAATATTTTCCTGTCTTTTCTATATGAGGTATTGTGATTGATTGCTTTGAACAGGGTGCAGACCCCAAGACTACTTTAATATTTTCTCTAATAAATTTTTCATGTGAGGTTGAGGGTTTTGTCAAAAAATATTAGTAAAAAAGGACATGGAGGTGCTACATTTTCTTTATTGGTTAAAGATGGGAAGATTTATAAATTCACCAGTAGTGCCTGATTTTGAGTGTGGAAGTTATATAAACCNCAGGTAGTGATAGGACAAGGGGGAATGGCTTTAAACTGAAAGACAGTACGTAACTCCTAGAAAGTTTACATTAGGTAACTCCTAGAAATTCTTCATTA
Organism: Ptilonorhynchus violaceus; assembly: GCA_013397565.1. Classification (NCBI taxonomy): domain Eukaryota; kingdom Metazoa; phylum Chordata; class Aves; order Passeriformes; family Ptilonorhynchidae; genus Ptilonorhynchus; species Ptilonorhynchus violaceus. Next base: position 2,191,029 of record VZRJ01008186.1, on the reverse strand, counting down.
TGAGGGTGGTGAGGCACCAGGACGGGTTGCACAGAGAAGTTGTGGATGCCCCATCGGTGGAAATGTTCAAGGCCAGGTTGGGTGGGGCCCTGAGCAACGTGGTCTGGTGGAAGGTGTCCCTGCCCATGGCAAGGGGTTTGGATCTAAATTAACTTTAAGGTGGCTCGCAACCCAAACCATTCTACGTCTATATCAGTGCTTTTGTTGTTATAGTTTTTCCTTGCTTAAAACACTTCAAAACAAACTAATGCACCTGTATACCCATATGAATAAAGCTCTAATCTCTTCTGAAGTGCTCTGAACCAGCCAAATGGGAGCTGGCTCTGTTCTGGAAACTTCCACAGTTGAGCTAATGCAGTGCTGTCCTTGAACTTGTGTGCTTTGTCTGGCCCAGCCCAGAGTTTTGAAGGTGTAGTCAGAAATTTTTATGAGGCAATCATACACGATTTACACTTCAGATCCCAGAGACCCGTGATTTCATCCTCTGTCTTTGTGCACAGGTTGTAACTCCTGATCAGCTGAGGCTCCTCCTTAAAGCTTTCCCTTCTTTAGCTCCAGAACAGCTGCAGTGCAGAACCAGCTTACAGAGAGAGATCATCCAAGAAATACTGCAGCAGCCAGGGCAACAGTGGCCTCTTCTCCTCCCTCAGCCCACAGGCTAAAAGGCAGTAGGTCAGCCCAGTCTGGTATTCCAAACAGGCCCCAGTGGAAGAAATGATCTTTCAGCTGCCACTCCACTGTTAGAGGTAGATCTCATCCTTGTCCTTTAGCACAGTGCACCTGAGTGTCCTGCAGGGAATAAAACAGGGCGGGTTTAGCAGCTCTAACTACACTGAAGCAGCTCATTAAACACGAGGCTTGTGAGTCATCCTTTTTTCCCGTGATATTGCCATATTCTGCCTCTTGGAGCCAGTTGAAGTCAGAGCATCAGCAGACCAATGACAAACCTGTGCTCAAGTTTGTCTGCATCCTTGTCTGCTCTCACCAGGAGGTAGTTCACAACCCATGCAGAGAAAGAAGCCGCGTGCAAGGGAGCATTTAAAGCTGACTCACGTAAGCTAACTTCCAAAACCCAGATACTAATGCAAGGTACTTGTACACATTTCGTTATTTTCCAGTTAAATACAACATGAGCGTCATTTGTGGATTTATATCTCGGTCTAGCAAGATGAATAATAAATATTGATGCCTGCTGGTTATCAGAACTGCAAATCTTCAGAATGTTGTATTATTCTGTGGACTGGATTTTCACACAGTCTGATTTTTTGTCAATCTTTCATTTAAAAGTCAAGGCTATTATGAAACACGTGTAGGAGAAGAAAGGACATTCTGAGTCAATAATAGAAGTAAGTAATCTTGGTGCTGGATTATCATGACAACAAGTTTAGCCTCAAAAACAAAGTAGGGTAATACACATATAGGAAAAATGTAATAATTTTAAATTTTTTTTTTTTTTGCCTATTCATGTCAGTACAGCCAGATGAACAGGAAATTCAAGGCCTGGAGATTGCAGAATAGATTAGTAAACAATGGAATGTCACACTCTTCATAAAGTGGGATTGCAAGGTTACGTGAGATAAAATGCCAGAACTGGAGGAGGCTATGCAAAACAATGCTAAAGCACACTATCACTACAAATCAATTAGAAATAAACAGGAAATTGCCAGCTACAAAAGCTTAATTTCTTTAACACAGAGGCAGTAAGTAGAAGTCACCAACCTGCTGAGAAAGGAGAACAGCCAATAAGGCTAGCAGCAAGCATTCAGCTTTTTGATATTGATAAGATTCTGAAACAGAAGGTTGAAACTGTTTTGAGTGTTAGAGGCTACAGAGGTAGGAACTCATGCTTCAGTGCTGCAGCATTTGGGATTGGGTGGCAGTGGTCCTTGAATGTAACACTGATTTGGGTTACCTTGGGGTTTAAAATCTTTTGCTGCGAGGAGGTTGGTTAGCTATCCCCAAAATGCCACAAAGGCCATGAATTTGTATTCTAATGTGTTATACCCCAATGACTTTTTTTTGGTTGCCTGTCTTACAATTTTTGGCTGCAGTTTTTCATGGCCTAAGACTCTTTCCTTCATTTGTGGAGGCAAGTTGCTCTGCTCAAAGTTCTTCTACTATGTTGTTTGAACAATGGATCTTTGATTGCCAAATCTCAATTTCTGGGATTTGCTGGTCTTAGGGTGGTGAGAATGACATGCACATTGCTTCAAAAAGTTCTACTAGAGAAGCAGGCAGCTTGAAAGCAGCTCAAGGAGTCCTACTGTTGAGTAGCAACAACAGACATAACAGCATGAAGCAGTCAAGTGGACTGGAAAGTGAAAATGAGAGTTACACTTGACAGCAGGTGGTATTTTTCCTAGTAAGAATCATTGGAGAACAGGGAACAAGAATAATTTTGTGCTTTTCCATTTTCAGTCAGCTTTGGCTACGGCCACTGGGTACTGACATTAACTCTTATTCACAGTTTGGAACAGTTCTATGCACATGTCAGAAAGGTGCATATGTCACTATTAGTAGATAAGAGGCTTTTTCTTTGGACTCTGTCAGCAGCTCCTTCCAGGCCTAGATCAACTCCTACATTTAGTATCTACTCTTTTAGAGAAGATGGGACAGGCATTGTTACTCAGTTATTGTGAAATAAGTCATGTCATTTGCTAATCTCTGTCATTTGGCTGGGCTGTTACTTTATTGTATTGCATGGTTTTGTTCATTTGTTTTGGCTGTTTGAACCAGTCAGGTCTTCAATTATTTGTCTGAAATCTGTAAATAGTATGTTGTTCTTGTAATCTTCTTTTAAAACAGAAGATGGAGGCTCTCGAATCTTCCTGACACATCAAGTAGACATGGCTGCTCAGGTGGCTTCTGGGATGGCATACCTTGAATCTCAGAACTATATCCATCGGGATCTGGCAGCCAGGAATGTTCTTGTTGGTGAACACAATGTTTACAAAGTGGCAGACTTTGGACTTGCAAGAGTTTTTAAGGTAGGTTGTGAGAGGGTGAATTGTCTCTGCTTTTTACTCTGGAGAACGGGGTGGAAGGGGCTGAATAAAGAACAAATTGTAGCCCCTGAATTTACTGGGTTCAGCCAAAAGGCAAGGCCAGTGAGAAAAGGACTTTCTCACTGGAAAGTGAGAGAATGGTGAAAAGGATAGTGTTCACTTGTATCTTCTACCTGCGTTATCCCATGCAAGGTTAAATGTTTTCTTGTGCCTTTGTGTCAGCCTGAAGAAGGCATCCTGGTGTCTGCTTCCCACACAGCCACCCAGAAAGGAGCTTGGCAAGCAATGCTCTTTATTTATTTATAAGCTGGACAACCTTTATCCACAATACTAGTGTCTGCAACATGGAGGGGGATTGCAGGAATGATGGAAAAATTATATACCCTGTAAGGGAAGACATATAGAAATGTATTGACAGCTTTTCTCTCCTTGTTTACTTCCCCACTGCCTCCATGATACTTGCGAGTGCAGGTAGTAATCATAAAAGGACCTTATTCCTCTCCACAACTAATAGCAAAATTCATAAAGTGAGCTCTCAGAGCTTTAAATCTGATGTAGTGGCAAATTCTTTGCCACTGCACCGTTTTTTTTATTCCCCTAGCTCTTGAAGGCAGAAAATGCCAAGTAGCACTGACCAAGATCTCCCTATGATCTGTGATCCCTATGAGCTGTGGTTTAGAAATGAGATTTCCTACCTCTGATAATTATTTGATCAGTGTTGGAAAGATTTAATTTGCTATCCATATCCATAATCCATATTTTATGGATTTCAATACGTAATCTATAATTTCTGAGGTTTTTGGTTGGTGGGGTTTTTTTTAATTCATGTTCTCGCACTGAGAAGGAAAAACAGAGAAAAAATTCCTCGGCCTCTTGTTTGTTCTTTTCCATTCAAGCAGCAGAAACTGAAGTTTGTAACAGAATTGGATCTATTACATACTGAAGTGTAGAATAATGGCTTAACAAAGGCGTCAAAGGACTTTGAAAGTGCTTCTTGCTTAATTTTGATTCTTCTAGATATGCATAAATTCAGATTGCACGTTTTTTAACATGAAAAAAAAATATTTTTAAATGAACAATGCTCACAATGGATATTTCTCTTCTGTCCTCTCTAGAAAGGGTAATGATTTACAGCTGTTGACCCTTCATGTTAAAACTGAATTTTACTAAAATACTCAGTCATGGAATCATTTGGGCAGACTTTCTTAGGAATATTTTGTCTCCTAAGCCAAAACGCCAACATAGTCACATATGAATATCACAAAGTATTAGTTGTGAGAAATGAAATCTCTATTTTTGTATGCATTATTTATTACAATGAAATAATTTCTTGTTTATAGAGATGAGTGTTATGGTCAAGATGCCGACTGTATCAGTCTACGGATACAAATCACTAACACCCAGTATTTTCAAAACTGTGGAGCGTTGCAGCTAGGAAACACATTCTGTATTAAAACTCAAAAAAGTAAATCTGGTACATGTTTGCCTGGATTTTCATGTGAAAAACTTGACAAGGCTTGGATGTGACTTGTGTATACTAAATTACATGTCAAAATTAAAGAGAGTTCACAAAATATAGATGTCTGTGCAGTAAGCCTTTAAGGACATGATTCTACAAATTTGCAAGTCAACAGTTTTCCTGTGTCTTTCACCTATACTTTACATTAATTAATTTGACTCACTGTAAACTCATATGTTAATTTGAATCAGTCAGAGTCTATTCTTTGGTCCCCGAAAACTCACTTAAGTGATTCTTATCAAAGTCAATGGCCCTTCAACACCACAATAAATCACAGAAGAAAGGTTCTGAAATTCATTAGCTCTTTCTCGTGCCTTCTCTGTTTACTGAAGACCAGACGTGGAGCCATTTGGTCTCTAGTGTCAGCAGGATGCTTACATTGCCACTCCCGACAGACTTTTGAAGTCTTGCATGCCAGATCCAGAATTCACAGTGGCAAGTCATAATTAATCAGGAGCCACTCCAACGCTGTGTACTTGCTTGAAATGATAAATGTTTTAGAAAAGCCTCTGATGAAGCCTCTGCATTTCTTAACTGCAAAGACAAATTCAATGATAGAGTTGAGAAAATGTGTATTTTAATGCCATGGAAGACAAGAGTTTGGCTAAAAGATTATAAGATTAAGCATATGCTGAGCTTTGTCAGGTGCTTAAGTGCTTTGCTGAAGCAGATCTGAAATCAGGCTTGCTTCATTTTACCCATGACAGGTAGAAAATGAAAATGAAAATGTTTATGAAGCTAGGACTGAAACAAAGCTCCCCGTGAAATGGACAGCCCCGGAGGCAATCCGCTACCACAGATTCAGCATTAAATCAGATGTCTGGTCATTTGGGGTACTTCTGTTCGAAATAATCACCTACGGGAAGATGCCTTACGCTGGTAAGTCCTTTTACCTAAAGAATGATGTCTCATTTTTTCTTGCTTTCAGAATGACACAAAAAAAGAAGGTTGAATGCCTGTACTATGGCATATTAAAGGCTTAAAACTTTAAAGAGAGAAAGAAGGCTGTTCAGATGAGGTCCATTTAGCAGGTCAGACCTTCTGGCTTCGCCAGGCTCCCTGGAAGCTTTGCAAAGGCTGTGATTAGCACACATTCAAGCTCCCTCTTGCTGGAGTCAACCTGCGCTGCACAGGCGCCTAAGCCAGCTGGCTATTTTCCTCCAGCATCAGATCAAAGATGCCAATTCTTGGAATGTGGAAAAAAGGAAGAAATAAGGGGTTTTTTTATTCCTCACTCTGTCCTTTTTTTTTTTTTGAGTATATCTGATGGAAGAATAGATTATATGTGAAGTGCTGCATAAGCACTTCAGGAAGAAGATGTCTGAGAAATAAATCGGGGTGTTTTTACCCCCTTTCCTCCTATTTGACTATTGCAGTGAAAAGTCTTCATAAAGAGAAGGATCACAAGAATGAAATAAATAAAAAAATAAAATGTCACCAACCCCAAAAGCAGATATAGTAGTCTGAGAGCAGCTACTATTTCTAGTACTGTGAGAAATGCTCAAGGAACTGTGGCTCCAATAACACATGATATCAGTGAGATGATTGACTCTGACTCATTTTGTGCTGGTGAGTAGAACACTAGGGAAGGACTAAAGCAAAAAAAAAGTTATGTTGCATCTCTACAGGCCTGAGGGGTAGTGCATTTGCCATAAACTACATTTCACAGTGTCCCAAACTGATACTTTCTATAAAAGGAAAAATTGATTTTGCTTTTTGATTCCCACCCTCACCTCCTGCAAAACTGTTCTGAAGAAAAAAAAAAAGCAAAGCAAAGCAAAAAATCTTGAAGTCTTAAATGAACTATAGATGTGTGCATATGGACACACACACATAAATGAATGATTCTAGTATAAACAATACGTAACACCATGGCTCTGGATATTGTCTGAAAATACATTCAGTGTTACGCCTTTGCAAAGGCGTAGTTTACCTGTATCTTGACAGTAGGAAGTTGCCATGGCTATTGGCTTACTTGGTATTACTTGCAGGAGTTTGTTCTTGGTAATCAGTTAGGAGAAGAGGTTATGTTGATTTGTGGTGGCAGTGCGTAATGTGCAGAGGAAACACCATTCGGAGGTCTAGGGAAAAGAAGTTAAGATTACGCAATTCAAGATTTAATTTACAGAGTAGAAAATTGAAAGGGAACAGGACAATAGTCTTAGTATATAAAATTATAGCAAAGGTAGGGGAATAGTTTCTTCTCCATGACTGGTGGTGACAGAGCAGGCAGGATGCCATTGCACAGCTGCCCTTGAGGAAAATTAGGGCTGACTTTAGGGAAAAGTTTCTAAATGTGGGGAGAATTCAGTAGTGGGACAGGATTTCTTGGGAGATTTTGTAGTCACCGAAACTAGAGGGATTTAGGAACATTTTAAGCTAAATTAGATGTCAGAAAAATTTTGGCAAACCCGGGTGCTAGAGGAAAAGCCTCACACCCAGACAAACCCATTTGTGATGCCTCACAGGTGGCAGAGTCAGGGTGAGGTGGTTGGGAAGTGTAGGAGGTGATTTTTAACTGCTGGTAAACAGTAAGAGATGAGGCTCCATCTCTGGAAGTATTCAAGGTCATGCTGGAAGTGGGGCCAACAGCAGGGGGGTTGGAACTCGGTGATCTTTAAGGTCCTTTCCAACTCAAACTATCCTGCGGCCATTCTATGATGAAGAGACAGGAACACATGGCACCGCTAAGTAGACCCTGAGTAGCCTTGGTGAACTCGTTTCGGCTTGCAGGTATGCCAGGACACCAGGTGATCCAGCTGCTGGACGACGGGTACAGACTTCCGCAGCCGGAGACGTGCCCGGCGCCGCTGTACGACATGATGCTGCGGTGCTGGAGTGCGGAGGCGAGCGCGCGGCCCACCTTCGATGCCCTCAGCAAGCAGCTGGAGGCCTACTTCGACACCGAGTCCTACTCCTACACCTAGGCCCAGGCTGTGGGACGTGAACCCCCGGAAAGGTCCTGAAGGACAGGTACTAGCCAACATGGCTAACAGGGAGCTGTGGAATCAGCCTAACGTCAGGCGTGGGGGATATTTGGAGGTCCTGAAGAATCCTGGTGCCTTTCATCCCTCGCTGATCCTCAAAGACTCTTAACATTTTTGCGGCTGGCAAGTGTTTTGCAAGACAAAGCATCAGGAAGCTGGAGGGGTGGAGGCTTTGAAAACTAAAGTTTCAGATTGCAAGAATAAACAAATGAAATGAGTCTAAGTAACTATTGTAGCTTTTTATCATTTCTTTATTGGAATTATTATTTGCTGTTACTTAGATTTTTCATTCCTATCAGTTTGTTCTCATGAAGGAATGTGATGGCTCTGCACAGCAGGATCTGTGCTCCCAGAGTCCTCTCATTGTAAAAAATAATAAAAGTAATCCTGTGACTGTGGTGATTCTGATTTGGCAGAATCCAAATTAATTGCCTTGCTTAGACTTGAAGTACGTGTGCTTTTGCTATATTGGAAAATAAACAGATGTTCATGGGAGAAAAGGAATTGTTTTGTGGATGCAAAGACTGATCTTTTTATGCTTTGTCCACTGTACTTCTTTTACAAGAATAAACATAATTATTATTAGATTCCTGAAGCTGTTTGTTCTTAAGATTGTTAAATAGTGCCACAGAACCTATGAGTTACTGTCCATTGAACTGTAAGGATTTATTTTATAGTTCTTAATTCTAGGGATATTGGAGGAAAAGACATTTTAACATGAACTCAAGACTCTCTCAATGTTTTAGAGTGACACCCTTTCCAATCCTGTTCCCCCAAATAACAAACCCTTTCCAACAGGGCCCATGAGCAGGTCTAGGTATTTTGCAGAGTGATTAGCAATCCCTTCTTCTACCTTCTTCAGATTCAACTTTAATACAGGAGATTTAAATAATAGATGATCCATTTTATTTTGTTCCATGCAGAAATGCAGCCCAGGTGCTTCTTCTAGCAGTCTTTATAGGTACAGATGTTAAAATTTTTTTGCCCTTTCCCTAAGTAACTACAATATTGATTCTGCTGAATTCTGGTATCACTGTGACAGTTTTGTATTCTCAGTTGTGAGGCCAACAGAACCAAGTTTTAATCATTTACTTATGATTCATAGTTTAATTATTTAACAACATAATTCAGGAATTAAGGGCTGCATTTTGTTAAAGTAGTGTGAGGTCAGTATAGGTGTGCTACCGTTTTCCTCTAATATCAGGAAGATTCATTACTTTAAGGTCTGGGTGGCTTTTATTACATCTTTTTCATATTATTTTCTTCTCTTTATACTTCAGACCTATTCATCTTGTTTGCTTGCCTTGCTTCTAATTTTTAATTTCCTTTTCCCCTCCTCTACCTTTGGAAGGCAACACACTGCTTGTTTCTTTCATCCACTTCTCTTATGTACTCATTATTCAAAAGCCCCTTCCTTATTTATTGTTTTTCTCCTCTTTCTATCTCACTACAGTGTCTTTCCAGCATTGTGTCTGTGTTCATTTTCTGTGCAGTGTTTCTACTAACCCTCTTTATACTAATTAAATTTGTAAAGCACAATACAGCTATAATTAATTAGCTGTCATAGCACCCATGTGATTTTGGAAAGTAATCATCCACTCTGAAAGAAGAAGAGGTTAAACGGCTTTGCCAAACCCATCTGATAAGAATTGGCATGGAAGGATCTGGGAGATTCCCAGGCAAAGTCTCCTGCTGTCCTCCGTCCATGCTTGTTTTGAGACTCATGCTAGCTACTGGCTCATGGCCTCAACAAGATGTTATTTATGGTTATCAAACCTCCATCAATCCATGCATCTCTCATCTAGCTAGGAGCTGTTTAACACTGTGTCAGTATGAGGTTAGCAAATCCCACAGAGCAGGTTTATGTAATAAGAATAGCAATTCTGTTATTTGGAAAGATCTCTGCATCAAACTTGTGATCTTCATGTTCAAGCAGGATTTCTAACATGATTTTTCAGACTTAAAACATTAAGAATGTTGCAAATAAAAGTTGAGTTTGCCCAATCAAAAAAACCCCCCAAAGCTGCAGATAAAACATATACTCTTAAAAAGCACAGACGTGTACATTTCGCAGGAGACAAGTTGCCAGGGAAAAAAAAAAATGACAGCAGGGAAATAGCAAAGTTTTCAGAATTCCAAATTACACCAACTGGTCCAAGCTGCTCTGTGCTGGCCTCTGCCCTTGGGTGGAAATCAACAGGATCTTGCAGAACTCCACTGAAGTGACATCAGTAAATCTGAAGAAATCCCACCTTTACAACGAATATATTCCTAAACCAACATTTATGGAGTAGAAAGTCTATTTGTCCAGCTAAATACTTTGTTTCCAAAGGGGAGAGAGATAGAGGTGCTCCTTGAAATGATGAATCAGTGCTGCAAAACTGCATTTCCCCTTTGCAGCACCTCTTGGTGGGGCTCTCTGTGTTTGCTGCTGTGAAGGAATCTGGCAGAGATGAGACCCTTTGCTGAGGGGTGTATGTAATAATCCACATGTTGTATACTGCAATTAGCTGTTTCAAGCCCCCTCTACCAAGCGTGGCCTTAGGAGCCACCCTAGGCTGAAAGGAGCAGAAGCTGCAAGTGAGCTGCACCCTGCTGAGCTGTGTCAGGAGCAGGCACCTGCATGTGATGACCTCCAGGTGATGCAGCCTGGCACACTGGGCTGCTGCTGGCAGGCGCCTTCCCCTGCTGGTGCATCCTGCCACTTCATCCCCTCTGCTTTCTCTCTGTGTGCTTGCACAGCCGCAGCTGGTTAATGGAGAATGGATCTGCCAGCTGCCTTTCCTATGTGCTGGCCAAGGGTGGGAGGCCAGCAGTGCTGTCTGGAAGCAGCAGGTAGGTTCACTTTGGTGTTTCTCATTATAGGCACTACATCAAATAAATTAATTTTGTGTTCATCTTTGAGGCAGCCTGTGCATATTTGGCCTCCCCAAAATGTACTGTATGTGAAACGGTGCGGTCAATCTTTGTCTTCCATGTCTGAGCTCCGTTTCCACCGCATGGATGTCTGTCCTGAGATCAGTGTACTCTCTTTTCTTAGCAAATTGGAAAGCAAGGAAAGGCAGGAAAGTAGGTTATTAATTTTCCTCTTGCTCTGGGTTGCACTGACAAAGTCTGGTGCCTGGTAGAGTCCCTTTGCCACTGTGAACAATCCAGAGGAGGCCAAGCTTGGAAACCACAGATGCTGGTCTGAGATCCATTGGTTCCTCTTTCTGGCTTAAATCCATGCACTTCCACTCACTCCCTCACTTTGCCTGTCTGGAAACTGCTGTTATACAAGTGAAATGCTGCCACTCTAATATGAGGTCTAATTTTGGATTTTTGTTTTTACTTGGGCTGGCAGGGGAACAAAGGACACAAAAATCATGAATGCAACAGAATCAGTAAAGCTCTAGAAGTAAAAAAATAATGTGGAAAATGAATCATTTGTTTTCAGCTCTTTCTTTCCATAGTTTTGCAGTCAAGTGGATCCATTATTAAGAAGGCAGGAAGAAGGCAGCAAAGAAAGATAAACCTTCACAGAGTTCAATTTGCTTACAGGCAATGCAACAAGCAAAACTATATCTTTCCGAGCCTATTTCCATTTTATAATAATTTTATTTATATGACAGATAACAATTACAGTCAGAAGTCTTTGCTATGACTTGTTTTAAATTAAACCTCAAGGTTATCATTTCCAGTTATAGTGCACAGCAAGATAGGTTTAACATCTCATTCTATTCTTGAGGCCTTTTATGTTCAAGGTTCAGCTAGAGCTATCTGTTGCAGTTGTTTTTACCTGATGGATCATGGAGGGAAAATAATGGATTCAGTTATGAGAAACAGTAATAGATTTTTTTTGAACTGAAATAAATTTCTATGTTTAGATAGAATAAAAGGATCAGGAAGAGATAAGTTGAATTTTCTACAATAGACTGGTCCTTGTGAAATTCACTTCACATAAATTGTACTGAGATGTCTTTTATGTAATGTTTTATTTATGTAATTCAGTTATTCTTTGACAACTAAATCATTCTCTGTGGTTTTACAAATGATAACTTAAAAATGTCCAACCAGAAAGAAAGAACCTCTATTTTTCTTGAACTCTTCATTCTTCAGAAAGTTCTGGAACAATGCAACTGAGCAGTAAGTATTAGAGAGTCCCTGGTGTTTACTTTTTTACTTCTGTTGAAGAACTTTGCTCATCTAATCTGCATTCAAGAATATATGCAGGGATATTAAACATGATAGGGTAACAGGGAACCTTCTATCTCTTGTACTACTTTCTTTTTCTGTCCATTGTATCCTGTGCTTGCTCTCCAAATTACTTGACTATGGACAGCAATTTTCTTTGTGTATATTTGTAAGTTACAGCAAACAAGGAACTGAACCAGCCAAGTGTATTATTTTCCTGTGGTTCAGGCTCAACAAACAATCAGCACATACCAAAGGAGCACATGGCTTATTCAAGTGATTGCTCCTTAAGCTCCCTCTCCTACATGCTTCTGTTTCACGCCTTTAAAAAGTGCTCTAGCAACATGTCCACTCAGTGTCCCCCTGGTCACTGTGACTGGTCAGCTATTTGTAGTGTATGGGTCTTGGAGCAGATAAAAATGCAGCTGTGCCACTGTGCTCAGAGAGGTAGAGATGTGTGGAAAGTTGTGTGGCTTCCACTCTGTTCTGACAACATCTGGGCCAGTGTGTGCCTCAGTCACTGCTGCAAAAGTTTGCCCAGAAGAACTCTTGTCTGTGCTTGAACAAAATACTGAGCTGCGGTCTGTGAAAAAAGACTTAATTCTATCCACGCTTCCTATTAGCAGGTCCGTGTAATTTATTTTTGCAGTCTCAGGCTTCTCAGGAAAGGCTAATACAAAACAAAAAAAACCAATGGCATGTATGAGCAAGCTAGGGAAATCACTGAAAAGTACTTTGGCATTTTAATCTTCACAGCTATATTGTGCTGAAGAATTCAGCCTGGCCTTATTTTGGTGTAGAGAAAATTAAAATGTACATTTGGAGCATTCAGTATCCTAGAAATGAATTTTAGGCAATTTCTGGATCTCATTATCTCTAGAATTGAAAACCGTGATAGAAATTTTACCTTGGTTCCCACCACTATTTTCAACAAAATAAATTCTGCAAAAATTAAGCAGAAATGAAGACAGATATACAAAGTCTTTATTTCTTCCCCTTTCCCCCATTTCTTTACCAATATTATTACAGGAGGATTAGAACTGCCACTGAGTGAAAAGACTCTTTAGTTATGCTGAGAGATAAAGAGTTTTTTCCTTTTCTTTTTCTTCAGTTAAAAAATAAAAAGTTAAGCCTTAAAGATTACTTCTAAAACTACACTGAAAAATAAAAGAGAGGTAGGAACAGTTTTTCATACTTTCATAATTGTTCTTGTCTTTAGGAAAGACAATGGTGAACATTTCAGTGCAAAGAAATTGAGCATTTCAGAAAGCTGCTACTGAATTTGTAACAAATGCTCTGAACAAGCTGATTACGCTACTTACAATATTAAAGGAAAGAAAAGCATATTTCATTGCATTCTTTTTCTTTAATTACTTTGATATAACTATCTGAGCATACTGATTGGGCTTATGTGTTTTAATATACTAGGGAATTCAAATATATATGTGCAGCAATATCAAAACACTTATTTTCTGTCTCTCTAGCTGGACAGTTATATCTCTGCTTAAAATAATATCTAAACACTAAAGTTTCTGTTGTTGGTCATTACAGTTTTCATGATTTTCAACATTGTTTTTTTTCTCTCACTATTTTTTTTTTTCTTGATATTAAAAAACAGTCCCTTGGATGTTTTTATGCTATGATCTATTTATTTACATTTGCAAATGGCAAAACCCACTCAGTATTTCAAAGTGCTCTATTACTCTGCCAAATGTTTAAAATGACCAAAAATAGAACACAATGAATTTGCTGGTTTTTGTTTTTTTTTTTTTCCTGAGGCAGCTTCTTATAAGAAATACCTATGTGCTCTGTGTCATCACATCTCAGTTCCACAGCCTTCTCACAAGCCAGGAGAATGAAAACTGAACTTGCATGTCCTTCTAGAACTCTTTAGCTCTGTGTTAATTTGCACCAAAATAAAAAGTTGGAAAAATGTACATTTCATTGTTCGTTTTACCTCCAAGGCACCAGTTCTCCAAAGTCAGCAATGTCAACTGAAGCCACACTCATCACAACACTTTGATAATAACTGTCTCCTCTTCCACCATCAGCATTGGCTGTCTCCTTAGCAAACTGGCTCTCATCCATACTGTCATCTCTGCCAGCTGCCAGATCAGTTATGGAATGAGAGACATGCAGTAACAAGTTAGAAACCCAGAAGTCCTCCCTGATTTATTTAACTGTCCTTCTGCCACATACTCATACATTGGATTATGACAATAATATGGACTCCTATTGCAGCAGACAGACTGCAGCTAATGAGAAATGACTTAAGACAAATCTTTGGGAACCCTCAACTATGAATGAATAACATTACTATAGTCAGATTAATAAGGTACTGAAATTTGGAAGAAATGAGGTTATGAGAGCTGCTACTTCACAAACTTCACAATAGCCTTCCCTGAAAAAAACATGGGCCTGTTTCTATAGGAAAGGGGTGATGGGAAGAGAAACTCATTGATGATGGGGCACAAGAGATTGTGATGTTTCCCTAAATTTCTGATGTCAGGGTTTTAATATTGATCCGGCATTTTCTCGTGCAACTAGAAATAGAAAATGGACTAGAATTTTTACTGGAGGAAAAATCTGTGATACAGGGTGTGACTCTAATCTAAGGTGCTGGTAATGCATGAATCTGCAAACATGACTGGGGTGGGGAGAAAGCTGAGGAGCTCTTTATCTGTATGTACTGTGACTACAGGAGGGTCTGGCTCCTGGACAGTTTGCCTCAAAAAGGAAACACACACTGGAGACCAAAACTGAGAGGAAATTTCACCACTGTCAATTACCTTGGAGAAAACTTCTGCCTTACAATCCTGTAATGCAAACACTGGTGACAAACTTTAAGTATTTGTTTGCACACTGTAGATGTGTGTAGGAATATCCCAGCTAGCTTCAGCTGTCTGTCTGCAGTAGCTGCTGTCATCTGGCTATGGCATGTGAAAACAGCTGTTACTGATTGGGATCGTTCTGACTTTTGATGTGGATGAGACATCTGATTTCTGAAATACCATTGGTGCGTGTTGGAGCTCATACACATCCGAGGCAGTGTTCTTGTCTTGGAAATTCTGCAGGGAAAGGCTTTGTTTTGGAAACTGCCTATATCCTGCTCAGCTGCTTTCCCATAATCTTCGAGAGATTTTACAAGATCTTATGTTGCAGTAACAGAAGACCCATTCCTACTGCCATTGACTCTCTGTATCAGCAGAGGTAGATAATGGACTAGGTAAGTTAGCACAGTTTCTCAAGAGAATATAAATAAGAGATGAATAATGAAGCAGAGAGTTCAGAGCAATAAATGAAGTGGATTTTGAATCAGTTATTCATTTAAATCTTCAGGTTTGTATGGATGTTTTATTTTATCCTTTCCACTTGGAAGTTTCTAATTTTTCCTCTCAGGAGAAGCTAGTCCTAACCAAAGCCATTACTATTGTCTAGAAATCCTAGTTAATTTTAATTTAGCTTGGCAAGTGAAACTTTTTAGTGTCAAACTGACTGAATTAGATAAAAGTTGGAAGCAGTCCTATACCAAGCTCATTTCCCATCCAACTTGTAGCTTTAGCCCTGGATAGGCCAGTAATGCTGCAGACTGCTGAGTAGGTCACTGGTAAGATGAAATAGCTTCAGGGTGATCCAACAGCTCTCCCCACCCTGGCACTGCAGTGGTACATGGTTGTATCACTGCATGTCTGTCTCCTGACAACACTTACCCTCTCCATTTCAGGAGCATGCAATGTAGCTGTGATTTCCTCTAATCAATTGTCATGGTAATAAAGGAAGGGTATTTGCTAATCCCTGCCTCATACAGTGATAAGAGATTTCATATACTTGTGGCTTCTGGAGGTCTGATAAGTGCATATCACATCCTCCTATAGGTCCCAAAACTCTAAAATAATTTTGGTTTTCTTAATCACCCTTGATTTAAGAAATGTGGCTCTAGCAATCAGTTATCATGTGAAATGATTCTTAAGGGCAGAGATAAAACATCCAGAGTATTAGAGAATAACCATATTTTATTTCTTTAATTCTTCATGAAACTAAATTATGAGTTATAATGAGATATTACAAAAGATTTATTCGGGATGGATTTTGTAGCATCATTGTGGAAAACATACTTACAATTATAAATTGTTTGTTATATTGGTCCTTCTTTAGCCTGATCTGTGGAATAACTGTATTCTCAACAGTGAATTCTTAATGTACTTTAGAGCAATATAATTTAAATATAGTGCAAGTGTCAAATATTGATTTGGAGTTAACTTATGACTGATATCTAAATCATAATGGCGCTGTTTCTTAAGGCTACAAACATCTGACCTCTTACTTTATTATCTTTTATATTTTATTAACAAAATTAAACTTCTGTCCTTCTAAAATTAAAATTTACAGTTGCATACTCTCTACGTGAATACATTTCTGTGGCTATGAAAGCAGCTTAGAAACCTTCTGGCACTTCAAAGAGGCTTTTTGAAATTAAGAAATAACAGTGTTCTCTATGGTATTTCCATGCCACAGGCAAAGGTGTAACTTCAGTCTCTGTGGATATAATAGAGAAAGCTTTACATCGCAAGGTAACTTGGTACCATTACCAAATAGTTGTAGAAAATTAGAAAACTATTACCACTCTCACAGAGAAAGCTGGAAAAATGTATCACCCAATTAGTCTCTGCAATTTTGTGATGGTTTGGCCTCATCGTTAGCAACCCCTGCACTAACTGATGAAGTTGTATCAGGTAGGTTAGCATAAGTTTCAACAACTGCAATGAAGATGTATATTCTCTGTACTTTTGAGAAACTGAGAAGGTGAAGGCTTAGTCACCTGGTCATCCATGTTCAGTGTTTTGGTTTTAAAAGGGAAAGGTGAAAGTTTAATAGTCTGCTGAGTGGCATTTTGAGCTAGCTCTCAAAATGCCACTGTTTCTTACCCATCGCAGGTAACTTGTAGCTCAGTACATTGCAGGTGTTCAGTTGAATGCTGTTTTTTACCCTGTGTTACTGCAGGTGCTGCTACTGGATTCATTTAATGGCTTAGGAATGGCCTGCACAAACCACAGACTTACTTTTGATTTATAGTGATAACCACTGAAAATAATTTGTCTGCCTTAAGTGGGTGAAGGTGGGATTGAAAGACAAGCTAAGAGGGCATAAAGTGCCTATGGGGATAAAGTGTTCGTGTCTAAAGACCAGCACTGTAGTCAAGAACGTGACAGCTAAATACCTGGAGTCCTTCTTTGGATGTTTCCAAGACAATGAGGCTAAAAGGTTGGGTCTCCTTGTGATTTTATGTGAGTCCAGTAGGATTTAGATGTCTTTTGTTTATTTTGGCCAGAAAAAAGTAATTCAAAGAAAGCCATCAAGTTTTTTTTTCAAAGGTGCAAATTCCTTTGGCAATTTGACTGCCTTTCCTTGTGTTGGCATAGGATGCAGCTTCCATTAACCACTTGGTTTCTACTGTAATGAATAGGAAGCTACAAAATAATATTATAGTTCTAGTTTTCATACTCATGGAAAATGTGACAAAGAAGTCACTCCTTCAGAGTAGGTGTTTTCCAGCCTGGCCTTCAGAGTAGGTGTTTTCCAGCCTGGCCTGCACCCTGGTACGTCCTCTGCTCTTTTCTATTGCTCTATGTTTCAGCTTAAAGAAGGGACACTCCCGAAGTTTTGTGGTCTTTGCAGGTTATATTGAATAACTTTTTTTTTGTGGTGGAGGTGTGATTGTGAGTTTTGTATTTGTGTGGTTTGATTTTGCTTTGCTTTGTTTTTAAATTTTCTCTAGCAAGGGCATAAAAAATTTAAGTTACAGAACAGTTTGGGAGGCAATGTAAGACTGTGTGTGGAGACCCCTGCATGGTCAAACCATGGTCCTTCCCCCAAATTTCACTAAAACTTCTTTCAGTTATGATGCTACACACAACATTGACATGCAGGTGTTTGCCCAACTTGACTCTTCCTGCTGTAGCTGTGGAAAGCCTTGCTAGTCTTGAACTGGAATTCAACCCGTAGCATTTCTGGGAGAAGAATTTCCTTTCCTGTCTTTTCTGATGGAGCAGGGGCATGGGGATAATAGAAGACAAATGCTGGATGCAGAGGCAGACACTTGCTAGCAGTTGCTTATTTCATTCCTCCTCCCTCTCCTTCATGGAAGCCTACTGAAGTGCAGGAAAAAAGTAGAGCAGAAACAGACTGATATAAATTATTCAAGCATGCTGCTGTTTCTAAGAAGAATCCAGAAGGAGTCTGCCTATAAAACATTAACATGGCATTTTTGAATTGTGATAGGTGGGTTGTGAGAAGAAAGCTTAAGAATGAGCAGAACACCGCTCTAAGGAAACAGAGACATTTTTTTAAACTACAAACAAACCTGCTTTATCACTGAGTTGCACGCAAGCATCCAGTGATTGTGAGTTTGGGAAAAAGGGAGATGGCGGGGAAGAGGTCGTATTAAAATCTTACAGATTCTTTTCAATAGGCTACAAAAGATTTGTTCAGTGCTGCTATGGGAAATCAGAAAGAGAGTCAGAGTCCAACTGGGCTTCTCTGCCCAAATTTCACTCCTTTGGCTAAAACTGGGGAGTGATCCACTTGCCCTACTTAAAATGGTGAAACCTCCTTTTTCTTCTGATTGACAATTTGGAATCTTAACTTGGTTATGATCTGTCTGCTTTCCCTGGAGACTCCAAAGTACAAAAGGTGCAAAGAAGATGTAATTTTTTATTTAGCTTCAGTAGATAGTAACAATACAATCATGCCAAATTCCCTTATCTGATAGAGCATTTTTTCAATAGGGAAGCCCTACGGCAATGTCAGATGCCCTCTATTTAATGACATCCCTGTATCTCAGAACTAAAATACTATTTTGGACAGACTGAAGACAAGTTTCCAGGTGAATAAAATATCTCCCAGCACTAGAGACAGTGAACAATACCTTATGTTGAATGGAGCAACTATGTAGAATTCATGAATTTGTCACTGTATTTTTTGGCTTTGTACCTTTAGCTCAAAGTTTCAAATCTTTGACTCCTATGATTTAGCCCTATGGCCTTTCTCTTTTTCCCTAGAGGTGATTCAAGCTTTCTGTTCCTAATGCAGGTTTTCTGCAAAAGCAAAGTATGCTACCTATACAGAGGCTAGGCATAAAAGTGATGCTCACAAAAGGCCAGCCTACAGAAGTAGATTTCCTTCTCTCTTTCTTTCCATATATAATTTGTATATAGTACGATTTCATTTCCCAGCTGAATTTCTTTCTTTACTGTTTTTGTCCCTCTTGGGCTGACTTTTTTCTCCTCTCTGTCCTGCAGTGTATGATTTTCTTTTTATCTGCTCACTATTCCTTTTTTTTCTCAGATATACAATGCCAATAGTATTTGAGTCAATTTTTAACAGATGAATACATTTAAAATAATGCAAAGTTATCCTACCCACTTTACCCAGGCAGCATAGGAAAATAACACCTTTGCATAGTTAGCCAAAGGTACGAATCAGAACTATGTCTTTGATAAAATTTTCATAAAATAGAGGCCCCTAAAATGGACCCTAAATTGTGTGGTGTAGATCTGTTTTAGCTCCCTCTTGTTGTTGAATGTGTGGCCAGAGAATCCTGTGTTAATTTTTAAAAAAATGCCCCAAAGAGAGACTTTAGACTTTTAGAGCTGCTTACAGCACAGAGGGGCAAATTAGGGGCACTGAATGTCATTTCCCAAAACAGCAGTCAGACCTGCAGACCAGATCCTTGTTCCCACTTAGGCAGGCCCATCATCTCCTGTAAAAGCAAACATCCTTATTTGGGAACAGGGGGATATTAATTCACTGGAAACCAAGGGCTATATCTGCCAGCCCATGTAATTCTGAGCAGAGAAATATTCTCTGGTGTTTGCAACCCGTGTTTGTAACAGATCAGAAGATACCATTCACGCCATGGATTCGTTTTCCGTGCAGTTTTGTTTCTTTCGTATCCTCCAAGGTATCGGCTTCTGCAGCCGTCCCCACACGCAGGTGATGGCTGAGAGCACCGCCAGCAGGTCACCCTGGCACAAGGCAGCGTTTGTGCGAAGCTTCCTGCCAAAACTCTGCTGCTAGAGTGCTCCAACTGTTCACTCTCCATTTTTGTCTTGGCTCAAGGAACAGCCACCTCCTGCCACGTCTGCTACTACAGAGCAAAAACTGGATTCCCACCATTATTGCAGATCTCCAGCCAACTCCTACGACTCCTACCAGCTGCAGAATGGGCGTGAGCAGTCGCAGTTACTCAGTGTGCAAGCTTCCCACGTTAACCCAGACGTGCCTTTGGCTGGCCAATCCCTTGCTCCCGTGCCATTAGAATAATAAATGTAATGAATGCTCCTCTGTCTCTTGGATGGAGGTGAGACTGACAAGATCTCACCTGTAAACCGCATGCTTGGCTTGACAAGCCAGAAAGCTTCATTCTCTGAGCTAAAAACACCAAGTCAAAGTGCTGAAACAAAATATCTTTCGTACACTAAGTTTGAGTTTGGCATGAAGCTTGAAGGTGGTAGGCTGAGTAGCCACATGGGAAATTCGTGAGAGTCTTCAGGCTTTTTCACCCCCTAGGACTGGATGTGAGAGAAAGCACAGCTCTAATGTGTTGAGTCTTTGGCATGAGTGAGCCAGACAAAGCAGGGAATGTTTCTTCACTCCCAGCTGCTGGTTGATTGATGGGAACTGAGTTGGTGATAACTCTGGAGGGAGATGTTTGCCCTGTCTTCCATCTGGAGCTGCTGTGTTATGACTCACAGCGATGGCTATTGAACAGGCTGGGCTGGCAGACCTTCTCCAGCAAGTCAGACTGGAAGCTGTGGAAATAAGCAAGTTATCCAGGGGTGCTTGGACTGAGTGCAGTTTGATGTATCTGATGCTGATGACTTTCATAAAAACACAAAGTGTTGGGAAAGCAGAATGTCTCTCTGTCTTTAAGACAAGGAAACAATTGCAGATGACATCTTCTATCTCTCAAAACAATTGCTTTCACAGGGCCAGATTCTGCCCTTGGATCTGCTTGATGCAGCACTGTAAAGTACTTTAATCTAGCAGGTGCCAGCTGCCAGGGTTTAAATTACAGAGAATCCCATCCTTCCTTGAGCCCAGTGTCCTTCTGTGCCTGAGACTTACCATAAGGTTCTGAACCAAATGGGTTGTTGCAAAACAATGCGTAAAGCAAATGGAGATATGCTGCTGTCTAAACATGGAATTCTTCAAGCAGTATTCATTAATGGATATAAAGTAGTATTTCTTCATCTGCAGCAAGTGTAATCTGAATAACTTGCTTCAATTTTGGTAGCCCAGGAAAAACATAAAGCTCTCAAGAGAATCCAGGAGAATAGAAAATATGGACACAAATTGTGCAATATGGTAAAATGAAAAGGGATATCACATCGAGAATCACAACTGAGGTGTGATTTCTGGGGTTAATCTGCATGTCACAGAGTATTTGAAAAACACCATTCAGTTTCTATGGCTTTCTAATGATATTGAGGAAAAAAAATGTTTCAAAATAATAACACAGAAGAAAATCCTAGGAGAGTTGCCCAGAACATAGCACCTTTAGTCTTAAAATGTACTGAAACTGGTCTTTGTACAGAACTTCTGCTGTAGTTCTGGGTAGAAATATGGAGTAAGAAAGTCTTACAACTCTATTCAGAGAACAAATCCCCGCATACAGACCGCTAGGGATGCGAGGTCAAACTGTGGCAGCTTTTAAGCTACTTCACTTTTGAGAAAATTATTTACCCATACAATATTAAAACAGGAAAAGTATATTAACATCTGGGTTTGGTTATTTTAGGCAAAGGTGGGTTTTGTTGCTTTTTTTTGGTGGGGTTTAAGTTTTTTGGGGTGGATTTTTTTGGGTGAGGGGTTTGGTTTTTCAAATTTTGTAACGTACAGGCAAACTACTGAAAGAATAATAATTTTCACAATGTTTTCTATTTCACTTTGTGTAATGATTGCTTTTAGTGTTCAGTGTGTTCAACAGATAATCACAAAACAGTGGAAAAATAATTTTCCTTTTTTGATTTTCTATCAATCTTTAATTATTTCTCCTTTTTAACTCAATATTTAATTTCAAAATCTCATTTTACTTCCTAATATTTTTATTTTTTTACCTATAATTTAGAATATGTTTTTAATATGTAGTTGTATATAGTCATTCAGACTAGACAAATACATGCCAGTTTACTTCTTTTATGTCTATTTTTCTTTGTAATATTTTTTTTTTGAGGAAAATAGATCTCCTTCTGAAAAAAACCCCAAACACTTGCACCATAACTAATTTTCATTTCATAGATTAGAATTATTCTTAAAAATAAAAACAAAAATAAATGAAAGGCCAGATATTGGAGGCAAAGGAAGCTCTTGATTGAAAACTCTTCTAATCGTAAGGTTTATAACCCTTGGCATCTATCCAGAACTGCCACCTCTAAGCTCTTTTGCATTCAAAGCGAAGTGCCTGGCATACAGAGAAGAAACATGCTGAGGGAAAGGATTGCTGCTCATTTCTTTTCTCTTTAAAGTCGTTGGAATTCCTCAACTGGCTCTTCAGTATTTTGTCCTTCATGGTGCCCTTGAAAATGACATTTTTTCATTGCTGGTAGGCACAAGTTTGCTGGCCAGGTTGTAGTTAAACCTGAAGAGTTTAGTAAGTTTCTCAAGTTGAGAATCTCCCAAGTGACTGCTTCCTTCCTTCACTTGCAGCTGCTGGTCTTGCAAACCTGTAACACAAATAGGATTTTAATTATTTTAACTACTCTGTGTCAAACTTTGAAGACATTTCCTGTACAATCTGAAGAAGATACCTGTTAAAGTTTTATTGGATCTATTAGGGTAAAGAGGAGTTCTAAACATCCTTCTGGTCCAAATGGTTAAGGTAGAAAAGCTATCACCGCTGGAAAAGGCTGTCTATGCAAAGCACTCTTTGTCCTTGTCCAGTGTAAAAAGATGATGTTAGATGCTGTTTGTTCCTGAAAGTTAGGTAACAGAACGACTCAAAACTTCTTCACACACAAATCTGAAATATATATATTGTTGTTTTCGAACGCAAATAAGCATGCAAGTCACAGTTTTAGGGTCCACCAGCCAGGGCAGAGGCCAAGGAGCAATGGAGCAAAGGAAGGGCCAAAAAAAAGGGGCTGACCTCTGCCCTTGGTCTTTATTTATATGTTTTTAGAAAACCACCAGAATTAGAGGAAGAAAATACCACCTCCTACTGTTCACTGGTTAGCAAAATTGTCTATCATACAAACTACAAGAAGTCAAAACATCAAACCGGTTACAATAACAAGTGCTATGATTACAGAACAGAGCATGGAAAACTATTCTCAAAACCTAAAACATTGCACACACGAAAGAACTGCAAAGTGCAGGAGTACATCATATTATTATGAAAAAAACACTAGAAAAATTTCAGCTCTGCTATTTTTCAATTTTTTTAAATTAATCTGATTAGAGGACTTTTAAAAGTGGGCATCCAAATAAAAATATTTTGTCTTACAATGTCAATATAATTTCTTAAGCATATAGAGAAACAGTAAATTCCCTTCAGCTGTTAAAATGTTTTATTTCACTAAAAATAGAAATATCTTTCACTTCTTTTTATGCTAACAGTTTTGGAATTTGCTCTGAACAAAGAGAGCACTTCTGCTTTTCATTTCAATTATAAATCAACTGGAAAATCTTAAAATCTTTATAGAAATAGAATGCCATTTTCCTTTAAATAACTTGATTCACACAGATAGTCTCTAAGAGATTTTCCAACTGCCCTGAAGAAATTAGAACAGTGAAGTGAATGTTTAGACACCTAAAAATCACATTTTTACATTATTGGAATTCCAAGACTGTTTGATATTGTGGTCAAAGGAATTATCTCTAACCTATACAGCTTCTGAACTATCAAATGTTATACTACTTTAGAACCATGAATAAACCCTTGGTTTATGTAACCTAAGATGGCATTCCAATTATTTTTTTTTCTAATTTGTAAAAAGTAGCGCCATTAGAATTACTATTAAAGATTTAGAAACTGCCCAACAAAGTTGTATAGTTTAACACGAAAATACAGCAACAATAACAAATAAATTCCACATTAACATGCAGTGAAAACCTGTTGAAACTTTAAGTAAAACAAAAAAGAAACTGAGTGTAATGTTTCACTTACCCCTAACTCATATGTCAACTTTTAAAGACTGTAACAGAAAAATACCTAAATCAATGATGAATGAAGTACTGTGCCACATAAAGGAGGAATGATGTGATTTTTTGACAGATAGTGTGAAATGTACTGACTTTCTATCGTGATTTGTTTTCCATTAAAAAAATAAATCAACGCAAAATCAAATAATTAAATGAAATGGGCACACATGTTTCACTTACCCCTAAGACCGTTTTATTTTTTATAAATAAAAAATATTTATATTTTGCTCCTTACTTTTCAACCAGGAATATTTATGAACAAACCAAGATATCCGCTGGACTTAATCTCATCTTTAGTTAGTCATCTATTTTGGAAGGAGAATTCACTGAGTTGTTTGTAGTCATATTTTCAATTTATTGTGTTGGAAATGAAAATTATTTTGTCCAGCCTCTGTTAGTATTTTGGCAACAATGGACTCAAAGTAGTGAACCTGATACCTCTTTAACTGTTTCACTTTGAAGTACCATGGAGGCATTTTAAAGTAGTTTTACAAGAATATAAAGTTTCATCTCCAGTTTGTTTTAGGATTTTGCTACTAGATGTAAAGTGCATGTGAAAAATGGGATAAAGTCTGTAGATGCAGACAATGTGTTTTATTATGCCAGCTAATAGACTGGGAAAAGATAGACAAAATTAGTGACCTTTTAATGGCTTGTAAAAGGGCTTTTGTGCTTTCTTGACTTTTCTACAGCTGTAGTAATTCTAATTACTCCATCAATAAACATTTATTTGCATATGTCTAAACATTATTGGTGTCAAAACCTACTACAGTTGGACTAACACTAAACAATCCAAAATCTTAGGATACACAATATTATAGCTGCATTTACATTGCATGTAACCTCTGGGCTTAAACCCTGGATTTAAACATTAGATAACTTCTTTCTTACTTGTTGAAAACCTTTCCTAGGCCCTCTCATCTCTTGGTCCCTTTTGGGTCAGTATAAAGGAGCTCAGGTTTGGCCAGCTATTGCTATTTGGTCAGCTGACCCCAGAGCAGACATGAACTTTGAGATCAGCTCCGAAGTGCAGCCGGGCAGTTGAGCCAGTCTTTCCCAGCTGGGCTGCCAGCCTGCCTGTGGTCACAGTACAGCAGGAGAAAGCACGGGGGGCTGATTCTGGCTGAACACCCAGTGAACGCATGTTTTGTCAGCTCAAGTTTTCCTGCCAAGGACAAGGCTTGTAAAAAAAGGTGGTAAAGAGGCCAGAGATGAGGCTTCCCTGCCCTTTTCCCTTTCCAAAGCACCAGCCTGACCAGGCTGAAGTCGGTGGCAATCTTTCTGCTGTCTATATGTTGAAATCTATCCAAATTGCCTTAAAAGCTGTAGGAAAAATGTCATTGCCTCCTTTGGGGACTGACTTATCTCTCAATGCATCTTTGACCATGAGGCTCAGAGCTGCTCTTTTTGGAAGATATATGAACTCCTGCAGATTGCTCCAGAGCCACTGCACAACTCTGATTGCCAGGTGAACTATTTGGTTTGGTCTTACTATTTAGAAGTCACAAAAGTCGTAAAAGGCAGAAAAACAAATTCTGAACTCCCAATGCATATACATAGACCATGCTCATCATTTCTCTGATACACAAGCTGTGATATTTGTGTTCAGCAACTGCCTGGAGAGCCCCTTATTGCTCTTAATGCTTTAATGGCCTTTTATGTATGGATCTTAAGTGTCCTGTGTCTCCAGAAACATCTAATGGAAACCAGTGCATATGAGCACATGACAATGGGCTCTTAGAGGAGTGTATTGTGAAAATGGAGTGTGGTTTACTGTTTGCATGCATGGATAAAATGCAGCTGTTTTCCTGCTTCATTCTTCTGCATTTTTTCCTTGGTGGAGGATTTCTAATTTTATTTCTAATGTAAGCACAGATAAAACCCATTCAGCAGTAGTAGTAGTAGTAGTAATAATAACCCACATATTTTCATAAGTCTCCCTATTATATAGTTACTCTTCAAAGGAGAATTTAAAAGGTAACTGGAAACAAAAAAACCTGGAGCAGACCCACTGTTTACTCTAATAAAGTCAGGCTGGTACATCCCCAAATAATTTGCTCATTTTGACACATAAAGAAGGAAGGATCGTTTTTATCTGTTACACCAATGGAACTTTTTTTCCCACTGGTTTCTCAACATATGTTTTTAGTTCTATGCAAAAAGAGAAGAATTGCACTCAATTACCAAAGGCAATAAATTAATTACAGTGAGGTCTGGAAACAATAAAACTGTTTTAAAAGGCTTAAACTCAATTTAATTTAATTATTTAACATCCATCCAAATTTGTTTAGCTGCAAGGTGAGAAGGTGAAAACATCCATATAATAGTTGAAAATGTGTGAGACTGTGGATCCCACAGGATGCAAAAAGATTGCAGTTGTTTAACTCTTCCTTACTTCTGGGGAAAGGCTAGAAATTACCGTAAGACTAAAAAACTTATGACGGAAAATAATACTGATGGGATGATCTGATTCTGCAAGACACACACATACACATTCCCTGCCCCAGCGTAATTCCTCCATGTCCCAACATCTATCAGGATTGGTATCTTTTAGCCCAAAGAAGTGAGTGTGCTGGTAGTCCTGACATGTGAAAGAACAAAGGTTTTGATTTATTCATGAAAGTTTGCACGCACAGTAAAGTCAGTGAAAACTTGATCCTGCTGTCTTATCGTGACAGGGTTATTGTTGCCCTGTGAAACCTGACTCAGAAATGCTTTTCCGACAGGTTACTGAGACTTTTCCTATTTTTCATAGCTACCTTCACCTCAGTCCAGAATGTAACCAAAACTCAAGTGATCAGCTCATGTAACTGAGTTTATGAAGACTCAGTTGTCTTTAGAAAGAGTACAGTGGAAGACTTGGGTCTTCCATATTTAAGAAGAGTGCCTTAGTTCACTGGTGACTACCTAATAGACATTCATTTTCTTTTTCCTTCCATTCTATTTTTGACCAGAATTACATCATGCAAAAATCTGTCCTATTAAGAACTAAATTAAAAGTGGTGTATTTCAATCAGAAGCTTTTATTTCCAATGTAGATATTTTCCAACTAAAAATAAAACAAATCAAACAAACAAAATCCACACAAAATTGGAGATTTGCTATCTACTCAGACTGGACTTTTCTAGTTGGTGTAGGTTCCAGCTGGATCAGCTCTCAGCTCAGCGTAATTGCTTTTCTTCCTTGTATACTAATTCATCTCCTCAAGTTCCTGCAACTTCCCTTAGATGAGAAGCAGCCAATCTTCTATTTAACTTTGAAAGTGATACCTGGCTGCTCCAGTGTTATGTAGTTTATCAGGAACCAAACTTTTGTGATAGCATAAATAGTCTACCACTTAAGTAGAGACTCTACTACTGAGTCTCACACCTCTCAGATACAGACAGTTCTACACTTTGGGTGGCAGCTTATACCACCCGAAATGGGCAATGCTGTTTATGATTGTGAGACAGCCACAGAAACTGTGTTATCAGAATCAGGAATATATTTTACTGGTATAGTGTCTTTTAAGAGAATTATATAAAATGTCTCTAAAGTAAAATTCTATTACACTTATTTAAGTATTCTCTTGTAGTTAAGCAGTGACAAACTAATTTCTGTTAGTACTCCAACTAACACACATTCTAAAGTTCATGCTTTGATTTTCACACTCAGATGACAGGATACCTGTAGGCCTGGATTGAGGCCGTGTGAGAGGTTTTATATTCCCCTTCTCCCATTCTTGCCATACTTCATTGTGTTACTCGGTGAATATAAGATTAGGAGAGTTTTTTCAGAAGGGGTTAAAAATGATGATACACCCCCATTAACATTTATATATACTGCCTTTAGATTCAGCCTTTTATTTCTTATGCCTCTTTTATGCTGGAAGGAGCCATGCTATGAAAAAGCAGCACCTAGTGGGTAGAGAAATATAGTGATGCACAAAGAAAGTAAGCAATTTTGATGATATTATGTGGGTAACAACTTTTAATATTCAAGGGTAGTTTATTTAGTATGATTAGACTGGAAGTGATCAGTGAAAATAGTTAACCTGATAATAAGTCACTGCAGTGAGTATTTCATCTTTGACACCCGGTTGAAACCAAACCAGACATTTTCAGAAGAGAAGTGAAAATAGCAGTCTCCTGTGATCATATTATTGCTTGAGATGAAACATTTCCCCTCACTTGAGTTCTGCAAAGGTCTTCTTATTGAATAAATCTCATTATCACTTTCAGGTAAATGAAGAAATGTGAGCAAATTATTAAAGATCACCTGATACTTTTCTGGTAGAACTGTGAATCGAGTTTCTACATGTATATACTCCAACTTGTGATGTAGATTTCAGTTCACCTGTGTTTAGATAACTACAGTCTCAATGTTTGCAGTTTGAGTAGTCTTTGCAGCTCCTTTTGTAGTAATTGGAGAGACATGGGAAGGAAGTTTTAGACTGTACTTCATGTGACAGAATTTGCTTGGTTGTCTCAGATCAGGATGGACAACTCCCTAAAGATGCTTTCTTTTCTGTGACTACAAAGATAGTCGAGGGGGACTAACTTGGGTGTATACATATACAGTTGTTGACATCTTGCATTTATTCAGGTGATTCACACATTTAATTAATTACATCTGCACATTAATTAATAAATGTGCTGCCTGTAGGATGCTATGTTAACCATGTTACACCAAGCAGAAATGGCAGCTAGTATACATTCTGAACAACAGAATCAGTCCTAAGTATCATAATGACCTCCTGTACTTTCTCTTTCAGCAAAGTACATAGCACTTGAAGGATGTCTCACAAAAAGAATCAGTGTTTCCACTTCTCTTGCATAAAAATCTGCAAGAAATATTAATTAGTTAATGTTTAATTGAGTAAACGATATTTTAATAATACTGTCTATTTATTGGGGAACATTGTGACATTTGGATTTCTTTCAAGAACTTCTAAATCTCTATCATGACCTGCACACATATACCTTCAAAATTGATTCTCCTGTAACAAAGTGCCAACAGCAGATAAACCGAGGCAGAAAATTATGTGACTTGCACAAAACCATAGCGAGCTAATTAAAAAGAAGCAGAGTCAGGCTTGATGCAGAATGTAGCACCCGCGTTTCAATCTGGTAACTACAATCATCGTTATTCTAAAATACTGGCAAGTTAAAAAAAATTCTGGTTCAGCTTTGACAGTAGAACACAAAAACAAAAGATAGTCTGTTTACTCTGGTTGATTTTCTTATCATGAAGAACAGGTGTGCCTATTCATTCCCAGCCAGGGAGGTGTAGTCATCAGAGGCATTGCAGAGTCTTTTGTAACTCAAAGTGTTTGTTTTAAAACAGGAGTGTTTTCATTTATAAGCTTAGAAACGTGAACAATCTGAGAAGTATTTTCCCCCTTGCAGTGTTCTCTGGAGGACACATGATGGAGCCAGTAAGTTCACAAATCTTTCTGCAGAGGATCTGCAGTGAAAAACAGATAATGCATTCTGACTTCTCTGAAACGTGTCCAGGGACAGAGTTGTCAAGGTGCTACATCACCAGCGTCATTCATGAATCTCCACTAGCTCACACAGCAAACAAAAACAACTGAAGAGTATCAGGCAGAGTCTAATATTTCAGTACATTTCTTTGGCAAAAATACCTACATTGGGGAAGGTGACTGAATTGTTAAGATACTGGCCCAGAAAGTCTTGCCTTGCAAGATCCCAGCCATTCCCCAGTTCTTCCATCGTGCCCAGTTCTTCCATCGTGCCCACCCTGGGAAGACTCAACTTCAAGAAAGGTGGATTTGGGCCTATATCCTCAAAGTATAGGCTTCTGTTAGGTATTTGTTCTGAAGCTTTGAAGTACTTTCTTCATGAGGTTTTCATGAGGAGGATTTGAAGAAGACATAATGATGCTGGGTAAACACGGGATTGTCAAGGGAGGAGACAAAAGCTGGGATTGTTTTTCAGTCTGTAAGAGTAAGGATGTCTTGGAGAAGTTAAGAAACTTTTCTCCTTTCCTTCTCAGCCCTTGGGCTTGGTGAGATGCTAGAAGCAACCTGAATGGCAGGAGCAGAAACAAACCAGCTGGGGGCTGAAGCAGATGTTTAACCCTTGCCTCTACTCCCCTCATGCTTATGGGTAAGCTCGGGGCTTACACAGTCGGTACAAGTGGTTAAGCATGGCTGTGTTTGCCTGGGTCAGTTCTCTCACCTTTTCAGAAACTTGGGAATAAGCTTCTCTTTCGAGTTACACTTCAGCGAATCCAGAATAGGATTCTTTATTTACCATGAAATGACCAAAAGAAAATTTGAAATATATTTATAAAAATGTCCCTTGGTGAGCCATAGAATAAAACTTCCACTCTCCCTTTCTCCTTCACCTCCAATCCACTAAGTGGTGGAAATTCAAGCAACTGGTTTGGAAAGTAGATTGGACACTGCAGCCAGCAGTGCTTTGCAGAGAATATTTCTGAGCTGGCAGAAATAGTAACAAGTTGTCTTAACATAGTTTTTTCACCTATAATCTTTGGAATTTCATCATTCCTCTGAGGAGGTTTTAGTTTTTAACTTGAATCTTGATCTGACAAGTTAAATATCACTGCATCTTTAAAGTGTCTCGTGAAATACCTGTTTGTGTTCAAGATCTGTCTGGGTACATTTAGAGGAAATTCTGAATTTCGACAGTAAAAAAACCTCATTTTTTTCTCCCAAAATGTATTCACAGGTGTAAGATGCTTCAGAGAAAGTGAACCAGGTTCTTTTGTTTCTATTGCCCTATTAGCCAAATTTTATCACAGGGGCACATTCTACTTCAACCAGTCAGATAAAGTAATTCCAGTCCCATAGCCTTCATCTCCAGCAGATGATCTGAAATTCAGAATTGGAAGGTTCAAAACCATACTGAATGATTTAGGAGGATAGTGGCTCTCTCTTATTTGTAATCTTCACATTAAGAACATATATTTGGAACTAAACATTGAGTAAAGCTGTGGGTCGGATGCCAAGGATATCCACCAGTGGAACCCTACACGGGGGGTGAGATAACCCTTTTACTATGGTTCCTTCTGCTTTAAAAGCTAGGAAAAGAAAGGAAAAAAAAAAACAGAAAAAAAGGAAGGCAAATGCAGAAGCCTAGGAGCTTAGGAAATAGGAGTTTTACTCTGTTTTTGTGGGAGGTGTGTGTGCCTGCAACCGCTATTCTTGGTAAGATGAATATACAAAAAGTGTTTCAAGCAAAGATAGCACAGGAATGCACTGGCATGTACAGATAGTGTTGAGGTGTTTGCAGTGATAAATGTTCTTAATGAAGAATCATATGGAATGTGCAACTACTCAAAAAACACGGAAATAAATTATGCTTATGAGAGAATATCTCCTGCAGTCCTAGTACTTCACTAGGTCGGTCTGGAAAACCTAGAAGCATGTGGTGGATAACTTCTAACCTGGGCACTTTCTTTTCCACTTGGAACACTCCCAGGTTCCCAAGGCAATCAGGGCATGTACATAGGAAGGATTGTGTTGGGATCTTGTTCCATCAGAACCTGGGAACTGCAAAAAGATGGTTTAGAGGCATAGTGGTACGTTAACAGAATCTGGAGCTGAATGGAGAATACTCCTCTGGCTACAGTGAAATAAACCAGAGAATATCTACATCTCTGAATGATGCTCCACCCAGAGCTGGTACCACACAGGCTCACTCTGAACTGTGAAACGAATAAGCACAGCACTACATCTGAGTAAATGTTTGCTGTTTTCAGGGTCTGAGCTAATATTGCTGTGCTCTGTTGAAAGATCAACATAACCAGACCTAACTTGAGGATAGGGAGAAATATGCTGCTTTTGAAGTATTCACCTTGACTTTAATTGCTGGAGGTTAGGATGATATATTAAGTTACTTCAGTCAATACAGGGAGATTGATAGGAGTCATGAAAGGCATCTTAAAATATGTACAACTGTGTGATAACTGAGGTGAAAAGTTAGCAATAAAATGAACAATAGCCAGTAGGTAGAATAAAAGGACTAGGTCTAACAAACTTTGCCAATAAATGGTGTTTGCAAAGAAAAGATTTCAGGGGAGTCACTGCTTATACTTTTCACTCCCCTCACCCCCAACAAAATCTACAGTGGCCTGGTTATCAAAGCAGGACTTTAGTATCAAGGTGTATTTCTGAGATCAGTGATGTGAACAAAGTAGTTATCTTGATCACTTTGTTTAAAGCAGGAAGCAAATACCTCGTTGGTAGAGGTGCAGCAAAATCTAACAAAACATAGAGAAAAGTTAGTTATGTCTAGTAGCATGAGAATTCAGATCATTAATTAATAAATTCCATTTTTGAGGGAAAGTAGCGATTGAGGTGATACTGCAAAGGCAATGGTTTAACACTGCACTATTGAATAAGTATAATTAAGAGGTTCTTTTAATTTCCTTGCTACTACACTATGACAGACTGAGATTATGAAAGATTATACATTCCTATTGCATAGCAAGGATCAGAATTCAAATGTATGTTTTTACAGGATTAAATTCACGCTGTTGAAATTCATCATCAGAGTCAGCAGGGAATGATGTGTTACTTGAAAGAATTTTAAGGTCTATAATAAGGAAACTAAAACCATCACAAAAAGAAGAGTATCAAAGCAGATCAGAATATATGAGCACAAAAACATTTCTATCCTATTTGGGACAAAAATAGAATTGTATTCTTTTATGCACATTCCTGTGTACAAGCACACTCTCATAAAGAAAGTTTGCATTATTGGATGAATTTCAATCTTCAAAAACAGAAGGATGAGATTCATGGATGCTTGCTATCAGGAGATGCTGAAGTTCAGATTCTCGGATTAATTTACCCACGTATTTCTGTTAAAAATGTATGAGAACCTTCTGGCAAATCAAAGGCCTTTGCCTTTATAGAGCTCATAGCATACTTAGCTATGCAGTGGTTTCTGTGTATTCTGTAATTGCAGCAATTCTTCTCTGTGCTTAAGTATTTAGTAACAGAGATCAGAGGACAGAGAAAAAAGAATAAAACCATGGCTGATGCAGAAAGACAGGAATATCTGGGATGGTTTAGTCAAGAGAGAAAAAGACAGAAGGATATGTAAAATATGGCTGTGACATGGAAGGCTAAAATCTCTGCCTTGATTCCTGTTTGTAGGACAAGGAGGGTTTCATTACAGCAGGGAAGACTTAGATTAGACATTGAGAAAAAATTCTCACACTTAAGAATAAGAGCAGGCTGCTGAGAACATATAAAGTTCACATTCCAGGATGTTTCTGAAACTGACTGGACAAGCTTTTTTGAGGAATGATATCAGTGCAGCTGAATCCACCTTTGGGCAGCAGGTAAATGAAACAACCTTTGGATATTGTTTTCTAGTCTTACTGTCTATAATTGCAATGATTTATGAGGCATAGAGCAGACCAGGTCCTACATTTGTGCCAATTTGCATACCTGAGAAGCTGGCTTATTGTGTGCCTAATTCTTTACTGCCCATTAATTTGTAGTTAATTATCCTACTGTTCTTACATATTAGATTGATTAGCTATGTAGCATGGTCTGCATATCCATTCTGGACAGCATTAGCGGTGAGCTTGCAATCTCCTTCTTACTTATTTTCTCTGAACTTCAACATGATGTGGAATTTGTCAGAGTAGGCTTAACTTTAGTCTTTGTGTGTCTGTGTGTTTGCTAAAAAGAATTTGATTTACAGAAGTTCAGCAGTTATTCTGTTATACTGTTTATGAAGTGAAGAATATAATTGCTAGATCACATTTCTTTACCTTAATTAACTCTCTAACAAAAGATTATATTAAACAGACATTGGATTTTTTTCCAAGCTTTTAATAACCAGATTGAGCCCTTTTGGTGTAATGACAAAACATTGCTGAAATGCCAGAATTTTTAATATGTAAAGTATTTTTATTAATACACACTATATATCTGTGATTTTCCATAATGCATTTAAATGTGGTCTGCTTTCTGTATTTTACAGTGTTGAAGAGCATTTTTCTGGAGATTTACATTAGAATTGGTTCTTTGAGGCTGCTACCACATCACTGTTCTGCAAGAATGCAAGGAATATTACTTCATACTTTGTGGTATCCTTAAACCATATGCCTCAGCAGATATAGCACTGTCAATGAATAATAAAATCCCAGCAGAGGTTGGTGTAAATGGAAGAACTGGGACAATTCAGATTGGGCCCCAGAAGGAATGAAAGTTAATAGTTCAGTTCAAATTGAGATGGGTTTGAAGGATCCCTTGTCCTTTTATTTGACTGCAGGTTTTACTCTAGTTTTGGTACACCAATCCAATGCTCCGGAGTATTCTGTATAATATCAAAGTAGTACAGTTCTCCAGACCTCTGTTTCAGCTAATAGGAATTTTGTCAGAAAATTTTGAACAGAACATTCAGAGCTTTCTTCATCTTTAACTTTCAGTAACTAAAGGTTAGTGTCTATTCCAAGCTTGGTGCCAGAGATTAATAACCCAGAGAAAGGAGTTATTTCTCTGAATGCTGATTTCTGAGGCAGCCTGGACAACTAACTTGGGTTTGGTTTGTAGTGTAAAATCACCTCAGCTGAATGAGATAAATCCAAGGGTCAGGATAGTAATAGATAACCTTAGCCTGATGTTACTGTTTCCACCTCTCACAGTACAATGATTAGGAGGGAACTTGTAGCTGTACTTCAGTGGTGCAAAATTATCTGGTACTGGAGAACAGAGCTTTGCTTCCATGTAATTATTGTGATGGATAGAGTTGGAGGGGGTGGTGGTGGTGTTTATGTGCTTTGCTTGTTTTTATTTTTCTCTTAGCATAGGCACACCTTGCATCTATAGGGCTGCACTGTAAGATCAGCAGGATTACCTTTGTATCTATGAGCAAAGTCGAAAGAAGGTGAAAAAGATTGAAGAACACTTGCAGCTACTCAGTGGCAGACACTTCCAACTGGGAAGTGTGCAAATGACTAAGTGAAACCTCTGTGTATCAGTAGGCCTTTCATTCACCGGGCTCTATCAGTTATAAACAGTTTGCTGTTCCAGCCAGTGTGATCAGAAAGGAGCCCACAGACCACCAGCCACTAAGTGCAGCTACACTGCAGTCAGCCATCACTTACAGGAAAGACTTCATCCCCATCCACACGTCACACAGCATCCAGGCTTCCTTCCCTCATGGTGGCCCCTCAGGGAGGCTGCCAGTCCCTCCTACGAGCCAGCAAGCTTCCACTTTGCAATTTTCTGCAGCACACTGTGTTGACTTACAGGCACATCTCCTGAAAGAGTGGAACCCTAGGAATATTTACCACCTCTCAACCTGCAAGAGAACACTGTATATCCTTGTTGGAGCCTGTTCATTGCCTCCTCAGAAGCATGGCTGTCCTGATCTCCAGACGGTGGAAGGAAAGCTTGGAAGAGCTCACAGCGCACTGCAGCACTTAAGCAGTGGCTAGATGAGGGGAGGCAGGGGAAGAGGGAGATATGTGACACACTCTTAGGGTCAAGTCTCATCACCAAAGCCATCTTAACATCCCCTCTATCCTCCCTTGGACTTGAATTTAAGTACATATTTCAGTGACAAGGCATAGATGTCATTACTTACCTTGAACATGAAGATGGCAGAAGTGGTTTGCCAACATCCCCAGTACAAAAAAAGATACAATAACGATGGCAGATTCTTCTTTACTATACTGATATAATCACAACTCTCTTCTATTTTAAGGGTAAGTGAGAGTAATCCCTGTTTTTATACTTCTTGTCTTCCTTTTCTGGAGAAGCCACAGGAAAGCCTGTATGTATATGATTTTAGACGGTTCCCAGGAATGGAGGCCCATCTCATGCCTTTAAAAGCATTGTGGCTAAATTGAGTTTGCCCTGTGGAAATAAGGTGTCCTATGTGAATATATTCTTCAGATACAGGCTCCATTTAATCTCAGTAGGCGTGAAGGAAGTATGGCCTTTTCATTCTCAAAAGAACAAAAAGTCTTGTAAGAAATAGACTGCAAGCAGGAGTTCAATGCCTATTTCTTCCTAAAAGCCTTTTAATGTGAGGACATCATTTATGCTTTCTTTTGACAACAGGAAAGTGTTTTCTTAGTAATGAAAACAGTAATTTTCTTTTACAGTGGATAATATATATCTGTTAGCTTAAATCAATACCTGTGAAAACCTGCAGAAATGAAATTCCCCCTACAGCACCTAGATGGACCTAGCTGCAGCTTTTAGTGGGAGTAGATGGTAAAGTTCACCTCCTGGAAGAGAATGGAAGAAGGATCTAAGATATGGCAGCTACCCTTGGCTCATCAGGGGAGTAAGAAGGGAAGTAATATATGAAAAATCTCTAGGCAGGCATTGGTCATGGCCCAATTATTTTGTGTGCTATGACATAATAGCAGAGTGGCAAACAGATGGCAGAAGAAGTATTATTATGACCTAGGAAAGGTTTTTTCTCCTTCCCGTTATGACCAGAATCAGCCTCCCTCAGGGTGAGGCAGAAAAGTGAAGGTAGAATGCAAAGGCAAAATGCCCTTTTTTTGGTACAGTTGTTGGATCCTCAAGACTTTTGGATGCATTAGAATGCTCTGTGTGTTGTGGTTACAAGTTTTCACTGTGTGGGTACCAGGAGAAAGCAATTATCTTCGCAGGTCAAGCAAGCTCTAGACAACAAAATGAAACAGGCAGTTTTCCTCACGTTATCAGTATCCGTGCAATATATTGCAAGCGTAGTGCAGGCAGAGATATACCCGAACTCTGAAATATGCGGATGTTTCACCTTTGCCCTTGCCCTCTAAAACCAGTCTATCTGTGCATAAAAGACTTGTAATTTGATTTTTGTTAGAGTCAGAATACAATCAAAGAATACTTTCAAACCTCCCTAGCAGATACTGGATCAGAATCTTATCAGCATTCTGGTGCAATTGACTTTCCTGCTTTAGGGTTGTGCTGACATTTAGGATGTCACAGATGAGCAAGAGAAGTAGACCAAGCAGTGGATAGTTTTGTACACTTCACAGCAATGGACTTGCTGATACAATTGTTGCTCTGCAGGTTCTGTTCATGTCTGGTATAGATGTCTTCCAAAGGCTAATACCTGATCAACTCAGGATTGAGTTTAGATGTTAAAATAGGACTGATACAATCAGTCTGCCTTTGTTTCAGAATGCAGAGAAATTAACTTTTTGGTCTTTGATATTTGTAGCTTGCTGCAGCCGTGAGTCTGGAGTTGTCAAGATACAAAAGGTCGAGATGTTCCCACAAAGGTGCCATTGTGCAGGATTATAGTTTAGTGTGCTTGGGACAAGGTGCAAGGCTGGTGCTTGCACTTAAGAGGTGAATCTGTACAGTACCATGTAGTTCTGTGGGAACAAGCTTCCTGCTTTTTTCTCTTATTCTATCTCTTATCTTTCCCCTGTGTTGCTGATATTGCTAGGCTAAACCTGCTGGTGCATCGGTGTCAGGGGTGGATGATGGGGTACACTGGGCTTGCTACTATAATGAAGGAAGTTGCAAAGCACAGAATGATGTAGAGGAATCCAGATGGATGTAATTACCATAAGGGCTTAAATGTTGGATGTCTGTCATATACCTGTACTTGGGGATCTAGTATTATCCTTAAAATCCCTCATCTGTGTATGGAAATCCCATAAAGGGGGTATGCATGAAATATCCTAGAGCTACACTGTGAAAACAGCCAAGTGACCTGGGCTGAGTCTCCATCACACTGCTTTCTCAGCAGTGCTCTAGAAGATCCACAGGAATGTGCCCATACAGGCTCTGAGCTGTCAGAGTGCACGTGTGTGCCTGTTTCGCCTTCAGGAAACACATGTTCAACTCCCATTGGCTTCAAAGGAATTAGGTGCTTAAACATTTAATATAATCAGAACCTTAAACTCTTTCCTACCACATATAAAATGTGAGTTCAAAAGTGAGTTTTCTAAGATTACCCTTAGCTCAGTGTTTAATATCCTTTTTCCTTGTGTCTTTTCATTGCACCATAGGATTTTATTTTTGAGCACCAGTGAGGATATTTTAATTATGGATTTCTTGTGCTTATTCACAGTTTATTTAGAGCACCTGTTCAGAGGTGCTTTATTGAAAAACAAAATAATAAGTATTTACTCTAGTTTTGACATGCTTTTATGTATGTCATACTTATTTACATGATAGAATTAACGTCTCTTGGAAAAATAAGGATCAGAAAAGAGTGGAAGGCTTATATGCTTTTTCCATAACTGTTATTTTTGCACATACAGGTAATTTAACATTCTCTCTACCAATACTTTCATTTTCTATATTCAGTGCATCACAGTTTAATAATGGTACTGGCCAAAAGAAGGATGCAATATTTTTTATCTAAATATCAAGTTTCATTTGGGAGGAAGAATGTGTAGTTACTTACTTGAATTATCTGTGGAAAGCCTATTGTTGCAGCAATGCAAGTAATTTAAATTGTTAATATGCATATACTAAAACAAGATTACCAGATTAATTCTTTTCTAGCATATGAGTGAAAATGACATATGTTGTTGTCGATAAAAATAATACAAGTGAACCCATGCCATTATTAAAGATGATCAATTTTTATTAATTTTTTGATGATAAAATAAAGATTGATTTTAATTAAGTGATTTGCTTTTTCCTCTTGAGAAAATATTAGTTGTATTATATTGTCTTAATTATAAACAAAAGAAAATAATTACTACTAGCATAATCCTTACTTTAACTTGATATTTTCAATTACTGTGACTGGTTTTGTCTTTGGGATATGCAATATAAGTTGCAATTCATGACATCAAGACATTCCAACATTTCTCATAATGTTGTAAATAAATGCCAGTAATGAAAGCTTCATCAATATCATGTAATGAACTTCATTGTAAGAGAAATAGAAATACATTTGTAGTGTTGGATTTTAAGCAGCATGACTGCTAGCCTTGAAAAGTATGGTAAGAAAATAAGCTACTAATTATACTTCAGTTTTTTAAAGGCAGCTATACTCAAGTGTCCTTGGACTGGAAAAATTATAAAGGCTATTTCATGGAGCAATTCTTAGCCACTGTTGACTGAACACTGAAACTACCTTTGCTGTCATGTCCACTGACATAGGTGACTCACTGCACACATGATTTTCAGCATTTGTGCATCCAAGTCCTCCTCTCTGAAGTGACTGGGCTCCTTTGTTGACATATGGACAACACCAGTGGGTGTTTCATTCCATGCTGATTGTATCAGAGGTAAATAAGAATACTCACTTCCTACAGTTCTTTTTCTTATTTGCATTCCTGATAAAGAACCGAATCCAGCACATATTTTACATAAAGGGGTAAGATGCTAACCATTTGAAGGACACAAGTGTGATTTTAGAGACATAAAAGCAAAAGTCCTGCATCCCTTTCTGACCAAAAGTGCTTATTCTCAGAATTGCAGAACATTTCCAGTTCTTTCAGCCCTTCTTCCTATGTGAAGGTCTTTCATCATCTTCATGGCCCTTCTCTGGACTCTCTCCAGTAGCTCCATGTCTCTCTTGAACTGGGGACCCCAGAACTGGACTCAGCACTCCAGGTGTGACTTACCAGCACTGAATAGAGGGGAAGGATCACCTCCCTTGACCTGTTGTTAATACTTTGTGTGTGCAAACCAGGATCCCATTCTCTGTTTTTGCAGCAAGGACACTTTGCCTACTCATAGTCAGCTTGGTGTCAACCAGGATCCCCAGGTTCTTTTCTCCCAAGCTGCTTTCCAGCAGCATGACCCTCTGTCATATCACTGCTCCTTCCAGCTTTGTATCATCATCAAACTCACTGAGGGTACGCTCTGACCTGTCATCCAGATCATGAACGAAGATGCTGAATGGTACTAAACCCAGTATTGACACCTGGGGTACATGGCTTGCTGCTGGCCTCCAGCTAGAGGTGAAGCTGACCAGCCTGTACTTCCCTGTGTCCTCCTTCTTAACCTTCTTGAACACAGGAGTGACATTTCCTTTCCTTCAGTTCTTGGATACCTCTCCCAATTGCCATGATTGATCAAAGATTATCAAAAATGGTGTCACAGTGACATAAGACAGCTTCAGCACTCGTGGGTGCAACCTATCAGGGCCCACTGCATCAAGTAGCACCCAGGGTTC
The DNA here is from genome assembly GCA_013397565.1 of Ptilonorhynchus violaceus. Classification (NCBI taxonomy): domain Eukaryota; kingdom Metazoa; phylum Chordata; class Aves; order Passeriformes; family Ptilonorhynchidae; genus Ptilonorhynchus; species Ptilonorhynchus violaceus. Next base: position 2,151,044 of record VZRJ01008186.1, on the reverse strand, counting down.
TTAAAAAACCCTACAAATATTATCTATCTGTATGTCTGCATATCACCTCCTTTTACTTTTAAAATGAAATGTAAAATTAGCCATGCTGTTTCACCGTTTTACTTTAAACATCTATGTTATCATCTTTATCTCAAAACCATAAAATCTTCCTTGCACTATATTGTGTGTTCACACACCCCCAAACTCTCCATGAATTGAAAAACATGGTGAGAACAGGGTAAACTATAGAGTTCTGCTGCTTTAACAGCACTAAGAGCTATTATCATTTTCAAGTGGAACTTCAGAAAAAAGGAGACATATGCTTTGGTTTTCATGCTTTAAAATATCCTCCTTACCCTTCCCCCGGAGAGTTCTCTATTTCATCTTAATGTCCCCGTTGCTTACCATAATTATGGATAATGCAGCTGACCTTACAGCCTATTTTAGTGGCTAAATTTAGTTTTAATTATTCCTATACAAAATTCTTTCATGGTAAAGGCCACTTTCCCTCTGGCTCTGAACTCTGCCTCTTTTAGCATTTTTCATATGTGAATAGAAATTACAGGTACAGAAATATTGCTATTTTCCACTTTAGATTCACTAAACCATTAGAAAAATGTCTGAGTTCAACCACAATTTCTGAAGGTTATCAAATGATTTATAGTTTTTCTATTGCTGAGGCTCAACATGCTGTTCTTATTACCTAATACAGTAAACAGTGTAGTCTGGAAATCACAAAAGCTGAAAGGACAGCAAATTGTGGATGAGCAGCTGTATGACAATCTTTGAGAAGCAAAGTCATAGGAACATCTCAGAGTTGCCTACAGGCTAGATTTCCGATGTGAAAGCACAGGTAGATCAGATCCTTGTTAATATTTTCCTTTGTGCAGATTCTCAGGCGTATCAGAAATTGTTTTGCTGCTTCTCTTGAAAGCTTACATTAACATTATTCTCATTTCTGGAAATAATTTTTTTTTTAAACTAGACTCCTTTAGAAAATGAGGTTTGAAAATAGAGGACCTTGGTCTTTGATTCTGTAGAAGAGAAACTTCTTTAGCAATAGATCATTCTTGAGAAAACTCATCTTTCTCTTGTAGCAATAATTATTTTTTTTAATGTTGACCAAATGAATCCATTCATCAAAAAATTGTGAATAAGAAGCGACCCAGGATGACCTGGACTTTTGTGCATTTGTTCCCTATAGCAGTAAGTCTCTTAGAGAAGAAACCAGCTCTATCACATAGAGTCTAGTATAATATAAGGCATTGTGCAAAAGCTAATAAAAAGCTAGCACCCCAAACCTCTGTTTTTGCATTTTGTTAAAGATTTGACACTCTTGTTGCTGTAAACTTTCACTCTCCTCCAGTCAGAAGTTGTTTATATTGACCTACAGATATGCCAACTGCATGACTATCAGTCAGAGCAGCACTGAAGAACAACATCCACCAAATCCCCTTTGATGAGGAAGACCATTCAAGTATGGGAGCATGTCAGAGTCACAGGAGAACATGCAATGGTCCCCATACCTGTGAAAATAGATGGACCATCATGTCAGCAGTTCCCTGCTGCCTCAGGGAGCTTAGAAACAGGTGCTGTAAGGGAGGTGGGAGAACCTGATCCTCTCTAATCAGCATGGAGGCAGGGAAATGCAATTCAATACCAGATGCTGACCAGTTCTTATTGAGTGAAGGGGTTTGGGTGGTCCATAGGACTGGCAGGAGGGGTGCCATACTAAGTGGTGCTAGTGAGGAACCATTGCACCTCAACCCACCAAGCCTCTGGAGTAAATTCATTCCTGTGCACAACGTCCTTGTGACAATGGGTCATGTGCCCTGTTATTGCAATGGTTACCATGTAAATTGGCTACACTGCATAAAAACATATTGTATGCTGTGCTGTTGCCACACAGGAAGTATTTACAGTATTTTGAAGGTCACCTGGAAATGTTTTATGTATTTTTTGGTCTTTTTCTTAAAACAAAATAAAAATCCAAACCAAATCAACCAATCAACCAAACTTAACACCTCCTACCTCTCCACTGCTCCTCCTCTCCTCCCCTTTACTTCATGTTTCTCATAGCTAAATTTAGCTCATGGATTTCTAGCTCTCTGGAGTAATCTCTAACAGCTGGGCATCTAGGCAGGAAAAAAAAAAAACAAGAAACAGTAACAGTAATGTTACTTGTAGATAGCTTTCTTCAATAATTGATTATTTTCTGTAGTTTCTGCAGATGCACTGGTTATTTGGCCAGCATGGTGTGTCTGTTGCCATAATAAACTAATTGAGCATTTGGATGGCAATGGCCCACGGCTGTGTGTAGTATGGCAAATTTCACCACCTGCTCTGCCTGCAGTTTTCACCGTGCTCACATGGGAATTTTGAACCTGCTCAATCTCTTTTCATCTGTGACCCTCTTTATAGATTTTCAGCATGTGTGATCCTTGCCCCAGGGGAGACAGTTTGCTTCAGAAACTGGTCCTGTAGGTAAAAGCAATAGGCCATCCATTACCCTCTTCCTTCCACTCTCAGGTTAATGACTATATTAAATATTAAACAGGGTTCCATCTCCAGAGTGTCTGTATAAGTGATTTTACATTATCTCATTCAGCTTTTCTGTGATTTCTTCTAAAGCGTGTTGCCTCTTTCTAGAATAACTCTAGCAGTGAAAACCACGATTGATTTGACAACCATTAACAGAATGTTTAGTGCTAACCTTCCTCATCAATCAGTGAAGAAGAAGGTGAAAGTGGAAAGAGGAAAACAGGAATATGATGTGAAATTGATTTCCCTTATTTAAAATGTGAATTCATATACGGTTTCTACAAATTATTACCTAGTAGACAGGAACTGCAGGCTTGCTGGAGGGATGAGTGAGAAAAAAGTGGAACCTTTTCTACCAACTGGGATTAAATTCATAAGTAAACTGTTTGGTTAGCAAATCATAGAAATATAGAATACTTCTGGTTAGAAAAGACCTTTAAGATCATTAAGTCCAACCACTAACCTGCCAAGTCCACCACTAAACCATGTCCCCAAGTGCCACATCCACATGTCTTTTAAATTTCTCCAGGGATGGTGACACAACCACTTCTCTGGGCCCAATGCTTGACTATAGTCTTGGTGAAGAAATTTTTCCTAATATCCAATTTAAGCCTCTCCTGGTGCATCTTGAGGCTGTTTCCTCTTGTCTTATCACTTGTCAAATTGGAGAAAAGACCAAGCACCCCCTTGCTCCAACCTCCTTTCAGGTAGTTGCAGAGTGATAAGGTCCCTTCTGAGCCTCCTTTTCTCCAGGCTAAACAACCCCAGTTTCCTCAGCTACTCCTGGTCAGGCTTGTGCTCCAGATCCTTCCCCAACTCCATTGTCCTTCTCTGAACCTGCTCCAGCACCTCAATGTCCTTCCTGAATTGAGGGGCCCAGAACTGGACACAGGATTTGAGGTGCAGCCTCACCAGTGCTGAGTACAGGGGGACAATCACTGCCCTGGTCCTGCTGGCCACACTATTGCTGATACAGCCCAGGATGCCATTTTTATCTTAAGGACGTGTGTCAAGAGGATGGGGCCTGGCTCTTTTCAACGGTGCCCAGGAACAGGAGAAGAGGCAAGGGGAACAAACTGAAACACAGGAAGCTTCATCTGAATGTAAGCAAAAACTTACTTTGACACTGAGTACTGTCCAGAGAGGTTGTGGGGTCTCCTTTGCTGGAGACATTCAAAACCCATCTAGATGTGATCCTGTGCAACCTGCTGTCAGTGAGTCTGCTTCAGCAGCAGGTCCCTTCCAAACCTGACCATTCTTTGATTTTGTGATCTTATGTGCTACTAACCTAGGGTTTGACCAAACACCAGGAAAAGCTGAAGTGTAATATCGCCCAAGCCCTGAGGAAAAGCCTTGCAAATTCCCACAACAGAAACAATCATGCATTTTTACCTAGGTTTGGAATTACTACATATCTTGTGATACTATAGAGATGTTATTAGATATGGGGATCCTTGTTTGGATATTAACAACTTTTTTTATTTTATCCAAGCCATGAAGAAGGGATCTCAGGTTCTGCTCTAAAAGGTATCCTCTAAATCCTTCTAAAGTGTTCATTGAACATAACAAAAAAGCGCGATCCTACTGTCTTGTAGCTGTAAAAACACCGTTGAAGACCTCCACTTCCATAAGAAACGTTTAGCAGGAGTAGTCAATCTGAAAGTGAGGACTTCAATGGGGTTAATCTTGATTCATAATGTTAGAAAAAGGTGAATCAAGAGGATTGCTTTTGAAGTGCACTTAAACTAAGAGTTGGAGTAAATGCTTATCAGAAACTAGTAACAACTATACTACCAGCTGTATAGTTGTTAAATGTTTGAGATTTTTTAATCTTAGTTCCTGACAGAAACCAGAGTTCTGCTCTTCTTTCTGTGAACAGAAGTTGTTAATGTATCTTTTTGCTGTCTCCATCTTCTGTTCTGGTTTAAGCAGGTGTAGTGAGCACAGCTCTAATGCACAGACCCAGTTTGCAGAGTTACAAACCTGATGAATGACTGGAGGTTGAAAACAGATCCTGACCTAAGAAGCAGAAAAAAAAAAAAAGGTCAGATAGCTGTGAGGAATCCAGTGTGAAACAAGTTCCTTTGATTTCATCACTCCACTCTGTTGCTGCCCACCAATTCCCAGTGTTGCCCTCAGCAGCAGGTTATCTCAGAGCTGGCTGAATCTACAATCTCTGTGTGGCTCCTGGCATGCTCTGCTATAGGCTGAACCCCACAGATCAGGAACAAGGTGCACTGATGGGACTGCTGAACACAAAACTCTGTGATAGATCTTCACTGCTCTAAACCTAATAAAACTATCGCTGCAGAGCAAACTTCGCTTTCAGCTTCCTCTCTCTTTTCACCATTTTATCACAGCTAAATAAAAATATGTCACATAGTTTTTATTTGTAATCTAGTCTCTAATCTCTGAGAATTTAATGAAATAATGTTTGGGTTTTTTTTTCCCCCCTCCTCCTTATTCCTTTTATTTCACCTCTGATTTGGTCTACCCACTATTACATCCGTAGTCAATCATCCTTACCAAACCAGCTTGCTAAATTATTCTCTGAATGTCAGAAGAAAGCAGTCTGAAATGATGATTTAAAAGAATGATAGGTTCTTACTTGGGTACTTACTTGGGTCAAGTAAAACACATAAAACCCAAGGAGGCATTTTCATACTTTCTTTAGCTCCACTTGAATTGCATTTCTCTTTGTCACCTCCTTTGTCATTACTGTCACCCTTCATCAACAAAGCATTGGCAATTAACACTGAGGTAAATTGGTGAGATAACATTTACTGTGGCATTGTCATTATTCTGTAGTTGATACATAGGAAATCACAAGCAAGTGACCAAATGGGCTAAAAGATTAGAATTTAATGGCTAAAATATAAATAAATAAGGGATAATAAAATGCCAGGTATTTGGTAACACCTTATAAATGGGGCTATTTTTTTCTATAGAATCACCAAACAGATTTTGTTTTGTATTTATCTTCATTTGTTGTTAACTGGAACAGGCTGTGAAAATCACAAAGGACACACATTGTCTATATAAATTTAAAAAGCCATTTTTCCCCTTAAAATCTAAGCACCAGTTAAAAAGAGTAAATCGGAACAGATTTAATTGGTATTTACACACACCAGCATTAGCAATTAGTAAAGCAACAGCAGGGGGAGAAGAACAATTACTGTACCCAATCTAAATGGTCTATTTGGACGAATTAAAAAAAACCAGTCAAACTTAACCAGCTGTTTGCAGAAAGAATTTTTCTTTATTTTCATAAACATGTTTATTTGAATGAAATTAATCCCCATTGACGGTAGGGCAGGATTAGAGTTGTTTTTCTCCTATTAGTTTGTGTATATTTTTGGGGAATATCAGATACTGTAAACATTAACAGCTTGCTTGCTTGGCTTAATGATCATCCAAGTATGATAAAGGATGACAGATTAATAGCATTTTTACTCATGTAAAATAGCATTTGTCTGCGGATTTTCTCAGTATGGATTTCCACCCAGTTCGAGAGATTAGGAGAAAGCACTGATTTGCCTCTTCCCTCCTTTCCTTTTAAGACATTATAAGCAAAAGAGTAAAGGATATTTGAAGATGAAGATGCCTCTGATCCTTAATTCTGAAGGTCAATACAACACAGAGAGGGCTTATCTTGCAAACATGCAAATCTCTTCTAGCTAAGAAGGTGAAAAGTAGGAAACGGAACAAATTTGACTGCTCCTGCTTCTCAACCACTTTGACCGGTTGGTTGTTGTTTGTCCTTCACTGTTTGTGACTGATGAGAGATGCTGGACATATTTTGTGAGAATTTGACAAGCTGATGCTCATTCCTGAGTTTATAATTCTGGGTGCTATAGTGATGGATAGCTGACTTGCTGTTCTAAGAGTCAGTGCCATGTGATATGATTTGGGCTTAAATCTGAGAGGTCTTTATGAAAACAGCTGACAGCGACTATTACAGACAGAGTTTGGAACAGAAATTTCATCTATGCCTGATTTTTTTCCATGCATACTTTATTTGATTTTAATTAGGACATTTATTTTAGGATTTTTTTTGGGAGGGTGTTGCTATAATTCTTTTTGCATGTGATAAGTTTAAAATAGGAAAACTTAAACTTGCATAGAACTAAGGAAACATTTATTCACACCAAAACATTATGTTTTCATCACAAAAAAGGTTGATACATGGGAGTGACCTAAATGTAGACTTCCTAGCAGGGAGCTAAGACATCCCTGAAATTAATGTTATGGTCTATAGTTTGGAAACAAAAGGATATGTTCAGCATAATTGTCTGAGCAAACTCTGATGACTAACTTGTAGATTTATTTTAATATTATTGGAGACTTTCTGCTTTTCTTAATCTCAAGAAATTTTAGAAAAGGGATGTAAAGAGTGACAATGATATTATCCATTTTAGAAATAAAGCAATCACATGCCCAAACCCATCATGTGCCAGAAATTCAGTAAGCCAGGAAAGCACATGGGGCATCTGCTCAAACGTGCTTAAGAAGGGGCGGCAGCCACAAGGGGAGGCGGCATGTGAGAAGATATATGGTGAGGTACATTGGGAGAAATGTGAAGAGGCAAACAGAGAACGGGGGTACTGCTCTGGAAATATGCAGCCCAGGGTGCAAGCTTGGAAGGAGAGGCACTCCAGTCTGAAGGGCCTTTGGCCTGCTGGTGGACCCAAACTGGGGCAAGTACACCGCCAAATGACTGTTGCCTGTGGACTGATAATAAAATGCACAGAGGAGTGGAGGAAGCACGGTAAGGAGCATAAAGGAGCAGGGAAAAGCTTAGGAAATGAAAAGCAGCAGAAAGAAACCACTCCAATCACTCCAACCTTCTGTGCTGCCTGTCACCTTATTGAAGCAATTAGGAAGGACAGTCTGTAATGTGTGGCCAAAACAATGACTGTCAAGACTAGGAAGGTGCAAGAAAGGATAATTGGCTTAAATTAAGCCTTGAGAACGTGTTTGTTTGTCAAAGTGTTTATCTTTTTATGATTTTTTATTAATACTGGAATCAGTGATTAGATGTTTGTGTTTTTTAGCAATAAATTAAATTAAGTAAAAATTGTCTGAGTTGAGACTGTTTTGCCACTACTTTTTATAGCCCTTGTAAAAGTGTGTATGTAATAATTGTCTTCTTGGCTGACAGCAAGGAGCTTAACTAGTGCTCAAAGAATATACCAATTATAGTGACATACATTTTTGTATCAATTTTACCCATTTGTAGGCATTCTTCTAGAAAAGTTCCTCAGGTTCAAAATGGAACATGCAGTCAAAAGGTTACAGAAATTTTCTGGAAAAAGTCAAAGAATACTACAAGAAGGTATAAATATCTTTGAAAGAGTACAAAAATACTGAAAAAAACCAAACCCAGAGGAATAGGTGTGTTGTGATGGAGAGAAACAGGGAAAATAAGTACCTTGCAGAACTGTGCCAGGACGTGAAATGTAATAACGACATGATATTCAGAGATGTGAACTGTGAGTGTTTAGCATCTCTGAAAATCAAGTCAAAGACTCCTGCTCAAAGGAGCTTTCTTCTGTGTGTTTCTATTCTATAACAAAGATAGCCAGTGAAATTGAAGGGAGGTGAAATACATGAAAATAGGTCTTACACCATTGACATATACAGTATGATTTATTCAAAATAGAGTGAAGTATGACAATAAAAGAGAAAAAATGAGGGTCACTGTGTAAAAGAAATATAAATAAGTAGTTAAGAAGAACTATTGCTGTTGGGTTCATGAAAAGATGCTTTGAGCTTCATGGAAGGCATTTTTTCTTCCAGAAACTTGTTTCTCTTCTGTGATCCTACCATAAAGAACTGGGTCTCCCATGCACAATTCTTCTGTTTGGAAAGCAGCTAGAACAACTGTGCTTTATTTCAATTTTTCATTCCTTTTCATAAACCCCAGATCTTTCAGTGTGGTCATTCTCAATTTATCTAAATTTCTTCTAAGCATTTTTGTTCCATTCTGTTCAACACCTCAAGCAGTCATGTCACTTGATTGAGATCTGAGGACTACTGCCAGAAATAATTCATGGAGACAGGGTAACAAGATTGGTGTCAGGGTGTATTCAAGGAGAACTGCAGAGATGAGGGACTTCAAAACATTGATTATTAATACAATCAGTATCTCTAAACTGATGTAGGACTTTACAGTTCATTAACCAAAGTGCATGACAATGAGGAGAACACTGGTTAATTGCCCATTTCTAGTAACCCTCTATTCAAAAGGGCCTCTTCTCCCAGGCAACTAGTCATAGGACAAGAGGGGATGTTTAGGCTGGACATTAGGAAGAATTTCTTCACAGAAGGGGTGATTAGATATTGGAATGAGCTGCCTACAGAGGTGGTGGAGTCACCGTCCCCAGTGGTGCTTAAGGACTGGATGTGGCACTCAGTGGCATGGTCTGGTTGACAATGTGGTGTTCAGTCACAGGTTGGACTCAATGATCTCAGAGGTCTTTTCCAACCTAATTGATTCTGTGATTAATGAATTGACACTAAGTATGTAAAACTTCACTACGTGTTTCTTCCTATAAAAAAAATTTGCTATTCTATCATTCTCACATTAATTTGCATATTTTCCTCTCACACGTTAAAAAAGCAAACTAGATTGGAAGTTTCAGATGCATGTGTTGGACTCGCAACTGAGACAAGAAGACTGGAATGGAGAAGTGTTAATTCTCTTTGAGGAACAGGTTAGCAAGGAAGATGCAATTATCATTACTAATGGGTCATGTATCTCTCTGCACCACAGCCCCACAGTGCTGGGAATGCTTACACTGACATGTACACGAGATACAAGTCATCTGGGTTTTTTTGCATAACAAAAATTGAAAACATACACCTAAAATAACCACTGGTAAACCCAAATTTATGAGATTTGTTGGGATGATATTCCCAGAAAAAGGGATTCATAAATATGCCCAACAATATATGCCAAGTATTTCTGTTCGGTGTCTTACTGTGTTTGGGATCTTTAGTCTTTCATATTCTCAAGTTTATTGTTCAAGGTCAGTTCTCTATTTCTCACTGAAAACTGGAGAAACCCTACTGACAGAACACAGCAGTTGGTTCAAAACCTTGGGAAATGAGTGACCTGTTTTAAAGCAGGGTCTGAATCTATGAGGACTTAAATTATTGTGGCTGTTCAGCAAATGGTCAATACATAGCTGCGCTCAAATTCTGTTTCAAATTTTCCATCTAGGTCCTCTAGATTCTTCTTTTGAAATTATACCCTTCCCCTTGTATCTGGAGCTGGGTTTAACTTTTGCCACTTTTCTATTATTTTAAGTTTTACACTTCAAAAGCAGTCTGGACCTGAATTTGTGCCCTTTTCCATTTCCAAAGTGGACATTTATTCACAAGAGCAGGGACCTAGAGTTTTCCAAAAAGGTGTTCTTTGATTAATGGTTAATTTCATTTTAATTTCATTAAAGAAACAGTATCTATAAAAAAGTTTTAACCTTTTGACTGGTTTGGAGAAGAGTGCATGACAGTACAGAGGAAGTTGACCAAAGGTTGCAGCTGTTACAGAGTAGGTTAAGCAAGAATATGAATTGGACAAGACGCAGAGATAAATTAGCTGAATTTAGTGAGCTAAATAAGAATATTTTGGTTTATTCTTTGGTTTCCTTAATTTTCTCGTTTTCTTCTCTGACTTTCTGCTTCCTCTCAGTAATTTTAACTGCAAAATATGTCATTTTACTACCCTTAAAACTGGAGTGACATACTCTTGATTAAAGGGATTTTCACAGTCAGAACTTTGAAAGATACAAATACGGGTAGAACAGTCAGCAAAGCAGTAGGTTTTGACTGAAATTCTGTGTGTTTTTTCTGTCTACAGCTTGGTTTGTGAGTGTTGTTTTCCTAACACTGACAGTTCTGTCATATCCTTTGTAATGATAGGTGGCCATGTATTCCTATTGAGAGTTTGCAACTGCTCAATAGTTGGCAGTTCTGAAAGTAGCTACTATGGAAGGCAACTTTGCTTCCTTTTCCAAAGAGTTCAGTACAGTCTTTTCTTTATCATGAAGGAGACGAGAGTTTTGCAGCTTGTGCTTGCACTGTCCCTTGCCTCCTTTTTAGGAGACTGAGTGTTCTCTTTTTTCACCTGTCTCTGATTCTGGAATTTCATTTATTCAGGAAGTTATTTCAGAATATATCCCAGGCAGCCCCGCCTAGCAAGTTACATTAAACATGCCCTGTCTGTACTAATACAGAGAGAAAGGAAATCTATATTGGTTAAGCCAGATAACTTCTTTTGCTCTTGAAAAAGAAATCCACTTCTCAGCAAGACTGAAGTCTTTCCCTATCTGTTCCCACTCATGTTTTCTGGAATAGCAGACATAAGCCAAGACTGGGAGAGAAGCTCAATGTTTTTGAATTTCACGGTGGGAACCATGATGAGCTGGTTTGAAATGAAAGAGACAGAAAATGCTGTATGCTTCATTCATAGACATTTTTAAGGCTGGGAGATGTCCTGGTTCCATCTAGGACAAATTAATTTTTGCAGTAGCCAGGATGGGGCACGGTTAGGATCCAGAAGTTGTTCTACACCACATAACATCATTGCTGGGGGATGGGGAAAGGGACTCTTTGGAGGAGAAGAGGTTCCTTCCAGGTAAGTGTGGTGGAAGGAGCCAGGATGTTTCTGAGTGAATTGTTCCTTTCTTGTACCCTCTGTCATTAGTATTGCTGCTGTTACTGTTCATTTTCCTATGTCATTGCTGTTTCCAGCAAATTATTCTTATCTCAGCCTATGATCTTTACCTTTTGTACCTCCAATTCTCCTCTCCATCCTTCCACAAGGGGAGGAGGAGGGGAAAGCAGGAGAGCGAGCGAGTGGCATGTGGTTTGGAGAGTCTCAGTAGGGGCATTGAAGTGGGGAGTACCATTCCTAGACCATGACAGAGAAGCCATTAGAATTCTCCATAAAGAACTTTAAATTTATTTTAGAATTTTGTTGCACCTATCCACAGTTTCCAAATTCTGTACCATCTCTGAATTAATATCAAAGCCAAACAATCCACTGAAAGAGTTGGTGTATTAGAAGAACAATGTATGGTTTATTCTTCCCTCCAATTATTATATTCGCTGTGAAGAATCTACACTACCTCATTTAAATCTTTCCTGAAGTGGGTCATACAGTGAAGCTGATTGATAAGGAGTTGGAGAATTGAACTTTATGGCTGATCAGCAGACCTCTATCCACTATGGGAAGGGAGGTGTGCCACAAATAGAGCTGTCACTGCAGCAACCCTGCTATTAAATCTTTAAAACTGCCAAATTTATGGCCTGGAAGAAGGGGCATGGGCTGATCCACACACAGAGATTGAATATGTAAGGAGAATACTTTGGAACTGCAGTGAGTTGTTGGCAGGAGACTTGAACTCTAGTGAACAAACCTATCTGAGCTCAGTGGGGAAAAGTGTGTAGTTGTGCTGTCTTTCATCAGTTCAGTGACAGGCTGAAAAGCATGCTAAATCTTCTAATACAGAAGCATTAAATTCAGTTTTTTTTTTTTTTTTTTTGAGAGCATGAAACCATGAGAACAAAAAGAACAGATATAAGCTGCTTCTTCTTTTGTGCCAAAAAAAGAAAAAAGTAAAAAGAAGAAAAAGCATAAGAAAGGAAAAAACTGCACATAGTATAAAGACCTATGCACATGCAAAGGCGTAAAGAGGACTACTTTCATTCTCACCTCATGGTTTCATATACCGGCAAGTGGAGCAGGAACCTTCTGACATTTTGTCACAGAAAAATGGAGGTGGTTGAGGTGTTGTAAACTTGTGACCTATCTTGAAGAAACTGCTTAAATCTCCTGTTCACCAGGATGAGGCAATTCTACAGGTATGACTAAGAGATATTGTGATTATAACAGATGTGATCAGTTCAGAATGAGTTTGAAGAGATTGGCTTTTTAGGACAAGAATATAGCATGATCTCTGCTGACAATGCAATTCAATTGAGCCAGCATAAATACAAATGCTGATGTCTAATCAAGAAAAAATTAAGTGACTATAAATTCTGGTAGTAAACAGAGCCTAACTGAATATAACAAGCAAGCTATCACTTTAATAATAACACTTTGCAATAGAACCTGTCTTGTGTGTTTCATGTTTTCAGCACAGTTTGCTATATCAAAAATTTAGGAAAGTTAGCTACATTGTAGTACAAATCATTGTACAACCTCACTGAATCATGTACATCATTTCAATTGAGCTGTCTATTTTTGTGTCTGCTCAGTGTTATAATATTGGCTATGCCTGAACTGCTGAAGTCATCCTGTTCCCTGACTCCCAGCACAAGAGAAATGGTGTCTTTATGGAGGAAAGTATCCATATCCACACCTCATAGATTTTTCCAGTGTTCTATAGATTAACTGTGTAACTCCTGTGATCAGAACCTTATCCTTTGTCATGCATTGTATCTAAGTTATTAAGTATTGTCTGATATCCCTAAGAAACTGGATACAGCTTACATTTCCTTTAGTGTAATTTTTTTATGTCATTCTGCCATTCTTGTCAATCATTTCTGATTATGACCTATACTTAAATCCTATTGCAGGATCAAATAAAAGATCAAAATTATGTGCTTAGCCCCTGCTATTTATAGAAAAACTTACAGATGGTTGAGTTGCTGTCTGGTGAATGTCAAAGAAGAGAATGGGTAGAGATGGAGATATAATTTATGGTTAGAACTTTGTGGGAAATAGTTTAAAAATCCTTTCCCCATGGACTGAAACCTAAACTTTTCAGGTTAAAGAAATAGAGAATGAAAAAATAAATGTACTTTATCTCAGAATAGCTGTTAGTTCAAAATATTTGTGCAGGCTGAGTAAGAAGAAGAGCAAGTCTTTGTTCTAGCTGATTCAAAATGGGAACTTGAACTTCATTACCTCACATGCCGAGTAAATATCCTATCAGCATTGACCTTTCGGGTTGCTAATGTCATTCTTGTCTCTAATTTTGATTAGCTATTCTATCTTTGCTGAAACTGATATGATCATTCCTGAAAAAGGTCTGAGTTTTAATGAACGAGAACCTTTTAAAGAAAAAAAATTATAATAATTTCACTGGAAATTCCTGAACAACTCTATTTATTGGGAGATGTATTCTACTGGTGCAAATCTGTGGTTACATTTACACTCAGCAAACAGATCAAATAAACTAGAGATTGTTCTCTGTCCCTTAGGCTGCCTGCCACGGCAGAGTTTGAATTCATATGGCTGAAGTCTCCTGTCGCTCTCTGCAGTGAACAGGTTTGTTAGCAATGGTTTCCAGCCTGATCAACTCTAGCAATACCCTGGGCATTCCTAAGGACAGTACTGATTGACTCAGGCCGAAATTGCACTATTCATTTAGCATACAGTGTGGAACTCACTTGTGTTTTCAACTCACTAGCATGGATGTAGCCTGTGTTTACAGCCTGGGTCCTGTTCTGTGCTTAGTGCTGCCAGTGTTAGTTATTGGGTTGTATTTCTACATCAGTGCATGGGTGAGCAGGTGTGCATCAAATTAAAAATTCACAGGCTCATTGAATCTCTTAGCTAAACTTGATTTTTTTTTGTTGAAAAAAAATCCATCAAAATCTCTGTAAATCAGGGCAAGTATTCACTATTCTGTGTAACCTTAGACTGGTGCAGTCTGAAATTTGAGCAAACATTTCAGTCGATGAACAAAATTTTAGGAAAAACAGGAAGTATAAAGAAGAATAGTAAAAAAATCCTTCATAATATTGTACAGTTTGACTAATGCATAAGATGAACACATCTGAAATCCTACAGCATTTTGCATATGCCACTGGCACAAACACTAAGAATGGTAGTTGTCATTTCTGATATACTAGAGGAGGTTTATGTAGTAAAATTAATCTCTGTGAATTAAAGCTCTTTCCCGGGAAAGGACCAGTTCAAAGGGTAAGAGGGTGGTTTGTATACAGATTTGTACACAGCCAGATAATTAGGAAATAAGCTGAAGGACAGTTGTCCTGTTGGTTGTGCTGAAAAGTGAATTCATGTCTGGATAGATTGCAAGTGTTCTTCAATGTTTTCTTAGGTAATATTTCTATTAAAGGCTTTGGCACACAAGTAGGTGTGTACTAATGAATTTTGATACTCACACATGGATAGGTGGCTGGATTTATTCTTTTAATATTGAAGTGAGAATATATGATTTTCATCTTATCCCTCTGGGGCACATGGGGGAGTATATGTGGGCCCTAGAGAAGGATTTTCTTTTTTTTTTGTTGTTTTTCTTTTCCTCTTTTTTGTACAATTGAATTGGGAAACAGAGCTACTGAGCTTGTCTGCTGCTTTTGTGAACTGACGCTACCTAAAGAATATATTCTTAGCATAATGCAACATTTCTTAATTTATAGTGCTAATTCAGCTTCTCTGAGGGCTCATTATTTAAAGTAACATAAAGATTGGGTGGTTTTTTAAGATCATTATTTAAAGCAACATAAATGCCTTTTTTTGTTAGATTTTTATTGTGATGGTGCATTTAACTAATGGCGCGTTATAAGGGAACTCTTACTGGAGGCTGAAATGAGCGTTACTTGAATACAAAATTAATTCATCATCCTCTGTGCTAATAAAAAATGTAGGAAAAGGAATTCATAATGGTGCCACTTAATGTGCAACTTTTCCTCCTTGATTATCTTTAGAAGGTGAGAGAAATGTTGCAAATCAAAGTAATATTGGAAATAGTCTGCTGTTAGTGCAGAAGAGCAGGCTTTCAAGGGTGTGTAATATCTGTGTATAGCTTGTATCTGATCTGTATATACTTGTATAGGCACATATTTATAAATAAACACAAACTTGTGTGTCATATCATGAAGATCTACAGAAATATATACACACATGCCTCAGCACAGTCATGCATATGGCTATGGGCCTGATTCCAGGCTAGATTGATATTCCTTGCTGGTCTGAAAACAACCACCAAAAAATCTTTTTAAATTAGACTAAATTCGCTGGATGCATCCCAAAGGTACACTATCCAGAGGCAGCCCAAAATGAGGAGTGGGAAGCTGAGCCTGGGGATGGACAAATAAGCCAGATAATTCTTTGCTCTCCAACTCACAGTTAGATCAGCTGAAAGTGTCTGTAAAATCTTAAAGTCTAAACCATGGCTACCATCTTTGTATATGCCACAGCACTTAAGTGTGGGAGTTCTCTTTCAGGACTTTGTAATCCCATTGCCAACTCCCTTTGTCTTTTCCCCCTGTGCATCATTTAAACCTTAATGAACTAAATCACAGTTTCTTTCCTCAAAACTTGCATTTTACATATCGCTTGGTCACAACTGTAAGAATAGGGAACAGAATTAGGACTTTTAAATTAAATCATTAGCTAAGTTTCACTAAAAATTATTCTGATCTCAAGCCAGTATAAGTACACTCAACTAACTAGACATGATGTCAGAATCTTTTCCTTTGTTGTTTAATTTTTAGGTGTAGGTCTGGATGTAGGGGAAAAAGGAGACATGAGAAAGATATTTTCAACTAGTTTTAATTTATATAATATGTTTTTTTCTTTACCTTCTCCCACAAAGCCAATTTTTGATCAAAGTATTTATTTTCTGAAAATGAACAAGACTTGGTATTTTGGGGTAATTTGACATCTGTGTGTCAAACACTTCTCACCAAAGGCAAAAAGGGACACTCTGCTTACAGCAGACTTTTCTCTGCTCAGCCACAGGACTTCCACACAAATCTCCACTCAACTATGGACTAGAACCACGTCTGCTTTGACTCCATATCCCAAGTGAAGTGGGAGCTCAGAAGAGCACTTCTTTTGTTTATCTCCTTCCCTTTACTTGGTATTAAACTAACATTAGAAAGTAAATATGAATGAGATTAAATATTTGTCTCCTGTGATTATTTCTGTTTAATAAAAAGCCCAGCTAAGTGTGTGGGAATCTGAGTACATAGTCTGTCCTCCTAGATAACTATAATTCATGCAGAGGTAATAGGTATAAACAAGCTGGTATTCATCCTTTTCTTCTAGCCCACGACCACCACCATACGTGTTTTTGATGAGCTCCCACGGTGCATTACCCAAAGTTTCTGATGTGTGTCAGTTCTGCTGATGGGCTGATGTCACCCGGGCTCTTGTCAGGCGAGGACCATGAGCTGAAGTACTGTAAAATGGCTACAATGCCAAGGAGTCATTTCCCAGGCCAATTTCAATTGCTGAATTACGTATCCAACAACAACAAGAAAACTCTGGTGCCATTTTTCGTAAATAAATCTCTCTCTTCTACTATAGGCTTCTGTTACAGTTTGGACGAACTTGGGAGGAAGACTCGAAGAGCTTCCTTTGCAAAAGATAGGGTTTAAAACTTTTTTTTTCTCTTAAGAATTTTCTTAGAGGAAAGTGAAAGAAAATTTGTTTATTTAGTAAAACTTAGTTGCTGGGGGGAGTGCACGCAGGCACCAGGGGAAGGGAAAAGAAATAAAAAAAAATAAAAATGAATAATGTTAGATAATAAACCTCTTGTGAGGAGGATAACCTGAATGAATCAAAGTCCTGAGTTCTTGGCAGGTGTGGTCTTTTGCTTTGTCTCTAGCTAGCTGCTTGAGTACGGAGTAGGCCCTGTCCAGGCCCAGGAGGTGTAGGCCCTGGAAAGATGGTATGTAGAACAGAGCCCAGTTGTCTGTTGTACAGTTTCAAAGGAAGAAGGAAAGTTCCAGAGGAAAAAAAGATTGTTTTCTTTCCTTGCTTTAGGTAGAGGTGGGAAAAAACCAAAAGTACATCTCCACCCTTAGGATTTTCACCAAAACCACAAAGCAAACTGTTATGTACTTAATACATGCTTTTGCTGTCCTTTTCTCCTCAGCTTCTCACTTCAAATTAATAATTCTTGTTCGAATTTTTCGGCCAATGCACCAAATGTCACAGGTTAACCTGGAGGCAAACTCCAGATCCCCACGCTTAGTTCTTCAGAGGAGAAGAGACAGCAAAAACAGGCTGCAAACTTGGAAAATGATTTATTTGCTAACTCTACTAAGAATAGAAAGAATGAAAAATAATGAAAAATACTAAGGCATAATATACAAATTTTATTCTCCCCCCATACATTCCAATCCTTCTTACTGATCACGTAAAGGACATAAACATGAGATTCTAATGTTATGATTAAGAGTTCTTATTGCTACCTTATGGGATAAAGAGGGTTCTCTCTGTAGTGTAGTAAGATCCATCTCACGGAAGACAGTTCCCTAAAGAAGTATTTTCAGCATGGTTCCAAACCTTTTAGAAATACCACAGCCCGCCCAGGTTTTCACAGTGGTGTATCCTCTCTCCCACAAACACTTTGCAATTTNCGTGACTGCTTTCCTTTCTCTCTAGCTTAGAGAAGAGGTTAATATTTGCAGAAAATGCCTACAAAAGTATTTATAACAGTTACATGCTCCCTTTAAGATAGTGCAGCTGTAAAGCTTGCTTCCCCGGGCCTCCCCCATTCACTTCTCTCCACTGGCAGCCATTCAAATTTTTAGTAAGTCTTTTGGCTGCTAATAATCTCTTATCTTAAAAACAAGGTCACTCTTTGATCTCACCAGTACACCTTCGAAAGAAGTGCTTTTTTCCTCGGCTTTCTCTCTACATAGCTTGGCTCGGCTCCTGCTTAGCTGCTTCTCTGACTTGGCCTTGGTCCGGATGGTATCAGACCAGCTCCTCTCAGGTCCGGAACGGCACAGGACCGGTGGGGGGTGAGACTGGCTGCCCCCTGCCAGGGCCCAGGGGGGGAGGGGAAGCCTCTCCCTTGCTGGTGGTCAGCAGGGAGCCAGGGAGCCAGAAAGGAAGTGAGGGAACCCTGCATCACTTCCTAGGGTTTTTTTTTTTTAACATTCCTTTCACAGAGACGTCACAGCAACACTAAATGGCTCATAGAACTGTCCTTTACCTGTTTTTAACCAATCAAATTGTCTCACACCGGGTCAAACTGTGACAGCTTCCCAGCAGAAATGATGAAGGACTCTTGCTGCCTGTTTTCCTCTTTTTAACCACTAAAGAGTTGGTCTTAGTTTCTCTGAAGAAGGAGATTAAGTGTGAAGCAAATTTGGAAATGCTGGGAAGCAGCAGAGCAGTGCTTCTCAGACCTAGGAAAGGGTTGTCTGAAAAGGACAATTGTTATGATTAATACCCATAAAGGGTTTAGAAAATTCAGTCTGAAAACATCTGAGAAGATATGGGTTCCTCAGCTTTTCCCCTTATACTGATGCTGTTTCTCTTCTGATGTCCAGAACTTTCCAGAAGAAACCGGCTCTTTGTCTCCTTAGTCTGCAGTTGGTCGTCCCTGAAATTTTGCTAATTTGTAATAGTGAGTAGGAGTTTGAAAATTTGCCTTACTGACTCTCTTTTTCAAATAGATGTGCAGAAAGTATTTCTTTTTAAATCTGGAAGCACAACAGGGCTTTATTTTAATTAGCTCTGTACTCCTGAAGGTACTTTTGAGGAGCTGTGGAGATCTGTGATACACCTTTTCTTAAGCTTTCTTGGAAGACAAGTCCAATACTTTTGTCAGAATATTTATTTGAGAAAAGGATATTACTACATATGAAGTTTACTGATTTTTAAAACATTTTAAAATTAAATTAAGAGAATATGTGTGCTAACAAGCTCTGAAATCCAGTCTATGGTAAATACAAAAGTTGGGCTGTGAGAGGGCTTTAATTAATTAACTAATTAGTGAATTTTTTGAGGGAGTATTGCCTGACCTCCACACTATGCCTTATTTTCATTTTGTTTGTGGATTTTCAGCTGATCATTTCTTTGGGACTCCTGTTGTCATCAGTGGGGTCTGACCTGATGCTAGTTTATAATGTCTACTGGACAGATGTGAGTGCACACAGGGGGTGCAGTGTGTCCACAGGAGGAAGTTTCCAGCAGTGAGGAAGGGTATTCCAGACCTGGAGAGATTGACACTTTGCCTCTGAAGACTGCCTGAGCCTTGGAACAAGGGATACTTTTGTACTAGGATGCAATTTGGAAATGTCAAACTCTACAGCAACACCAGAAAATGTTGACAGGGATTTTTAGTAGCATTTTATCCTTGTTGTTGTACCTCTGGATTTTTAAGCCTATAATAATGCTGCCAAATGATCATTAGTAAGCCTGATCTGAGTAAGCGTAATCACCATTTAAATGGAAACAAGTAGTCTGAGTAAATGAGAGATATGAAGTTCATTATTTCACTTTGCCAATCACTAACTCTGGGGAAATTTCCATTTTAATATGCTGTTTGTTTCAACGTAATGACTAAGAGGTTAAGATCACATATATCCTGTAGATAATGTAAACAAGCATTTATTTCAACCTCTTATTTTCTGAACAGAGGCTCATAGGCTGTAAAGGTTGTTTACTTACTTACATGCTTACTTTGCCAAGCACTTTGATATTTGTCATCCTACTTTCCTTCCTTCTACTGTCTATATTCTTAATTTCTGCTGAAAATATTTGCTAATAATGGTGTTGTGTATTAATAAGTTGTTTTAATGCAGAGAAAAGAGGTGGTAGAATATGATTTTACCCTTTAGCTCTGTATTTTATAGAAACCTGTGTTTTCTCTGGACATATGTTATTTATTACACTCTGAGGTTTACATCAGAGGATCAGTGATCATGCTCAGGTATTAGTAAATAAATATGGCTGTGAACTTCAAAGGTGCTTTGTATGACATTCAAGACTCCATTTTACCTTAACATCTCACCCTGATATTTTGCCAATGGCTATTGCAGTGATGTTAAAGTCTATAGAGAAAGCATACACTGGATTTTTACAATTCAAACCAGAATTTGTTCTTTATATTTTCCCACCTTTTTTTTTCTTCTATTTTACTGCTCCAGGGTAGAATTACATTAACTTAGCAATGTTAAGAAGCAATGGGAATTGTATCAGTTCAGAAAATATCTTCCGTGCTTATGAATAAATAAATAAATAAAGTAAGAAGATTATCTGGAGCACTGGCAGATTGATTTAGCAGAGAGACTGGGGTCAAAGATTTTTACTTGTCTTAATGGTCTTCATTAGGGAATCAGAGCATCCTGTTGAGAAAGACTGGCATGCTTTGGCTCCACCAGTGTCAGACTGCACTATAAACATGCTAGTACCTGAATTGTGAATTGCTTGCCACATGGATGAATGTTTGTCACAGTCTCTGGGACACAGATGTCACAGCCTAGTGAAGGCCTGCTTATCATTCATGTGGTCACTTCTATTACCTCTGCTTGGACTGTGCTGACCTGCTATTAGTGACTCTAATTTAATTTCCCCCACCAGTGTCATGGGTTATTTCTTCCATTACTTTAGAGATTTAATTTACAGGGTAAACTCCATCACTTGAACGAAAGGATTTTTCATGACATGAAGAACAAGTTCTTTTTGGTTCTGGCTATTTATCTTGGTTGTCTCTAAGACACGAGGCTTAAACGCCAGTGAATGACATTATATTCATATGTTAGTGCTATTTCCAAAATACATGAAATATTGTATTTTTTCTCATTTCAGCTATATTGCAACATCTAAAAATGATTCTGTGCACAGTGTTATGAAAGACCAGTTACCCTTTTGTTACAGCTATAAATAAGCTTGTCTGGAGATGAGCCTGGGCTCACATTGAAAAGACTGGCACATAGGATGGATATGACAGTCACTGTAACAGGCAAATGTGTTAGAACCAAATCCTTGTTTTCCCACATATTATTCATTCCAAATAGGGAAAAAACATGAGGAAGCAATCCTAAATATCTAAATATTAATTCCATGTCATTAATATAATGATATACATTTCCTAGACTAAAAAAATTCACTTGTAATCACTCATTGATTTTTCAGTGTGTTCGAATTCAAGTGTTGGCACCTCTTGGAAAAAAGCAAACCTTTAATGCTTATTTAAAAAAAAAATAAATATTTCCTTACATAATCAGAAGTGTAACTACCAGAGCTTAATATAATTGTATATGTTAGTGAAATAATTTTAACTGTTTGCCAGAGGCTTGTTTTCCTGTGTGGCTAAGACCGTACTACAGGAAAATATTTGCCAGCTTTTTGGGGTTTGTTTTTCAAAAATGCTACCTGAATTAATTTCTGATGGCTCAGAGAATTTCTAAGCCTTTATAGCCTCTGGTCTGAGGGCACAAACCAGGCCACTGAAAGGAAGGGGGCAGGGCTTTCCTCATGCAAACCTAAATGAATAAGAAAAGAATGAATGAGAGAAAGCTGTCTGCTAAGTTCTTCAAGGGCTACATGACTCTGAGGTCAACAGAGAAAACAGCAAACAGAAAAGGCACCTGTGGTTACTTTGACTTCCAGCGAGAAGGGACAGCATGGGTACGTATATGGGAGGGTTGACTAAAATTTATGCTAGATCATTTGGACACCTGCCATGGTTTCAGCTGAATCAGCCCAAACTTTCCTAGCACAGTGAGACTGTCTGTAAGGAGTGAATTAAATGATCTTATACTTGAATGCCTTCATCCACACTCTGCCAGTCTATTTCATATTGGTTTTCATAAAAGAGAGCAGCAGACAGTGAACAAGTGTAGTTTTTCCCATTAATAAATTATAATTCAGTAAGATACTAATATATATTTAAATGCACACATATTTAAGTACATGTAATGTGTATGTGAGTATGTATGCATTGTGTTTGTTTGCTGTCAAGAAAATGTATGTATTATATTTGCTTTCAAGAAAGGCAAGTAATTATTAATTTTTCAAATTCTCACTGGCAATAAACTTACACGTAGACTATATGGCACCCGTGAAGTGTTCTCTGGGAGTATTTGCTATTAAAACTGTTTTGACTACCAAAGTAGGTCATGTTGCTCCTTCTGTTCACATGAGACAGAGAGAACCAGGTTTTCGCTGTGAAGACTTGTGATTATTAATTTATAATTTACTTCCTGCAACTGCGCTGCGTTATTCAGTTAGAAATAAAGTTGTCTTACAAAGATTTTATTTGGAAGCTTTAAAAAGAATTTCAGAATTTAATTGTATCCTACATTTCTCCTTGTGTTTGTGTTAGTTAGTTAGTGTTACCTCTTGGAATTTGGTCCTAGTTCAGTCAACAGGGGTGCAGACATGGATTAGAGCAGTAGAATTGCAACACAGTCTTATTGCCAAATATTTTTTTCTATCAATGATCTTTGCTGATTTGTCAATAAAATGGTCTTCTGCTTATATAGTCATACACTTGTCGTATTTGAAGAAGAGCATTTCAGCAAGGAGTATGCAGTGGTAAGGTACTAAATTATAAAGAGAGTGTCGATTTTTATGCAAATGGATTTGTTTACATAGAGTACAAGAAACAAAAGAGTAAATATCCAGAGGTATACTCTGTTCAGTATCATAGATATACACACAAAAATGCAGTTTTCAGGAAGCTATTTTTATTTAGGATCAGGTTCCTTTGCTGCTTGCTTTGAGGCACATAAACCACTGGAGAATAGGCAGAAATGAAAGGAATAAATCCTTCCTGTTCTGAGACTCCTCCCTTACCTCAACATGTGCAATGTAACTTCTGTCATTTCAGAAATGAAGGATGTTGTCCAGAAAGTACTCCTGGCTACTGAACGATACAAAGGATACAACTCCAACTCTAGAGTATGGTCCATGAAGTATTCTATATGTTTAACTATTTAAAAAATATTTTTCAAACTCTTCAAGCACTTCTTGTATTTATTTTACTGCCAAAATTGCTGCTAGCTGTATATTCACTTTAAAAGAAATGCATAATCCCTTTACTGAAATATCTAGTCAAGTGCTGCAGTAAACAGCTCTATTTTTGAGTGGATCTTCAAGTAATTTAGCACAATGAAAGAGCTACTACTCTTTTTGTTTTCTTGCTTCAACAGTTCAGGGAATGACATATATCCTGGTGACAGTTCTCTTCCTTTCAAGTGCCTCTGAGAAGGGGTGTCACAGCAAAAGCCATTTGTGTAAGGTAAAAGCCAAACTAGCAAAACTAACATTTTCTGAGTGCGCAGCATTTGATCATCAAGTGGGTATTTCGAGGTAGTCAGGTCCCCAGATTCAAAACCTAAGTGAGAGCTTTACTTCCCGTTTCTGCTGACAGAGCAGCCCAAAGGAACGCTGACTGCAACATGCTTCTGAGCCTTAGGCATGACTGAAGCTTACTTGACAAGATCACTTGCTAAGCCCAATGTGCCTGATGAGACTCAGTCACAGTGGAGTGTGACAACAATGCAGAGCAGTGGAGAAATAGCAAAGGCAGCTGAGTCACTATATTTACAAGTCACTAATCCACTCTAGGTATAATTACTTAAAAAGCCTATGGATTTGGACAAAATATTTGTTGGTTTTTCTATTTTTTT